>JAJJWW010000452.1:0-383460 GCA_023531295.1 Papaver armeniacum
ATTATTATTATTTTTTTTTTTTGTGATTTGAGAAGAAAGATGAGGTTTTAGAGGAAAACTTGGGGTTTTTAGAAATGAGTAATTCAAGTAGGGAAATGATGTTGGAGAAGGGTTCAAGTAACAAAGATGATTGTGTTGATGGTAAGATTATCTTAAATTCTCCCATGGATTGGATATATCTCACAACACGAGAAAGAGTCGTCAATGTCGAGGATGTATACCCCAACGACTCATAAAGTCGTCAATATATTGACACCAAAAATGACGACTCAAACCTGCAACTTTTCCGAGCTATGAAAAATGTCGGGGTAATATGATATACGCACGACTCAAACTACCAACTTTTCAGTTATGAAAAATCGTCGGGGGTAATATGATATACCACGACGACTCTTGCTGGGTCACAAAGAGTCGTTATTTTGTGTGTTTATACCAAGGCGACTCTACGAAAATTGTTGGGATAGAGAGGTGTTTGTTTTTCACACACAGGTCGTTGACCTTTAAAAAAGGGTCGTTCATAGAGGATCGTCATAGGTTTCTATATTATGTTAACGACTCTAATCTAGGATAAAAAATATGAAAACCCGAGAAAGTGGTCGTTATCTTGATCATCATATACCCTAACGATTTTTATGGTCTCTACATGCATATGAAAAATCGTCGGGGTTTAGGCTTGTCGAATTAACGACCCTTTTCTTATGTGGCAGAAATTTTTACGGGTGAAGATTTTCTTTTTCTTTTTCTTGGAGTCGTTAATGGAGGAGAAGAGAAGAGTCGAGAGGTGAGAGGGGAGGAGTGATCTTTTTATTAGAACTAGAAATGAATTGGGGTTAAGATTAAGGGTTAATAGATTTTTAAGATTTATTTTTAGTGAAAGGGTAAAATAGTATTTTACAATCGGTTTAATACGCTACTGAAAAATATGTCACGTGCAAATAAAATGTCAAGGCCCCCGATTAATATCTTCGGCCCCAATCAAACGAGGCAAAATGGTCCAAGCTCATCATTTGGCAAATTGAAAACCACGGTTCTTTGTAATTCAAAACCAAAATAAAGTTCCCACGGCTATTTCGAAAACCAAGATATCTATGACATGTGAAGTTCTTATAGATACATTCAGTTTGCACCATAAATATTTTCAGCTTGTTGAACTACTCAACTTGTCAAAAATTGCTTCAGCAAAGCTTACTTTCTCGTGGGTACGAAGCATACCAATCTCATGCTGGTTACCTGAGGTAAAATCTCCCTCAAAACTCATGCAGATTTTCATGGCCACTTTGATCAGAGCGAATCTGAATCGGCCATAAAATCTTTGTTAGGATCGGACAGATCAGCCAATGCACTACATGGGTGTCCATCTCACAATGGACCGGAGGAGGATAAGCGTGGATCGAAGAAAACAGAAAAAAATAATCACGTGACCGGCACATGATAGCTTTAGTGAGAGAAATATAATTCATATCCTTCACTGCTTCACAGGCTTATCCTGCACCACAGCTTTGTTTGTGTCAATAATGATCACCACTACTTATTGAACTACAAGGAGTAACGTGAATTTACCTCCTTCCAGAGTAGGCCAAGTACTACTACTTATTCCACCATTCCTTTGATTCGTCACCATGGTTTCCATGTATTATCACCTAGTTGAAGAATCAACCACGCACCTGAATTTGAACCAGGTAAATGGTGCTGCCCCTACTGGTGAACCCGATAAGTCCTGGACTGCAATCGACGAACCTTTTCTTTCTTTCGCGCCTGGTCTCTCTCTTTCATAAAAGTTAAAAATGTTTTAGTTAAAGGTTGACACAAAACGGGCCAAAAGTAAAATGGGAAATCAACAATATGGAACTAAAACCAAACTCAGCTACTATAACCACATTGAAGTCATCTCAGTACCTACCCAGTCTGAGAAGGAACTGGTATATAACAAGTAGCTCTAATTTCTAAAGTTCGTGCAAGCACACGAAGTTCATTCAACTTTTAATACAACAAAAAATCTGAAAATATAGCTAAACATTTAATGTCTTATCATGATCCATTTATCTTGTAATTTCTCCATATGTTCCTATAGACTCTTCTTCCTCAGAAAGCTTCTCTTCTTCCTTAGAAAGCTCCTCACATTGTGTTCTTACCTTGTACTCTTTAGAGTCTATAGGAAATTTTCCGCACCTAACCTTCGTCTCGGTAAACAACACAGTACGACGTTCTTGTTCAATCGGCTGTTGACTCAATTCAGGTTCATCCTTGAAGAAGGAAACATCCAGTTCACTTACTAATTCCATGGCCGGTCCTATACAAGTAACTTGAATCCTCCGGCTCACCCATTTTTCCCACTCGCGCATAAAAACTTTGTCTTCCTGCTGCAATGAGCCACTAGCAGTTTCTTCTCTAGGTTGATCTCCCTTCCTTTTTAGAAGTTCACTAACAACCTTAAGATGTTTCCTACCAAGCTTCTTTTTAGCCGCCTGCCCAATACAACAACAATAACCAAGCATTTAGTCCCAAACCCCCCTGCCCAATAGCAAAACAATTAAAAACAAAAGAAACAAGCTTCGCAGGATTGCTAGATCTCCTGAAACAACAAAGGAGTTCAACACAAACGCGTATACAACTTGGATATTCACTAGGAGGAACAAATCCTGCCAGACTTTATCGAGAACTAATGAAGTACTGGAAACACACGAGTTAGCTGTGGACCAGATCCAACATTTTGACTTCCTATAACAATAGTCTGTTCATGCATACACTACAGCATCACAAAAACAAATGGATAACAACCTGTTTTTGCAGCATCCAGACACTCGATAGAGCACATAAATAAAAACATGAAGAGCAAATACAGCGCGAAGAATTTAGTTCTCACACAAGGCAAACAAACCTTTTTAGCGTTCCCCCGAACTCCTCTTGCAGTCTGAATTGCTGCACCTTCGATTTCATGATCTGATGTAAACATGTCTTTGATGAGAGAAGTTTTCTTGAAAATCTTGGGAGGAGTCCCAAGACTCCCAACTTGTTTGGGTTTCTTCACTATCTCTGCAACTTGTTGTGATTCAAGTATGACACCCATTGCTGAAACCCGAAATGGAGCCTGGGGAACCAAATACAAGTCAATCAACAAAAATAAAATAAAATAGAGTTTGTACATGCAAGCAAATCAACAATAGAGGTGTAGCATCTGCATCTTACATCCTTACATATGGAAAATCAAGCAAATAGCCTCTTTGTCAGAAAAAAAAATATGTATTACACTTGCTACACTAACCGAAAAACAGCAGATGACGAACACAAAAAGTTAGTATTTATTAAACAGGTACGCACAATAGAAAGTCCATAAAAAATGTAAGGTAATCTCTGAACAAGACAAGTCTCAGGGTTTTTTACATAGTTAATAATAGCTTTTTTCTCAGTTTTGGCCAAGTACTTGCAGGAAATCAAGCATACACGGTATGAACTTATTAAACAAACATCTCTTCGTCTCATATATAGTCGAAATTGTGCTAATCAAGTACTGAAACACCATACTGATGATAAGTCAATAGTTCAAGTGGAATACCTTATTGCCTGCCAGATTTTTTACAGCAACAACCCCGCTATCCTGAGGTGCAAGAGGACCCCAAAACATTGCAAGACAATCTGCGTACTTGGGAATGTGATCGATTAGATGCAAGCCATTGTCTTCCTGAGCATAAACGAGTCTGGTCTGGTAACGTCTCCAACCAACTGAAACAATGATTGGCTCTCTTGTCTTCAATAATTTCAAATGCCACCTATGTTGCTTAAGCCTCGCCTAAGAGCACAATAGAAAGTTGGTTCACATAAGATACTATATTAAGTCAATCTACCTTCCAAAGGAGATAGAGTTGACATTTTCACAAGTCATGAACGTACTAGTTAAGTTTCACTGAAACTTTAAAATATGCCTCTACAGGGTATTTACTCAAATAATGCTCCCTAAATCAGAAAGTTCCAAATACGCATCCTAGAACACATCCTAAAAAAGTAAAACGGTGCTATAAGGTGGAATTACAATTGCCAAATGACGATGAAATCTAAAGTCAGCGTGCTACCTGCATACATCCAACATTCTCCTCTTCAAGACTGATACCTCCAACGAGAATAAGGCGATAGGGATCAATATTTTCAGTCGACGCAAAAGGAACATCGCGAACCTCCAACTTTAAATAAGTTCCTGCTCTAAATCCCTCGATCTCCAATCGCTTTACCTCATCAGGATCGTTGAGTTCATAGAGAAGATCACCAAGACCAGACATTGGTGCATAAAACAGTCTTTCCTTGTCACCCACTCCCTTCACTTTGGCAGAAGATGGTAAAGAGCAGGGATCTGCTATGCTTGTGATACCATATAAAGGAAATCGCCAACACCAGCAATATGCACCTGGTATCATACACCTTAAATCAGTATTTACATTTGTGGAGCAAAACGCAAGTAAAACTTACTATACAAGAAAAATAAAAAGGTCGGATGTAGAGAATAAAGCATAATTTACGGTGTCTACCAGTCACAATAACAAGTATAGGTTTGAGACCACGAACAATGCAGAATATCCCTTCTCAAATAAGTACACGACTTCTAGAGGCCTTCGAGATATGAAAAATGGTTCATTAACATCTATGGGGCATGACCTCATACTGCTCAACATCAAATTTTCTCTAAGCTACATCTGTGAGGTTAATAGCGCCATACTGCAGATGACCCCATGATAAACACTAAATAGAATATGAAGGTTCCCTCCACTCACTGCCGATAGAATCTGAGTTGGATGCCCGCAGACTATAACAACATCTTCATAAGTCTCATTTTTTTATATGAGGGCTAATAAAACAATCTCATTCTTTGACGTGCCCTTATTAAGAAAATCGACTACCAAATCAAACACCATATATTATGATATTTCACAAGGTGGCCAAACAAGAATATGTTCCCAGAGAGTCTACAGTTCTCAAAAGTAATGTAATCAAAGCATGTTTGTCCGTGCACCGACAAAAGATGCCAGGTTTCGGGAGAGAGACAAAACAACCCAAGTTAGAAGAAGTACCTTAGTTCCAATCTTAAGATTACTGCCCCGTAGATAACCGTACATAACTATGTTTCTATCGCATTTATCGTCAATCTGCACTCTATCTGTAGAAGTAACATCTTCAAAACGATCGACAAGCACATAAGGATGTGCAGTTTGCCAGGACAAAGGATTGAATTTCATTTCTGATATGAACTTTGCTAGTTCGACAATTTGATCGGGCATGTACCTGTTAATTATAAACTGAATAAGAAACAACAATGGAGATAGCAGCAATCCCTGATCAAGACTTGCAGTTCTCTTCTAACGAGTCCATTAAAATTAAAAATTAGCAAACACTATTCAAAAGTGTTATACATTAAGTGCATGGATTATATGACTCTATTCATCAAGAAGAACACTTACATTCCACTATCATTGTCAAGGCCCGATAAGTAGAATAGTTCTGCTTTGTCGTATATTTCGTTCCGGAACTGGCGAATGAAGCGCTGCTTGGTTTGTGTTAGTCTATCTTCATTGGTCTCATCAAGATGTGAGAGAACCCCAATAACATTTGGAGAGCCATGAACTTGTAGAAGGTTGAAGAACTCAAATGTTTCCTAAAATCAACAAAGGCATTTAGCAGGAGAAAGAAAGGCCTCGGAAAACCAGCATAGTTTTAAAATGAACATATGTTAAGACGTGAGAAACTAAAAATATTGTATCCGTGAATGAACAGATTTTCTTTTGAGAATGAACAGAGACAAGTGTGTGACTTGTTCTCAGGCATCACACAGCAGGCGTACAAGTAGAATCACAAATTCGCCGTGTTTCCTCTATCGGCGCTTGGAAATATTTTGAGGTTTAATAATAATATAGAACAGTCGTATCATGCCACCGAGAGTTATAGACCAAAAAAGAAGAGGAAATGACGAGCGAAACATTATATTTCATAACAGATATGCGAGACAACATTTTGTTGCTAAAAAGAATTACCCCGTAGGGATACGTATGAACGCTGGCACCGGTTCAGAACATAGCAGCATAAAGTTTAACATTTCTGCAACTTAGTTCTACAAAGCATGGAAATGATAACGCTTATTTGATCAAAATATAACTCATGTGTAGTGATTATGTATGCATGTTTAATTGGAGTATCATTGTAGTCAATTCAAAATGTTGTCCAAGAATGTTGGTGATGGTAAACACTAGACAGTTGTTTTCACAATTACTAATGTGCAGAACTGATGAAACATGTACCTAGTATGAACCTAAATCCACTGAATATGGCAGGAATCAGAACAGTCACAAAATAAATAAATAAATAAAACAACACTAAAAAGCTTTTGTACCGTGACTTACCATTTCAAAACAATAATAACTTGCATCAATACATAACAATACCAAATCAGCGTATTTTGCAGCATCTATCATGCCAGTAACATCATTTGGGCACTCCACAAACTGTAGCCTCCTATGCTTGCCTAGCAATAAACAAGATTACCCCGTGAGGATCAAGGATTTAGAACACAACTATTACCAGAAATTGCAAACAAACAACAACAATAAGTACCTGATACCAAAGTAATAAGGCCTCGAGCGTCATCCGGACACTCCTTAGCAAAAAATTTCACCAGAGATTTAATCAACAAGGATTTCCCAACCTACAATAGTGTATTAAAAGGATGTCAAATGCTAATTATTTGAAAAAAGATGATACCTAAACCTAATTTTAGGTTAAAAACAAGGAAAATAATTACCTTAGGAGGTCCTTGGACTACAATAACATATGGAACTGCTTCATCTTCTTCGAGATCAATCCTGTGTTGCTGTTCTTCTATTTTCTGATCAATGGTTTCTTCTTTGCGACACTTCGATAATCTCTCATGAATTCTCAAAGCAGCCTCATCCATACGCATAATTAATCTACCTTCGTATCGATCAGCAATCGAAGAATAAGAAGAAGAATTCATTTCTAACCCTAGGTAGATGGCGGCACTGGTTAGTTTGTATACTAACGGTGATTCCGAACTAACCGAGATGGATCCGTTCGGATATGTGGTGTCATGGGCTATACTGGTCCAAGTTTTCTCCACGCCAGATTTCTCACATAGAGTAGGACCCAACCCACCTAAACATAGCTCCCATTAGTTTTCTTGAGGCGGATCCTATTCTATGTCAGTATGATTGTTTTTATGTTGTCTAAAATGACGGTCTGTATAAGCTGGCATTTTTAGGGGCGAGCCCAAAAAAATTAGGGCGATTTTTTATTCCCAACCCATATATAACGTTAAGGGATGTCCAAAAATGTGGAGAATACGTTAATGCCCTTACATAATCGGAAGTTATTTTGTGCCCGGTTGATAAAACAAAATCGGAAGTTTAGTAACGCAAAGATACTACCGATTAGTATCGATTTTGTGCCAAACGCGTATCTGGCTTTTACCACAATCGGTAAGACCAACAACCTCACGAGACTACCGATTGTTAAAGTACAAAAATAAGAAATCTTTAGAATTTTGCCATGTAATCGGACGTTAAAAAAATGTCTAAACTCACGATTATTATTTTAGAAATTCGGCTTTTTTAGAATTTTGAATAAGCATAATTTGGGGCTACATATAATCGGTAGCTAATGAGATGTTATTAGCTACCGATTAATAACCGTTTGACCGACAAAATCAATGTCAACCTAAATTCATTTCATTTCTTTTCAACTTCAACTCCTCTTCTCCTCTTCCCATCCGATTGCAGAGAGGAAAACTTCCCCCTCGTTGAACTTCCCCGCTATACATCGTTATCGTTAATCGTCGAATCGAATGATCGTCGATTATTCTCTATAAAGATGAAAGAAAAGCAACGTAAGAAAGCTAAAACCAAAAACGTTTGTCGCGGTGAGGATCCGAATATTGGATTGCATGCCCGTAATAAAGAGGTTTTAACTCACGAACCCGAAGAACACGAAGAAGATGAATTCCCTGAAGTAGGTGATACTGATAGCCAAACTCTCAGGCAACTTCAAATGGCACCGATTAGGTAAGATTCTACCATTAATTTGGTTTATATTGCTTCAATTAGACGAATCCATTTTTTTTAGGGTTTTCGGTTATTACCCATATTCGGTAGGTTAGTTATTGTTTTAAACTTCCGATTGTGGTCGAATTCTTCATTTCAAAAGAATATTTGTCATATTCGGGTGGTAAATATTTAGGTTGTGTACCGATTGTAGAACGTTTTTCATTATTGAGGCCTAAATCGATCATAATCGGAAGTTAATTGTGTTTTTGCCTTCCGAATATACTAGGGAAGAACAAGTATTAGAGACGCAATAATCGGGTGATATGTTTTGTAATTTGCTTTCGATTGTTTAGGCTCAACCACTTTAGTAATTTCTCGGGCACAAAGTGATGCATATTCGGTGAGATATTATTTTTGTGAGGCTTCCGATTGTGATGCATTCGGGAAGGGTATACTTTTTACGACTTTCGATTATTCGTATTGAAGATTATGTTGAAATTTAGCTTACGATTATTGTGTGTAGATAAACATATTCGAACACCAAAAAATTTCTTTTGTTTCCGATCATCCGTATTCGGTAGCTTTTGGTGAACCGCAACTTCCGATTGTGCATAATCGGAGGCTAGTGGCTAACTCAACTAACCGAATATGTATATTCGGGAACATTGGTTTTACATTAACTTCCGATTATATATTTTACTAACCTGTTGTACTTTCTTTTGTTGTTTAGGGATAGGCGAGGTAAAAAAGTCGAAGATGCAATTGTCTCAGCTAGTGCAAGGAAGGAAGGGCATCAGAACCTGACAGCTAGTGCAAGAAGAGCTAGGACTGCTAAAGCCGCTTCAAGTGCTCAAGATGGAACTCAACAAGCAAGTCAAGAATGTGTTCAACCAAGTGCCCCTCAATCAGAACCGGTTCAAGAATGTGTTCAACTAAGTGCCTCTCAATCACAACCAGTTCAAGAAGGTGTTCAACTAAGTACTCCACAATCACAAGCAGAAATTCAACTAGAATCACCCGAAGATAGAGTACCAGAAGTAGGACAACCTAGTTGTGCGCAAGAAGAAGAAGAATCCGAAAAGAAAAATCCTCCTCGAAAGAAAGCGCAACAAAGACTGAAGGTGCGGGATATTACAGAAGGTGTAATACTTGGGCTGTCGGAGGATGGAGGACAATTGTTATTTGGATACAAAGACTCCTGGGCCAAAGAAATATATGAAATCGATGTAATAATTGTATCCATTTTATTTACCTATTATCCTTTTCTTCGTAATAGTTTTAAGGGTTATAGTTTTAGGTTATTCTAATTTTTTTTAACTTGTCATGTGTTTAATAGTATCATTCTAATGCGGTTCGTATACTCAAACCGACCACCGCACCAACTTAAATGCTGGATTGGCCTTTGAAGGATGAATGTGAAAGGTTCAAGACAATTATTGCAAATTCGGGGTTGGCTGATACTGCCGAGAACTCTATGTTGGAACATGACCGGGTGGCTATATCGGCATTTGTGGAGAGACTTTATCCTGAGACCAACACCTTTCATATGCCGTTTGGGGAGATGACGATTACCCAAGATGATGTTGTGCAGATTGTTCGACTTCCTATCCATGGCAAAGGTGTTAGGGCTGAGTTCACAAAGCAGTTGGAATGGTCCAAACTTTATTCTCTAACTAAGAAGTGTTTGGGTTGGGATGAAGAAACATCAACAACTGAGTTTAAAAGATGCATGAAGTATATAACTAGACAGTTCAACATGGGTACTCTGATGTATATGTTCAAGGGCACCAAGGAAAAAGAAGAGAAAAGAACTTTAACCTATGAGCAAGTCAACCACGGGACCACCGCATATCTTCTATGTGTATTGGGATGTGTCAATCGGGTCGACGCCAACCTTTTACAACTTCTGGATCCTCTCAATAAAGTGCATGAGTACTCTTGGGGCACGTCATGCCATGTGTGGTTGATGGAAGAGTTGGGAAAGGCGTCGAGGCTTGGAATTAGCCAAGTGGCCGGGAACGTGAGTCTACTACAGGTATTGTTTATTAACTCTACATGGTTATTTTATAATTTTTCTACCATTGAAGAATCAATTTCCTAATACTTGTGATAAGTGCATATTTCACATATATTTAATGTCAATTCCATGCTAGTATTTGTTGGTTTTTCTTGCAGATTATTGTATATTACGCTTGTTTTCTCTTATTTGTGTTTTACTAGATGAATCATCCAAAAGAAGTGAATATGCACTTAATTGTACAAGGAAATAAGCTAGCTACAAGTGGATAAGGGCCAAAGACCAATTGGAACTCGTTCAAATACAAGATTTCTACTTTTCATTGTGTAGAGGACGAGAAGATGAAGAAAATGGCGAAAGAACGGAGTCATTCTGAGTTCGTATGAAGAAGTTATGAGCAAAACAAGAACTAGAAGCATAAAGGGCAGAATGGTCATTTTATCGGGAAAGTGCTATTGACACCCCACTGTACGTTAAGGGGCATTCATTCCGATAAGGGGTGAACTGTTATAAAGGGGCTGCTAAAGGGAGTCCTGGGTCTTTTTGCTTAGGGGGAAGCCAGAATTCAAATGGTGATAACAACACCCGTTGTTTCACTAAGGGCACCATTGTCTTCTCCAGCATCAGGTCGAGTTCGAGCAGGGACTAGGAATTAGGTGCTGGTTCTAATGGCTCGAGTTTGTGGTTGCTGCTGTCATGTGCTGATGAAGTAAGTCGAGCTCCAGCAAAACAGGTCGCTGCTGCCATTGATGATGGTATACTCTTCGGTGATTGATGGAAAGGAAGCTGGGGTTGCTATTAATGATGGGAGGTAGATAAGAGCTCGAGGAACCACATGGACCGAGCAGAAGAGATTGAATATGCTTCTGGAGTTTATCCATGAAGTTTTCAGTCGATGGCGAATAATGGTTATGGCTTGCTGCCATTGTTGATGCTCGATGACAAGAGATGATGGTGAGCAACGGTTCCTGCTGTGATCTAGAAGAAAGTCTGAGTTCGAGTTGGCTATGCCATTGATGGCAGTTGAATGATGGTGACTGGCTGAGAGCTTACGGTGTTGATGGAGCTCGAGAAGAATGGAGCTGTGATGCTCGGTGATGATGGCAGAGAAGGTGATGATCATGTGATGATCGGAAATGGAGTTGAACTCGAGTATGTGGTGGTAGTGAAGGCTTATATGAGTTGCGTTGCTGTTGATTGGTGGAGTCGAAATGATGATCGAAGTTGAGGAACAAAGAGTTGGTTCTGCTGTATAAAAGAGATGAAACGAGAGCTCGAGTTACAAAACAGAGAAGATGGTCGAGCTTGGCAGAGGCATGCAGATAGACCGAGTTGAGTCTGGGTTCTGCCATTGATGGCACAGGCAGTGATGAAAAGGCTGGTTCATGAAGAGAAGATGGCTTAATGGACGATATGGAGTTGTGGTTCTTTCACATTTGGAAAGGGTTTCTTCTTAGGCTAGCCATGGTCAGGTAGATGTAGCTTGAGTCCACACGGGATATTGGTATGATACGTGATTTAGGTTTTGTTATGTGAGCGAGAATCCAGCTTGCCGCCGGTGGAAGAATTTGAGAAACGCATTGAACAGGGGAGAGAGATATCTCATGCATGGAGGATTTTTCTCACGTGTAAAATATGAAAATGGGAATCCATTACAGCCTTGCATATCGAGTTCGATGCATAGATAGTACCAAAAGATGACACATGGGTCCTGCTTATTGTTCGACCAATCGGGAATCCTTCTCGGTGAGTTGTTGCTACTCCCGTCACACCGTATCAAAGTCACTTAATTTACAAAACATAAAGTTGTTTCACCGACTATGCATCCTTATCGCGTGAGTATTTGTCGCACTTTGAAGCCTATATAAGGCCGGATTTCTGAGCTACAGAGACAATTTTGGTAGAGAGAAAAATACAGAGAGAGGAGAGGAAAGGTTCTTAATCCATATCTTAGGGTTTACCCCTTTAGGGGGAAACCAAGTTATTTTCTTCTTCTTTCTTCTTATATTTTTGTGGGTTTTAGTAAATCCATGTGTAACTAATTTCTCCATTGATTAAGGATGAATTCAATGTGCTAGCGTGAAACTTTATTAGATGTATAAATCTATTCGGAGTTTTTATCATCATCGTTTGTCTTTACAGTATCTAGGGTTTATGAGTGATTCCTAGACTGATTTGGGATGCATACTAGATTAGTATATTGATTGTTCTATTGCTAGTATTGAGTTAGGAGATAAGTAATCGTCGAATAATTCATACACAAGTAGAAATCGCAAGACCTTGCAGAGGGATTCTGTGGAGCAATTGCGAGTGAAGACAACACCAAGAAGTGGACCTTGAGCTAAGAGTTTAACTCTTTGGGATCAACCTAATTCACAAAGCCTAAGCGTTGGTCGGATTACACCTTGAGTGAGCTACTACTTGGTGGTTCGGTTGGATAGAATCTGATATTGGAGAGCTTCCGTATCCGTGGTAAAAGGAGTTTTGAGGATAGCACTGAGCTAGTTGCTTTCCTACGGTTGGTGATGAATGGTTCTAACGAAGATAGATAAGTATACTAATCCGATTTATCGCTTGGTAGCAGCGAAGGATTCCTTGATCATATCTTTCTTTTATTTGTTATTCTTTTTATTTCACTTTAAAACAATCCCCCTTTGTGTTTTTCATTATTTTCTTTGAACTAAATAACATATCAATTACACAAACTGTGGGAACGATCCTTACTACCGCTATATTACTAGTTAATTAGTGGGAAATATATTGATTAATTTGTTGCGGTTACGACACGCATCAACTTGCAAAAATGAAAATATAGACATGGATCTACGACCACTTCCCTATCTTGGGATTGGCCATTGAAAACCCGACGTGGGCGAAAGGTGACCCTAGAGGAACAAAGTACGTCTTCGATGACAACCATTCTAGGACAAAGGAGCAACAGCTGATTCATTTGAGGGAGATTTTGGATGAACTGAAAGCCCAACACGTATGATATGATCCATACAAGGAAGACCGAGCTAATGGACATATCGCGGGTCGGTCCGATTTGGCCCTTTATTTTGGACCGTTGTGGCACCCCACAGGATATGTGATGTACAATGCCTCAAGGGTGATGCGACAACACGGTTTTGTACAAGGTATACCAAAGGAGCAAATCAATGGAAATTTCACTTTGGAGATGGAGAACTGCAAGTCTGATAAAGATTCTATCACGGTGGTTTACAAGGGTACACCATCCTGTAAATCCCATTGGGATAGAAGGGAGATTTACTTGATCAATCAAGGAAGGCCAGCCAACCAAGGTTTTGAAAATGCTTCCAACTATATGGATTGGTACCGGAATGTTTCTAATCTTCGTGTAATCCGTGATCTTAAACCAAAGCCCACACTTTCGTACAAGAGTATCCTCAAAGAAGAAACCTGCGGGTTTTGATAGATTGGTATGTATTGTTTTGTTAATTTAGTTTAATATTATGGGTCAAAATAGAGTAATAACCGTTTGATGGTATGTTATGTTTTAAAACAGATGAGCATGTTCAAGAGTTTGTCCAAATGGTGCACTAATTGCATAAAGGCCGGAGAGCCTGTGCCACTTGAGAAGATAAAAAAGCACAAAGACTTGATTGATAACGTTGACAATGAAGATTATGCATCTCATTTCGGGGAAAAAGGCAAGCAACCTACAAAGAAGGTGACCAAAAGAACTCGGGCTTCATCGAGCACTCAAGTTGATGATGTCCCAAATGATGAAACCAATGATGATGTTGGTCCAAGTCGTAGAGGTAGTAAAGGTCACAAAGTCAAAGCAAATAGGAACAACTAAACTCTCGATTTACTAAACTCTCGGTGTATTGTTAACTTTATGGATAACTTTGTTTATGTCGGATTATGTCGTTTTCAAAGTTTGTGTCGGATTATAAGTTGGTACGTTATGTTTATGGTTTGTGAATGGTTCGTTTTATGAATTATATATGAATGGTTTTATTACTATCTTTATGCATTTAACGATGAATCGCAAGCGAATCACATGCAGAGATATGAAACTGTTGAATTTTATACAAACAATCGGAAGATTAGTTTATATACGTAGCTCCGGTGCAGGGATATTGCAATTTTATTGTCAGAATCGGAAGCTATTTATATTATGTACCTACCGAATATGGGGATTTTGCAAAAAAAAATCAGATTCGGAAGATTGTTAATTTCGTTGCCTACCGATTATGCTTTGTGAACAAATAATTTTTGTTCTGTAACCAAACCACACCATATTCGGGAACTAAGTTAACTTATTAAACTGCCGATTATTGTATTCGGTAGGGTTAGTTTATATTGTTCCTACGATTACTATATGTGAAGAAAACTTTGTTTTCTGTATCCAAACAACACCATAATCGGGAACTAACATCATTCCTTAGATTCCGATTATTACACTAAAGTCCTTTGTGTTCTGTAACCAAACAACACCATATTCGGTAACGAAGATAACTTCTTAAACTTCCAATTATAATATTCGGTAGGTTTATTTTATATGTTTCCTTCGATTATTCTGTATGAACACTATAATCGGGAACACATGTCACTCCCTGGCTTTCGATTATAACAATCGAAAGTCCTTTTATTTTTTGTATCCAAACAACATAATATTCGGAAATTAAATGAACTGATAAAGTTTCCGATTACGGTAATCGGTTGCTTATTTAATAAAATAAACTATCGCTTATAGTTAATCAGTATGCTTTTATATTAATAATCTTCCGATTGCAGCCATTACATAAAGACCTTAACGTTACAATCACTTTAAGACCACCTAAATACTCTTAAAATCACTTAAAAGTATTAAAAAAGATCATAACTTCCAGTGACCATAGAAATTGTCCCTCTTGATTTTGTAGCATCCTTCATCTTCAAATCGTTTCCCGTAGAGGTCCACATACCAGTGATCAACAAGATTTCTCTGAAATTACGAATGAGTAACAAGTTAGTACTAACTTATGTTAATGTGAGTCGGAGTTACAGAGATACTTACTCGTTTTTCATACGTCCACCAAGGAAAAGCGTCCCTAACAAATCGTTCCTCATCTTTAAGTTTGTCAATCTCCTTATCGAGCGCCTTTAACCTCATCTTAATGTCATTGGATGATCTTCGAATTCGATTACCATCTAACGCCTCAAATACCATTAAAATACGGTTCCATAACTGCTCTTGGGATTCCGATTTGTGGAGCTTGTGAAAACGATCATGAGCAGTTACCACAACGTACGCTCTATAAATAACACAATCTTCTTCTTCGGCAAAAGCAATATCATGTTTTTGTTTTCAAAATTAGAACTGAAGAGAGGAAAGAGTTTGATGCAATTGGGTTGATAGATATGAGTTTCTTTATATAGGTTTAGGTACCAACGGCTCTTTTTCTTTTTCCCAAAAACTCAAACGGCTATTTCAAAAATTTGGTTTAAACTGCAACGGCTAATTTGACGAAGTTTGAATCTGGGGAAACCAATAATCGGTAGGTATTTAAGTTAGAATATCTACCGATTATGGTAGCTTTCAAATTTTGAATCTGGGGCAACCTATAATCGGAGGTTTTGTAACCTATTGGACTTCCGATTATGGCTACATCCAAAATACAAATCAAATGGTAATGGCTACATATAATCGGTAGGTTTATAGTTTGATAATCTACCGATTATGGCAAATTTCAAAATTTTGAGAAAAAATGATTTAAGCAAAAACTCATTTTGGGGCAACCTATAATCGAGAGGTTTTGTAACCAATTTGACTTCCGATTATGGCAACATCCAAAACACAAACCACATGGTTATGGTGGTTTATGTACCCTCAAAACCTATGGAATTTTGGCCAAGGTTGAATTTGGAGCCACTTATAATCGGTAGTTTACAAGTTAGATTACCTCCCGATTATGGCAGATTTTAAGCAAAAACTTATTTTGGGGAAACCTATCATCAGAAGGTTTTGTAACTTATTTGACCTCCGATTATGGCTACATCCAAAACACAAATCAAATGGTTATGGTTGGCTCTGTACCCTAAAAACCTATGGAATTTGGCCAAGGTTGAATCTTGGGCTACTTATAATCGGTAAGTCTATAAGTTAAGTTAGCTGGATTATAAAAGGGCATTGTAGCAGAAATATCCACACATTAATTGGGAACTACTGAGTCTATATTGACTACCGATTATTGTTTTAAACTACCGATTGTTGTGTTTGCTACCGATTATATAAGGGCATATCGGCCATTTTGAAAAATCGAAGATAAGGGGTAGCTTGGATTTACGCTTGGGTGACCTTTTTTGTATTTTTGTGTTGCCCTAATTCTTTCGGGGTCGCCCTTAAAAATGCCAGGCTGTATAAACTTACTTTATATTAATATAAAAAAATGCTAGATTGAGCGATAAGAAATCCTGTGGTTAACTGCGAGTGCTCAAAATCATGTTTTTCTTGTTTATGTCAGCATTCTTTTCTTAATAACTGGCAGTATTTTTGATGGCATGAAGCCTCGGTCAATGAAGAATTATTACTAAATCAAAATCCAATGGGAAATAGAAAGGTAGGAATTAACATTTAGTCCCAAAGTTGTTGGGTTCTGCACGCTCTAGTCTTACCCTTTCAGTCCTGGTATTATAATTCTTTTTTTTGTTTGTTTATTTTTTTGATGCAAAAGAACAACTTTATTGCTTAAGATAACTTACATAACTTCTATCGACAGACCAATCACCCTAATTTCTTTAACGAACAAGTCTGAAATGTCACACCAAAAATAAAAAAAAAATATGTTAGTTCTAGCTTTATTTGCAATTACATTTGCCACATTGTTTGATTTCCTTTTAACATGATTCAAACTGAAAGTGAAAAAGATTCAAGCAGATGCCTTATTTCATCTACAATCCCTTTGTTCATCCAATGTACAGAAGGGGTGGCATTCTTGATTGAGGTTCAGGGGTGCATTGAATTACCATCCAATGTATGAAGATTTTGAGGTTCAGGGGTGCATTGAATTACCATACTCTGAATGGACTGTATTGTAAATCTGACATTTTGATTTTTGTTTTCGAAAAAATTTGTGCATTTGTTTTTCCATAAAACCAAGGAGTTATCATAACTGTTAGACCCAAAGGTTTTTGCTTTCTATGTCAGATTTACCAGTGTTGCATATTCAACTTGTAATCCAAGTAGTAATGTTAGTATGGTGATTTTGGATGTTAGCAACATTCACATTCATAGCCAACCAGATTGATCTTGAGTGATCACAATCAATAAGCAGATGTTGTAAAGTCTCTTCCTCTTGAAGACATCTTAGAAAAATTGTTTCTATCTCTTAATTATAATGATTTAGTCTTACCCTAGTAGGAACAATTTGTTTAATGCATTTCCGTATGAAGAGCTTGACCTTATGAGGAGCCTTTGATTTCTATTGTTGTTTCCAGCTGGAATTTGGAATTACTTGGTTGTTTTGATTTCTAAGATAGGACTCTGAAGTTTAAGCTTCATATGTGGATTTGACTGAGGATTCGCCAGTTTTATTAGGTTCCCAGATCAGCTTATCCTTTCCATACTAAACCAAGTACATATTTAAAACAAATTATGTTATATAACTTGGAAATAAAGCTTGCACAAGAAAACATTCCATCATCTATGATTTTAAAGAATATGGTCAGAAACATGAACTATTCTCACTGATTTAGGCTAAGAGTCATTTGGAGTTCGAGGAGTGTCAAGTCCTCTGACCCATTTGTCATACCATACTAGGACTATTGTTTCACATCTCACATCCCATCTGTGAAATTTCCTAACATTTTCAAGACCAATCTCTAATCCTTTCCAGATCCAAGAATAATTATTCTGCTTTTCCCGAAGGTGCAAAAAATAACAGTATGGTGAATACTTTGACTTTATAATTTGAGTCCATGGTTTGTCTTCCACTGTACATAACCTCCAAGCTAAATTAGTAATTAAAGAATTATTATATTGCTCTAAGTTTCTAAAAGCTAATCTTCCTTCATTTTTAAAGAAACATAAAGAGTTCCAAGCTATCTATCAGCTTAAGACCTGACCCCACCTAAATTTTCTTTGGATAATATCTAGTTTATTGAGGGTGTGTTTAGGAAGTCTGAAATTACCCATATAATGAGCAGGGATTGAGTTCAACATTGATTTAATCAAAGTTGTTCTAGCAGCTTGATTAAGGGTCTTGGAGCACCAACCTTGAAGTTTATTCTCAAAAGTGTCTTGAATGGATCTGAAGGAATTTGTTTTGGATTTTCTTAGCATAATAGGAATCCCTAAGTATTTTATTTGAAGAACAAAGTTGTTTAACCCCCAACATATTACGAATAAATACTTTATGGTCATGTGACGGATCACCTGTAATGAAATCTGAAGATTTCTAAAAGTTTATCATCCGAACAGAAAGTTTTCCAAATTCCTAAATGATGGCCATAATATGGTTAATGCCACTTTGATCTTCCTAAAAGAAAAGCACACAATCGTCCGCAAATAGCAGATGATTAATGAATAAAGATTTCTTGACTACTTGTATACCTTTTATCAAGTTGTATTCTGCATGAGCAAGTGATTTGGCAAGATATTCCATAGATATAATGAATAAATAAGGGTACAAAGGATCCCCCTTTCGTAGACCTCTAGCAAGATATTGAAACTGATGTTATTGAGATACATTCTTGAATGAGAGAACGCCAGCCTTCACAGAATCCTAAAGAAAGAAGCATTTTTTCAACAAAAGACCATTCCAATCTGTCGAATGCTTTCGACACGTCAAGTTTAAGTGAAACTTGTCCTAACTTTTTCTTAGATTTCTTAATGGAATGTATTAATTCATGTTCCATAACAATATTATCATTAATATATCTTTGAGGCACATAAGTTGGAGAGATAATCTTCTCCATGAGTTGCTTCATTCTACAAACCAGAAGTTTGGATATAATTTCATATGTAATGTTGCAAAGACCGATTGATCTATAATCATTAGGTGTTGAAGGATGTTGAGTTTTAGGGATTAGGCATGTAGTAGTCTGGTTAATGTGTGGTGGCAATTTTTTTGAAGATAATTTTTTTTGCACCATTTCAATAACATCATCTCTTACAGTACCCCATTGAGACTGAAAAAATCTTGCAGGAAACCATCGGGACCCTGAGAATTCCAACTTGGTAAGCTTTTAACAATATTATAAATTTCCTTTCTAGTAGGAACACTTATTAAAGCATCATTATCAGCTGGAGAAATGATTGGACTGATGATATTGAATGAAGAATCCCGAAGGATAGGTGAAGTGGATGTAGCTATAATAGAGAAGAGATTGATAAAGAGTTTTTCCAGATCTTTAGATGTGTGATACCATTGACCATTATAGTCTCTTAAGGAAGAAATATGATTCCTAGACCTTTTCCTATTTTCCAAAGAATGAAAGTATGCAGTATTATTGTCTGCATCTTTAATCCAGTGATCTCCAGATCTTTGCTGCCAAAATTAAGCTTTAATTTTCTTCCAGTAGCTCAATTTGTCAATAGTGAGTTAAATTTTAGCATAGTTGTCATCACTATATGGTTGAGTTTGAAAAAGAGATAAATCATTCTGAAGCTGATTAATTTGGAGACTAATTTGGCCAAAGTGTTGTCTGTTCCATCTAGAGATATTTATTCTAGCAAAAAAAAGCTTCTAAATTATGTCATTTATACCTAGAGAAGTATGCCAAGTATCTGAAATTAGTTCGGAAAATATTGGATATCTGATCCAGTATCTGAAGAATTTCCAGACATTTCTAGGCTTGCAGTAGTTAACGTTTGTGACTAAGAGAAGAGGGAAATGATCCGAGCCTAAAATGGTAAATGTTGAACTTTAGAATCTGGATAATCTCTTTGCCAATAGAAAATTTTAAAGTACCATATCAATCCTAGCTCATTTATAACCCTTGTCATTATTTTTGTTAGACCAAGTATATGATGACTTCCCATGCCCATTAACCCAGCATTATGAGTTCATATGATGTTACAAACCCAATTGCCTAGAGAATTCCTATTTGTAGAGATACCAAAACTAAATATTTGAACATTGAGATATAACTAACCATGGATGAAAAACATTGTCACTGGGATCCTTTAGTGATTCCCATTGTTGTTTTTTCATGTCATAGTGAGTGGAACCATAAACACGGGATATAAGCCATTCTTTCTTTGAGGTATTTGAAGAGATGAGGAAGTGAATTATGTTATCTTTACTGCAAGCAATATCATATGAAAAACCATTTTTCCATAGATGAACCAGACCTCCTGACAATCATACTGAACTTACATACATAATTAGTATAATTGTTCCTTTGAGTTAAAACTTTTGCTCTATTCTCACCAATTTTTGTTTCTACTAGAAAAATTATATCTGGGCTATGTTTTTGAATTATGTCACTTAAGTAATCTCTAGTGTCTTTAGCTGCCAATCCTTGAACATTCCAAAATAAAATTTTCATCTTGGTACAATAATATAGGAAACAATTTTTAGGGAAATTATTATAGAGGTTCTGAATGAGAGATAGAGAATATATCAGAAAATTGAAAAGCATAAAATTGAAAATTAAAATATAATTTAGGTAAATTACCTGGTCACCAGTGCTAGAATCTTTGCCTTTGACCTTGTTGGAGTGATTTTGCTCTGAAATAGTCTCATGAAATGTAGGATATGAGTTAGAGGTTTGAGAATGCTCTTCCAGATTATGTTCATTTCCTGAAGAATAGTCACTAGTACAAAATTACTAATGATGAACGGGTTAGTAATGATTCAATCCTAATTAAATTTTATTGATGACTAAAATAACCCTCCATCTATGCTATCACGGCGTTGGTGGTTGGCCCACTGTTCAAATGATTGAGAACAATCCAGACTCAAAACTGTATTTGAGTTTTGGTTTAAATCATATAAGCATCCTAAAGATAAGCATGCCATATCTTCTTATTTTCATGTTCTCACACTTGGAAGAATCTTGAAGTTTCTTATACCGACTTTCGCTGTAGTCTTTGCTTATTTTGTAGCAATAATAATTTACAGGAAAATAAAGCATTTTTGTATAAAGAACGCAAAAGAAATGAAACTATATTCTCTCCTCTTCTATCTTTTGTCTTTTATGTCTAGTGCATATATTCAAAAGATGTATTTCTACACATTAAGTACACCACCAATTTTTTGTTCTGAAAGCTATATGGACAAACTTGTCACAATCAGTAGTACAAATCAACAGTAAAGATATGATACTTGATATGTGGACGTGTTTACTTGGACGATCTCAAAAATCAATATTCGAGTATCAACCTAGTATGTACTTGAACTGTTACAAGAGCCGAATTACGACAAGAACAAATATTGTAATCTATCTTTCAAGATATGAATTCTCGAGAATAAATCTTGTGGGTTATACACAATATTTTAGGCTTAAAAACTGACTAGGTTGTTTAACGTATTACCTTGAGATAATTATATTACAAAGGATAAACAATATAATACACCAAATTTTTTGTTAATGAAGAAATCTCCAATGTCCTGAAGAATCCTGGGACCTAGTCCAGAACTTGAACACCGTACTATATCAAGCAGCTACAGACACTAGCCTACTATCAGACTTCAGACTCGAATATAGTTGAAACCGAATATACCCTACGAGCAATTCTTCTTCAATTGTGCTACTTTATTCTCTTGTTTTATTATGAAAAAAGTAGTAAAAATTTGAATTAGTTAGATATAAGTAAAACCAAAAATCAAGAAACTGTATATTCAATTTATTTTTTAAAAGATTAACTTAAAAAGAAAAAAATCTATATTCATTTTATTTTTAAAAAATTTGGAAAAAGCTACACTAGGAAGAGGAGAGATATCTATTCCAAGAGAATAACAAAAATGTCCATGTTTTTATTTGTCTGGCATATTTATACCATAAATTCGATCAAAAAAAAAAAACTCATAATAGAAGCATGTAATGAATTTTTTTTAATACTCATTCACTTCCAAATCCAATGAGTAATTAAGTAGAGTATTTCTTGGACCGTGGGACAATGAAATACGGAGATTGAGAAAATAAAAATGAGCTGTTTGAGAAGAAAATTTTACTTGGGGAGGCTGATCATTATCCTCCCAAATAAAGAGCCTTAAAACAATTCAAAACTTTAGAAATATTTGTGAGTCCAGCGATTAGCGGTTCAGGGGGATAAAGTTTCCAAGCCTTAATTTCCACTGTGACACTTTCCTTCGTTTAAATGATAATGAACCTCTTTACTAATTTGCATCTTTTAGATAACACAATTTATCACTGCTGGGGGAGTTCGGGCTTTCATTCCAGGCCAGGCTATTTAGAAAGCAATTTCGCGTAAACGCACTAAATACTTGGATGAATGTGTTTCGCATGGTTATGGTTTGGGTGTTTTAGCTTTCACTACTTTAGGAGAGCTTAGCGAAGACACTATTTGTTTTTTTAAGCGTCTGAAAAAATGTTTAGTTAATAATGATGCTGGTAGTGGTCTAGGTGCTTTTATTTTTCATAGATTGGGTGTTGCTATTCAAAAGGGGGTTGGTGCCTAGCTTATCGCTCGGCTACCAACTAAAACCTCTTCCATGTAAAACATTAAATGAGTTCTGTTTCTTTATTTTATTTTATTTTCTAATAAATGTGATTTTTATTACAAAAAAAAAAAGTAGCTAACATCCTTGAAAGTTGCCTTTTAAAGCATCTCCAACGGGAGCTCCCCAAATTCCTAAATTCTAGGCCACAAAGGATTTTCGCACATTTTATGAAAAATCTTCTCCAATTGGGAGATGTGAAAAAAAAAGTGTGAGATGACGTGGTGGGTTAGTTATTAAGACATCTTCTAATCCATCCTCTGGTTAAGGAGGTTCTTCTGGAGCATGTGATAAATCCTAATCATATGTTTTAACCAATTAAAATAAAATTAAATCAACAAAAAATAAAAAATATATTTCAACCAATTAGATAAATATTAATGGATTATAAAACATCTACCATTGGAGATAATTTTTTCCAAAATCCTAAATTGTAGGGAACTTTTGAGTTTACATTTGAAAAGAATGTCTATCTACATCAACCACATTGGATACACACACAACCCATTGGAGATGCTCTTATAGCTCATTGATTATTGCCATCTTCGTAAACAAAAACTTTTAAAAAAAAATCCTTTTTCAATAAGATACATTTTATTTTGTTATAATACTATCCTACTGCACGGATTTTACCATAATCTCACCATTACTTACGCGGGTCGTACACCAGACTTCTCATAGTTGTATGAAACAACATTTGGTCACATGTCACTTTTTTAAAAGATTTATCACTTTTAAGTTTTACCAGTTATTATTTATAGGGTATAATTGTAAAAAAATACTTAAACATATTCCTCTTTTTCCTTGCCTTAATAATTGTGCAAACTACAAATATCTCAATTAATTTGGGACGGAGGGAGTACTTATTAATTGAGAATATTTTGAAAATATTGGAAGACTTGTCTATATAAATAGTGGTGGAAATATTTGGAAGAGTGAGGGCCATGAGCCGAGAGCATTGTATTAGTTTAGAATTTTCATCTTTTATTTTCTTTTCTTTGTAATGGAGAGCTAGTTTTTATTACCGGGGTTAAAGATGAAGCCAATAACATTATGTAAATGATCCAGGTATTCTCTAATAAATATATCCTCTTGGTCTTGAATTGTTTATTAATTTCTCTTCATTTTTGCTTTGTTCTTTAAATCGTACGGAATAGTCTTCGGCTATTAATACTTTATAAGCGAAGGAGATCATACCATTTTGATTTACAATAAAAGTTGTGTAATATGTTTTAACAGTTATATTTGCCGAGATGTATCGGTTTGGTCTCGATAGTCTCGAGTTATAATTTGAATATTCTATAGAGTTGAATTGGATTGTTTTACATATTACATTGGTCGAATCTAAAAACCCCAGAGTTCTTTTATTTATTAGTTTATTTATTTTCATAAGTTTTATTAGTATTTCCTTAATCCATATCTTGATATTTTTAGCATAATTTAATTAGGAATTGAGGGTAACAATATTTTAGTCCATGTGGAACGAACCCGTATTTTTCATACTATCTCATAGATAGCCGTGCACTTGCGGTTTTACAATTTAAATCCCATCACGCCCCGAAGCTTGAAGTCATTCTGGTGAACAAAGAAATCTCTATGGATTATGAAAGTGCACACATGTTGATGGAAAGATCCTCCATGCATATTGATGATATATTCGCATATATTGTAGCTAGAGAGGTTATAGAGAACGATAATATCGAACCATGCTCTATTGCAGAATGCCAAAATAAAGAAGATTGGCCTCAATGGAGAGATGCAATCCGGGCTGAACTAGATTCACTGACAAAAAGATAGTGTTTGGTGCGGTACTGCTAACGCCACCAGGTGTAAAGCATGTAGGACATAAATGGGTATTTATCAGAAAGCGTAATAAGAAGAATGAAGTCTTGAGGTATAAGGATTTCCTTGTGGCGCAAGGTTTCTCACAACGCCATGGTATTCATTTCGAAGAAACATACTCTCTTGTAATGGACATGATGACGTTCCTTTACTTAATTAGCTTAGTAGTTTCAGAAGAACTTGAAATGCATCTTAGGGATGTGGTTACCGCATATCTGTATGGGGATCTTGACACCGAGATATTTATGAAAGTGCCAGATGGTCTTCCATTTCCCAAATCAAGTAAATCTAAACTACGGAGTGTGTTTGCAATTCAGTTGAAACACTCACTTTACGGATTAAAGAAATCTGGGCGAATATGGTATACCTTTCTAAGTGATTATTTTATTTGGAAGGGATATACAAATAATATATTGTGCCCTTGCGTGTTTATAAAGAAAACAAGTTCCGGATTTGCAACTATAGTTGTCTATGTCGACAATATGACATAGTAGGTACTATTGATGAAATAAGAGGAACTGCAAGCTATTTGAAATGTGAATTTGAGATGAAAGATCTTGGGAAAACTCTAGGACTTGAACTAGAACATCGATACTATGGAATATTAATCTACTAGTCTTCATATGACCAAAAGATACTCGTGCAATTTAATATGGACAAAGTGTACCCTGCTAGCACTCCCATGGTTGGTCAAACTTTAGATGTACATAAAGATCCATTTCGTCCAAAGGAAGATGACGAAAATGTATTTGGAGCTGAATATCCCTATCTAAGTATAATAGGTGCATTATTATACTTAGCACAATGTACTCGACCAAATATCTCGTTCTCAGTGAACTTGTTACCTAGATATAACTCAACGCCAACGCATCGTCATTTAAATGGTATAAAGAATATATTTATATACATAAAGGAAACCATTTACATGGGTTTCTTTTATCCCTATGAAGATGAAAGGAGAGATGCTAATGTAATTACGACTCCATACACCAAAACCGAAAATTATGTCTTTGTTGGTTTTGCTGATGCTGGGTACTTCTCATACCCACATAAAGGTCGATCCCAAATTGGATAATGTTCACCATTGGGAATAAAGCAGCGATATCCTGAAGATCAACCAAGCAAACCCTTATGGATACCTCCACGAACCACTCTGAGATCATTGTCCTACATGAGGCGCTTCATGAGTGTATAAGGTTAAGGTCTATCATTAAACATATTCGAGGGACATGTGGTTTAAGTTCTACCACCGAAGAGCCAACTTGAATTTATGAAGATAATGCATATTGCATCTAACAAATGAAGCAAGGGTATATTAAGGGTAATAATACGAAACATATATCATCGAAGTTTTCTTACAATCAGCAACAACAATGTCTTATAAACATTCAAATCAGTAAAGTAAAGTTGATGACAATGTGAAAGACTTATTTACTAAGTCATTACCTAAGTCCACATTTTAAAAACATGTACACAGTATAGGACTAAAGAGATTGTCTAAACTTCCATGACTACATATGAACTGGATAGGATTAAAGGAATTGTCCATTCCCATGATTGGATTAGATTAAAAAAATTGTGCTGGTTACTTTTTCCCATTGGGTTTTGTTACCAGACAAGGTTTTTAATGAGACAACAATAATACCATAATTACAAATCATGAGGAGATGTCGATATCAGGGGAGCATCCAACGATGTGATGTTGACATAAAGGTGTGTTGCACTTTTTTCCTTCACCGATGTTACTTTTTCCCACAAGGTTTTATTACTCGGAAAGATTTTTAATGAGACAAAAATAACACCAAAAATATAACTTTTCGATTGAGATTATTCTTCTCCTTCCAAGTGTTCGGGTTTTTATGCAAATATTTTTCCTGACACAGTTCTACAAAAGAGAAAAGTCTTGACAAACGACACAATTTCAGAATCTCAAACGTTATCGTATTTTTTCTTCGACCAGTTTTCGCCTCGACAAGATTTTCTAGCAAGGTTTTGGAAAAGCAGTTAGTTTGTAATGATGGTCATCCAAGGGGGGCGTGGTAGTAACATGTGTGGGAAAGTGGCTGACCACACATCACATGTTCAAGATGCATGTCATATTCTTTCTCAAACTAGATACAAGTACGAATTATTTTTTCCCTTACTGCCACTTGTACATACACAAGTCTCTGCTCTATATGTATTTAAAGTGTGGAACAATAAATGAAGAAGCAATTGATTCATGTTCTCTTTTACTTTGTTTTCTTCTTTTGTCTCCATATTATGTTGTCCTTTCTCTACTCAATATTTAAACAATCTTAAACAGTTACAAAGTTTTTCTGTTTTTCTTTCAAATTGGGTGTTGCTTGCCTTATTAGGTGGAAGATGGTTCATCTTCAACACCATATATCACAACAAAGTATACAACGAACAATACATTGTCATGGTACAACTATTTACTGATGTGTTGAACAGAATGGGAAAAAAAGATGTTGAGACAGATGGACCAGTAACTGATAGCTGTAGAATACACCGTATTTACTATCTAGAGTTTATGCTTTCTTTGCTATTTTTCATGTGAATTATATATCTTATGTCTGCTTTTGAGTTTTACAGGTACTCTGGAGTCGCACGGAGGAAAAGAAGAAGAAATTATCCAATTTGAGCAAAAAGGGCGAAATTGTCATCTCACAGGCAAGTGATATATGGAGCTGACCCAAGGTTAAGGGACAACTCTCTTTTGGAGAAGTATTAAATGACAGCCAACAAATGTTAAGGGGCTGCCAGCTGGGTACCCCTTATCCGTTTCACCAAGGTGGCCATATCCACTGGTTTTTTCCTACACACCCCTAAAGTCTAGAGAAGAATTTTCTTTTCATTTTTCTTCACCTGAGAGTGAGAGGAGGAGGCTACACACATTTAATGTGTCTGAAATCGAATGAAAACGTTGATGTGAATCTGAGAATCAGGGAGGAAACGAGATTGAAGAAATGGTATTGTGACGAATCATGCTGTTGATTGAAGGGGAGCTGAGATGTGGAATTAGGGATCTGAAAAATGGAAGAAATCTGGTTTCAGCTGCAACAGAAGATGACTTCTTTCTGTCGATTTAGGGAGAAGTCTGATGGAAGGTTTGGTGAAGATAAATGGAGATTTAGGGTTGGTGATGAGATAGAAGATGGGTCTGGTGGAAATCCCATCTGAAATTGATTTAGAGAAGGGATTCTGGTTTTAGGCAGTTTGATGGAGAAATAGAGATGGTTGAAGATGATGGATGGGTTTAGGTTGATACTTCCAATCGATTAATGGAAGATGAAGAAATCACAAATCTGGAAATGGAAACTAGGGTTTTGATTTGATGTTCATGGGTTCTTATGGATCCCAGAGATGGAGCTGGAGAGATTAATGTCGAGCTCGAGTGGTAATGTGTTGGTTGTTGTTGGTTCTGGATGTGTTGATGGAGTTGATGTTGGATTAAATCTGAGCTGCAACAGATGAAGAAAGATGAACAAGATTGAGCAGAAACTGAAATTCAAGCTCAGATGCTGCAGTTCTGGTGGAATTCAAGTTCAGAGCAGGTGGTGGTGTTCAAGGCTTAGACTGAGTTAGAAAAGGATGAAGTGATTGAGCTGGTGTTGGCTGAGAAGATGCAATGCATAGATGTATGTCTAGGATACATGGAAGAGACTTGGCACTGGAATGGCTTGAAGCAGCAGAATACATTGTGTTGTGATATTTTGAAGTGCACAAGGCTGTGACAGTGAATGGAGTGAAGGTTAGCAGTGAAGCTGGTGGAATTAATGGTGTATTCTGGCTGAGATGAGGCTGCTCTGATGATGGTTCTGGTGGCCTGTGTAGCTAGTGAGATTGCAGTCTAGCTCTGTGTAGTACTTGATGTATGGGCTCGAGGTGGTGTGTGCTGTTGAGGGTGATGTATGAACCTTAGATGTATTTTAGGACAGGGAATAGCAGGTGCAGTGCAATTGGAACACAGAGCTGTGTTGAGCTGCAATGGTCAAGCTAAGAAGATTGCAGATTATAATGTGACAGGGAGATGACTCGAAACTATATGCAGGTGTGTGTGTGATCTGGAATGTAGAGCTGGCAAGAATTGGTTGAGCTCGTCGGATTGATGCTGGCCTTGAGCTGTAGGAGTTGTGAAGAGATAGAGCTGGCAAGGATAGGGGCTGCAAAGCTGTATTGCAGTGCAAGAAGGAGGAGAAGAAGGTGAAAGATGGGTCTCTGGCAGTTGCATACCAGATTGCAGTTGGAGGTACAGTGTTGGTTGTGGCTGGTGCTTGGACTTGCAGGTTCTGGACTGGAGTTGCGACACTCTTCGAGGCAGTGCAGGCGATGGCTGGATATTGGAACGTGTCAGTGGGTGATAATGCTTCATGAGTCTCGCAGCTTGAGTGAAATATTGCAGGAACTGAATGTGACAATAAGCTATAGAGAGTGAATATAATGAATTGCAGGGATTATGGTGCTGAGACAATGGGTTTTGAAGTTAAGGTTGTTGCATGTGTTTGTTGTGCTGTGTTGCAGTGCAGATACAACTGAAGATGGTGGTGTTGTGTTAGACTCATATGAAATGGTAACAGATGGAATTGGATGTGGTACTGAGAATGAGCTTGCGGTTTTGAACTGCAGGTTATGGATTATGCGAAGTTGCAGCTGAACTCATGGATAAAATTTTGGTAGTCCTGGTGATGTTTTGAGGAGAGAGCAGATGGATTTCAGCTGATTGAGGTGTAGGAAATGGTGTTGCAGTGAAAACTTAAATGAGCATCGCAGGTTGAACTGAAATTGGCAATGGTTGTGATAGTGAAACATAAAATGGGTTGTTATTGTGTTCTGAGAGTTGTGTATGACTATGGTTTTAAGATGATGGAGGAGGCATCATGAAGCTATGAATTTGAGCTAGGAAAGGAGAGAATGGAAGATTGCAGAGATACTTTGATGTGGCCTGAGTAGGTGATTGAATTAGTGATTGAATGAAGCCGCAAGAGAAGCTGCAGCTGGGGAATTATGAATCACAACATAGCCAAGATGGCTGGCCAAAGAGTGCTGATGCACAATGATAGTGCAAAGACAGTGACCCCGACATGTGCGGTGGTGGCAACTAACCCACTCGGTGAGCAGTAAGACCCGCCCTACACTCGACTACACCTGACACAACTGACTTGGGTCTAACTCATGATCTGACTCTTGACCCTGACTCGGTTTGACTCGGTCTGACCGAGTTGACCCGACCGAGTTGACTCGCTGAACCGGTGACCGGGCGGACTTTGCCGGTCACCTGAGATGCTTTCCGGCGACCCTTCCGGCCAAGTTCCAGCCACAATACCATATTTTCGGCGACCACTTTTGGGGTATATTTTCTACATGGGTCTCTCTCTCTTATGGGCTTGGTGGATTTTCATCTAATGGACTTTGAAGACTAGACCTAATTTTAGAAGTGGAGAAAAGCTATAAAGGGGAGGTCTTCTACAACTTATCTTATATCTTATTTTTCTTGGAACTTTTGGAGAGCCGTTTTGTTTACGCTTCTAGGGTTTGCTTTTGTTCATCTTTTTCTTTTCAATTATTATTATTATGATGAACTCCATAGCTATGAGTAGCTAAACATATTATTGGTTATGGGATAAAAGTTGATTTCTCAACATGTTTTTGAATCTATGAATTAGTTTTGTCTCAGTAATTTATTGTTTGTGATTCACAATTAATAGTGTTACATGATTTGATAGTTTGTTTGGTTGAGTCCGGAATCAATCCGATTTACATTCATCTCTAGAGCTATATTAGGGTTTTCAATACGAAAAAGTTGTTTATCCACGATTCTAAGTAGCATAATTGTGGGTAGTGCTTGTAGTGATATATCCTACTAGTCACAAGTGAATCATAACTTTTGTTAAAACGTTTAGTGCTTTTACACATTCGTTTGCATTGATTAGTCTTATATTCCATAGTACTTATTTCTTTTAGGGAGTTAAACTTAATTGTGCTTTTACACTTTAGGTTGCTTTCTAGGAAGAATTCACATAGGCATCTTTTAATGTGGTTGTGATGAAAACAGGGAATTAACGGGTTATACTTGCGATCAAGGTATCCTAGGACTTTTAGTAAATACGAGATTAAAATACCAATTCTAATCATTGATGAAAATACATGTTTGTGAATGATACTATCCCGTGACCAATATCTTCTCCTTATTGATTATTCCAACTATTTGCTTTGCTCTATTTTGTTTTTACTTTAGTATTTCGTTAAACAACAAACATTCCCCCTTGGTTACCTTAGAAACTAAAAATTGCATAACAACAATTGCCTCTCTGTGGATACGAACTCTTCCTTACTTTGTACTTCATTTAAATTTAGTGAGTAAGAAAGTGAAATTATTTTTGACGATTGACAACCGATCAAATTTTGGCGTCGTCATTCGGGAGGCATACGGCTTGTTATTAAGTTTTTAGTTTCTTTTTACAATTTCGTTTTTATCTTTGCTTTTCGGTTCTTGTCTTGTTTCTCACTTGTTTGGGAGAATTGTTTTGTGTACCTAATCCCGGCTTCTAAAGATTGGAATTATCCAAGGTGCGGGATAGCTACTCAAGAGGCACAATACTCCAACCAAGTCAAGACGCAATGAGAAAATCTAGGAGTTAAAAGTGGAAGGAGAAGTACAAATAGAAGGAGAACAAGAGGTTCCAATCGTAGCCAACCACAAGTTGAAGAAGAATAAGCAATGGGTGATGCAAATCGTTCACTCAAGGACTTAGCTTCTCATAGGCTTGATACACAATGGGTGTATTCACACGAACTCTACTTTTGAGATAAAGCCTGGGTTTCTTAGAGAATTACCGAAATTCCATGGCATGGTGAATGAAGATCCAAACAAACATCTTATGGACTTCCACACCATTGTCATGGCCATGCTTCCACGAATGTAGAGGCGGATGGTGCAATGTTGAAAGTTTTCCGTTTCTCTTTGATGGATAGTGCTAAGGATTGGTTGTACTATTTACCTCCTAAGTGTCACAACATGGAATGGGTTGAAGAAACTCTTTTTGGAGAGATATTTTCCTCGCATCAAAGGCTACTCAAATTCGCAAAGAAATTTGTGGGATGAAGCAAAATGTGGGAGAATCATTATATGAATGTTGGGAACGATACAAGAGATTGGTGGCAAGCCGCCCTCACCACCAATTCAAGTGACGCTATGATCATCCAATACTTCTATGAAGGACTCCAATCAAGTGATAGGAATCTTATTGACGCTGCGGGTGGTGGTGCACTAGTTAGTGATAGGTGTAGAATACACCGTATTTAATATCTAGTATTTATGCTTTCTTTGCGAGTTTTCTTGTAAATTATGTATCTTATGTGTGCTTTTGAGTTTATTAGGTGCAATGGAGTCATTTGGAGCAAAAAGACCAATTGGAACTCGTTCAAATACAAGATTTCTACTTTTCATTGTGTAGAGGACGAGAAGATGAAGACAATGCCGAAAGAACGGAGTCATTCCGACATCGTATGAAGAAGTTATGGGCAAAACAAGAACTCATAAGCAATAAGGGCAAGAGTGTCATTTCACAGGCATGTGCTATCTGGAGCCCAGTCACGGTTAAGGGCCAACTCTATTTGAAGGAACACTATCGGGAGCCGAGCCAGTGTTAAGGGGCTGTCAATGTGGTTAGCCCTTATCAGAAGCAACCAGGTGGCGATAACCATCCCAACCTACTACCTAACATACAGAGGAACCATTTTTCATTTCTCATCTGAGATTGAGAAAAAAAGAAGAAGAGAGAAACGCAGCCATGACTGCTGTTGAAATCAGGTAGAGAGATTCAAGGAAATGGAAGAGATTTAATGGGTGTTGAATGCAAATCGAGTTTAGTCGGGTTGTGGGCGATTTGATGGAGGAATTGATGAGAGAAATTTGGAGTTAGGATTTGTTGAGAAGAAATACAGAAATTAGGGTTTGAGGTAGAGGTTCATGATGATTTCGAATCCGAGAATGCAAAGAAAGGATGGGTTTGGCTTGAATTGGATGTTGAAGCGTTTTCATGAACAAGGATGAAGTCCTGAGATGAATTCCATGGTGAAATTGAAGACAGCAACATCAATTGATTTTAGGGATTTTTGGGTTGAACTGAAATTGGCCGAGGTAATGAATGGCAATGAGTTCTCAAGTCGGTGTTGGTCGTGGTATTTGTTTGCGATTCGCGACTTGAATGTTCTTGACTGAGAACAAACGCAGCAGCAACAACAGGTGAAGACGGTGGTACTGCCTGTGATGATGGTGCTGGGTCAAGCTTAACAAGGAAGTGAAGGCGATGTGGCCAGGAGATGGACCGTAGCTAGTCAGGGAATGGTAACTGGTGCTGGAATTCTAATTGGTTGAGCTATGCAACCAGTTGTGGCTGAGATTTAGAATCACAGAAGATGAGCTGCTGTGGTGGATAGAGCTACGTGAATGGTCAGGGAATGGAGCTGGTGGTGATTAAGTTAAGCATTCGGTGATGGGGGTAGCAGGTAGCGGAGTGGTTTTGCGGCTGTGCCTGGCACTTGTGAAGCATTTTGGTCCTGATCGAGAAGCAGTTGGCAGTGAATAAATGTTGGCCATGAGTTGGTTAATTGTATACAGATTTCAGAGGTTAATGTGGATTATGTCAGGTGGCTAGCACGACTCTGGTCGTGGCCTGGATTTGGAAGCTAGATTTTTGTGGTGTTTGCACTGGGTTGACAGGTTACAAGAAGATGGAGCTAATATGAGTCACAGGGAGATATTGCAGGATTTAGAGGTGGTTTGTGCTTGGTGCTGGTGAACATGTCTTGCAGCTGTGTAAATGATGCCAAGGGTCTGGTTTGAGGAAGATGGAGTCTGTAATTATGCGGTTGGTGGTAATGCTTTATGCCTTTGAATGAATGGGTAGATGTATGTTTAGGTGGCATTGCATTGGAATGATGGCCTGAGGTTGTTGGTGGGGATACTAAACTGGCAGGGAAGTTCTGAAATTGATTTGGTGCTAGAAGAGATGGGTAAGATGATTGTTGTGAAGTGGTTGCCTGAGATGGAAATTGCAGGTTATGATGCTGATGGCAGTGACAGGTTGAGCTGGTGGTAGTGGCTCTGGGATTATTGACAAGGTTGCAGGCTGTGGCAGTATAGGTGCTGAGTTGAGCTAAAGAGCAGGGGAATGCAATGGCTGTTGAAGTTGAGTGATGGAATGGAACTGATACTGTAGATTACAAGGGAAGTGTGCAAGCCATTATGGCTGGGATTGAAGTGGTGATGCACCATCCTGGTGCAACACAGAATTTGGCTTTGCAAAATTGCTTTGGCCTGGCAAACCAAATAAACTCAGATCAGCAGAGCCCAGTTAGCTCTCATGCCCAGCTGACTCAACCTGACTCAGTGACCTGTTGACCGATTTAACCCGGTTTGACTCACTTGACCCGATTTGACCCGACCGGTCCTGACTCGTTGACCCGGTGGCCGGTTTGACTTGGCCGGTCACCTGAGAACTGCTTCCGGCGACTTTTCCGGCGGGATTCCGGCCACAATCCCAGTTTTCCGGCGAGCGTTTTTGGGACAAAATTTCTACACGGGTGTCTCTCCATGGTGGGCCGGGTGAATTTCCAACTAATGGACTTTGAAGACAAAACCTAGTTTTGGAAGGAGAAAAAGACTACAAAAGGGAAGACTTCTACAATTTGAGGACCACGCTTTTATTATTTTTCTCTACTTTGTTCTAGGGTTTTTACCATGAAGTTTCTTCTCTTTCTTCTTGTGATGAACTCCATGAATATGAGTACCTAATTATCTTTTGGTTATGGAATAGTTGGATTTCACAAAGCATGATTCTTTGATTCAATATATTAGTTTTGTCTCATATTTATCGTTTGCAATTCTCTCGAAAATATTGTTTTATGATTGATTGATTGTTTTGTCAAGTTGCAAATTGGTAGAACTTCTAATCACATCTATTGCTAGTTTAGGGTTTATTATACGCAAAAGTGATATTCCTTGGATACAAGTAGCATAATATGATTATAGTTTGTAGTGATATATTCTTATGATCATATGTGAATCGTAACCTTTGTTAAATTGAATTAGTGCGCTTTCCACGTTCAATTGCTTTGATTGGCGACGATTTCATAGAACTTAACGCATCTAGGGAATTAAACTTGATTAGTGCTTTTACACGTTAGGTTGTTCCTTTAGGTAGAATTCATATTCGCATCTTTTAATGTGTTTGTTGATGACATGAGGAGATTTATGGATATTCTTGCGATCAAGGTATTCTAGGGTCTTTGATAAAAGTTGAGATTAAATATCAATTCTAGTTATTGTGAAAAGCATGTTAGTGAATGAAAACGAAATCCTTAACCAATATCTCTTCTATCTTATTTGTTTGCTTATTTCTTTATTTGCTTTTATTTTATTTCATAAAATCACAAAACTACCGTGTTATTTATAAGGAACCATAATAATTTGACAACCTAGACCTCTCTGTGGGATCGATCCTTTCTTGCCCTTGCTATATTTATATTTTGAGTAGTAAGAAAGTGTAATTATATTTGTGTCGCTTACGACAGCGATCAGTTAGCAAGACGGTGGCACAAGCTAGAGAGTTGATTAAAAATATGGCAGCGAACTCACAACAATTCTTGAGTCGTGGTTCGGATGTGATTCTAAGAAAGGTGAATGAGGTGAGCGAGGTTGAAGAACTTCGTCAACAATTGGGTAACATGTCGGCAATGATGCAACAAGTTGCAGCCGCGGTGATACCAAGTTCTCCTCAATCTTATGAAGAAGAGCAAGCTAATGCGATCTTTCCAAATCAACCAAGACGGTATGATCCCTACTCCAACACTTACAATCCGGGATGGAGAGATCACCCCAATTTTAGCTATGCAAACAAGCAAGGTGCCATTCAACAACCTACTTTCAACCGTCCGAGTGGATTTCAACCGCAACAACAACAATTTCAGCAACCTCAAGCACAACAATCAATGCAAAATCAAGGTTCTGATATTGATTCAAAGCTTCAAACAATGATGCAAGGCATTTCCACCATGTTCAAAGAAAGTCAACAAGAGACTAAGAGTGCTATTAAGGAGTTGCAAACACAAATGGGCTCCATGGCTATTGAGTTGAACCAATTGAAGGCACAAAATAGTGGGAAACTCCTTCTCAACCTATCAACCCAAAAGAGGGTGTCAATGCTATTACATTGAGAAGTGGTACACAACTTGTGCAACCCGAGGTTACTGATTCGGGCAAGGTGGACACACCAAAGGAACCTGTTTTGGAGGAGAATAATGAGGATTCTCCCCAAACTTCTCGAGGTACCTATTCCTAACTCTAAAACTCCGGTTTCTACTTATGTTCCTCCTTTACCTTTTCCTCGCAGATTTGCAAGTTCTAAGAAGGCGGAACTCGAAAAGGAGATTTTAGACGTTCTTAAAAAGATCTATGTGAACATACCACTCATTGATGCTATTAAGCAAGTTCCAAAGTATGCAAAGGTGTTGAAGGACTTGTGTACCAACAAACAAAGGCTCAAAGGTAATGAAGTGCTTAGTGTGGGGAGAATGCCTCGGCAATCTTACAACACAAACTCCAAATTAAGTGCAAGGATCCCGTGAGTTTTGACATTCCCGTCACAATTGGTAACACAACGTTTAACAAAGATATGTTGGATTTAGGTGCATCCGTTAATGTTATGCCTGCGTCAATGTATAATTCACTTGATCTTGGTCCTCTTAAAAAGGCTGAAATTGTATTGCAATTAGCCGATCGCATCTAATGTCTACCCAATGGGTATTGTTGAGGATGTTCTTGTGCAGGTTAATCAACTTGTATTTCCAGCTGACTTTTGTGTGTTAGAGATGGATGAAGGTTCACCGGACTCGTCTCTTCCATTGCTACTTGGGCGTCCCTTCATGAAAACGGCGAAAACCATAATTGATGTGGATAAGGGAACGTTAACCATGGAGTTTGATGGAGAAACAATACGTTCCAACATTTTCGAGACGATGAGATATCCTAGTGATGTCCACTCTTGTTTCTCCATTGATGTTATGGATTCATTGGCACAACAAATGTTTGAATTAAACGGTGATGATGCTTTGGAAACCGTGTTAACTACATCCATGGATAATGGTGTAGAGTGTGGTAATGAAGTCAAGGAAGCCCTTGGTGATCTTAATTCACTACAAGGATGCCCGGAAACTCATAATATCTCTTTTATTTCTTTACCATTGATCGCTGTCGTAAGCGACACAAATATAATTACACTTTCTTACTACTCAAAATATAAATATAGCAAGGGCAAGAAAGGATCGATCCCACAGAGAGGTCTAGGTTGTCAAATTGTTATGGTTTCCTATGTAAAACACCGAGGATTTTCTGATTGTGTAAATAAAAATAAACAAAAAGCAAATAAAGTACGCAAATCAAGAATGTGAAATATTGGATAAAGGTTTCATCTTCAATTGTAAACAAGTTTATGAATATATGAATAGAATTCGTATTTAATCTCTCCATCATCAAAAGCCATAGAATACCTTATTGCAAGAATACTCCATAATTTCCTAAGTCATCAACAAACACATTAGAGCTGCGTATGTGAATTCTACCTAAAGAATAACCTAACGCCTTGCGCTAATTAAGTTCAATTCCTAGGAGCATTAAGTTTTGTAAATAGGCTAATCAATGCAATTGTAATACATTGCGCAAAACAATTCGGACAAAGGTCAATTTTTACATATGACTACGAGGATGTATCACTACAAACCCTAATCATATCATGCTACTAATATTCAAAGTTATCGCTCGATGAAAACCCTAAAATAGCTATAGATATGGATGTGAGTTCAATCAATTCTAGACTCGACTAAACAAACATTCAATCATATTGCAATCCATCAATCATGCAATTATTGTAACCCGTAGAAATCATACGATAATATTGAGAGAAAACTAATTCATAAAAATCATAACTTGTTTGCAAAATCCAACTACATCTTCAACCAATAATAAAAACTTAGCAAATATTCATGGAGTTCATCACAAGAAGAAAAAGAAAAGACTTCATGGTTCTAAACCCTAGAATAAAGTAGAGGCAAAAGAATAGAAATTAGATAATATCTTCAAAAGATATATGTTTTGAGAAAAGTCTTCTCTTTTATAGCTCCACTCCTTCCAAAACTAGGTTTTGTCTTCAAAGTCCATTAGTTGGAAATTCACCCGGCCCACGAGAGAGAGAAACCCGGGTAGAAAATACGCCCCAAAAACGGTCGCCGGAAAACTGGGATTGTGGCCGGAATCCGGCCGGAAAAATCGCCGGAAAGTAGTTCAAAGTGACCGCAAAGTCTGCCCTGGCCACAGGTCAATCGGGTCAAGACCGAGTCATCTCGGGTCAACGAGTCAAGGATCACTGAGTTGGAACGAGTCAGCTCGGGTGAGTCAGGTAACCAAGTCAGCTTCTTAGTCAAGGCTGAGTGGTCTGAGTTGCCTTGGCCAGAACTTGTCTTGCACTATCATTGTGCTTCACTCCAGTGCATTGCCAGCCATGATGGCTCTGCCTTCTTCTATTCCATATCCTGCCATGGCACTGTCACACAGCCATTGCACCTGCATTTACCAGAATCACACAACAAAGCAATTCTAGCTCCATTTGACATTCATTCAATTCCAATTCCTTGCTCTCCATCCCTGCAACACAGTTCCAAGTCCCACCAAACAATCACATTGCTGCTCATAGCCTGCAACTGCCCTGCAAAGCCATCTCACCAGCTTGCACCACCTGTTATGCTTGTCTTATTCATTCCATTCAGTTCTGCAGCAACACAGAGTCCTGTAGCTTAGTCCATTAGCAACAATACCAGCATCCTGCTACAGCATCAGCAGCACTAGCCTTGACCAATTCCATTTCACATCCATTATCTCCACTCGACATCAGTAAAGCAACGACAACTTCGCGCATTAAGCTTGGACAAAGACACATCTTCCTCCACCACATATTTGAGCCTCACCACCCGAGCCGCAACCACATTTGTTCTCAACCGCTCCGGATCCTCTCATGCCCGAGACCAACTTAACCATACTCTCCGTATATTCACCGGAAAACGACCCTCAAGCCCTTCTTGGTCACAGCAGGTCCAACTCCACTATACTGCATTTGTCCTCCTAGCCTTTCTGTGTCTAACTGAATCACAGCATCATCTTCAACACAACCAACGCCACCACCATTGCAGCCAGACCTGCATTTCATGACCACCTGCTATTTGCACATCAGACTTCTAGCCTTCACCTGCTTCTTTTAGTTCACAGCACCACTAGTTGCAGCTCTTCAAATCCACCAGGTAGCATACCTCCAACCCTGTAAACAATCACACCACACCCACAAACTCCTTCGAGCAAGAAAATCCACCTGAAACTCATCTCCACATTCATCCCCAACTGCAGTGTCAGTCAAGTTGCACCAACACTAGATAAGGCATGCAGCAACAACTATGCTCAAATTCCCCTTCTTCCATATCTCTGTTGTTCAATACCAGCACCCGTTTCCAGCTGTAACTATATTGTACTCACTGCACAACTCCTTGATTCCTTCCTCACTTGCCTTCAGCTCAAACATTTCAGTTCAAGCATTCACTCCAGCTCCTATTGCACTGCCTCCTTTGGTAGCAACACCACCGCACCGGCCATCGCACCTTGAGCATCAGCCACTACTCGAATCATCTCCAACTGCAGCTATTTACCATCTCAAGCACCAGTTCATCCACCTCATTGTAATCTCTAGTCCCAGCTTTGCAATCTTCATAACTCCGCAGCTACAAACCCGAGCAAAATCCCGGAGCAAAGAACAGCTCTTGCATCACACTTTCTCCACTCGGCACTCGCAACTTCAACTTCATTCCGCAGCTCCAACCGATTAACGACACTGCGAGCAACCCCTCACAACACTCAAGACCATAGCTTCTGCGAAACAATCAAGATCTCGCATTCCGGACATGCGATAAGAGCTCACAACATCATAGTTCAATTCAAGCTCGTAATTAGCTTTGCCATCTCCTTCACCGCTTCCTCTTACATTGTACTCGACTTTCGACTCATCGGCACCAAAGATCAAAGACCAACCATCAATCCCTCGCCACCACAACAAGCAACATCCGCCGGCCAGTTCCTCCATCGATTCCAACCCACTCGAACATAGCCGACACTTTATCGCCCGCGATGCTCGTATCACCCGGCAAACAACCAACAAACCCATAAATCGAACCCAATAAACCGCCGGTTCCTTCTCGATTCACTTCTCGATCTCCTCTCACCGTGCTAACACTCTAACCCAATCTCTCGTCTAATCCATCACAATCAACAGCCATCAACATCTCCTCCAGATCGAACCCATAACAGACCCATTCTCCGATTCGATCCCCATCATTCAATTCTTCCCGACCGTGAGCAATCTTCTCTCAATTTCTCGATCGACATCATCATTACCTTGTTTATCGAGCGTAAAAACAAACCCTAATCTCGATTCTCACATTAGCGAGAGATTTCATTGTTAATCTCTCCCTCAATCACTCGGACTCAACAGCAGCCATAACTTCTCGTTTCAGATGGAAGGAAAGAAAGAAGAGAAGATAATTTCTTCTCGACATTTAGGGTGTAAGAAGATTAGGTTGGATATTCACCACCCTGTCATCTTGATAAGGGATACCCAGCTGGCAGCCCCTTAACCTTGGCTGGTCTGTATTTAGTACTCCTCCAAGAGTTACCCCTTAACCCGGTGGGCTCCAAATAGTGTTCGCCCCTAAAATGACAATTCTGCCCTTTTTGCTTTGAATTTGGATCATTTATTCTTCTTTTCCTCCGTGCGACTCCAAAGTAGCTACAAAACTCAAAACAAGCGTAAAATACAAAATTCACAAGAAAAATAGCAAAGAAAGCATAAACTCTATATAGAAAATACGGTGTATTCTACACCTATCAGATTCCCCCACACTTAGACTTTGCTAGTCCTCGAGCAAATCAAACAAAATAATAAAATACAACAACTCCATGTCGTCGAGGCTACGGTCACTTTTAGCATAAATAACAAGCCTTTAAACCCCTAGGTGTCCCTAGTGGACGAGTTATAGTCTCGTGAGGGTTTACTAGAGATATACCCACAAAACCTATATTTCAAGCTCCGTCTATTCGTGACAAATCAATGAACGAATCCAAAATGACTACAGGAGGAGGTACCTTGCAAATTCAATTCATATATTAGTAAATAAACTCTAATTAGATAGTCGAACAAGCCACAATACTCGGAAACTAACAAACCACAATCACAATGAAAAGATTAAGAAGATGGATATAGATGTAGATGTTGGCGAATGTTCACAAGTGTTCGATGTTTCACATATCTGTCTGAAGGTCACTGCTAAGATGAACCTAATCCTATTGAATTGAGCTACTTGGTGCTGAATGCTACATCAAATCAATTGGCATATACAAGGGAACCAAGAGTGACTTTATTCAACACAATAATAATTTCTTCTCTTTTTTTTTTTTTATTTGATTGGATCAAACTGGATCCAATTTCTCTTTTTTTTTTTTTTAGACGGCATGATTAGATCTTTTGGATCCAAGCGCATGCTTCCTTGTCAACACGTATATGATAGTTGCCTTGGATCCTGCATTCCACTCTTGTTTAGGCGACGGAGACAGGGACTACGTTTCACACATATACTGCTATTCCCAAGTGTCATTCTTTATTCCGTTTTGGTCTAATTGGTCGGTCTTTTTTTTTTTTCCATTTTTTTTCTACTTTTTTTTTCATTTTTTTTTTTTTTTTTGTAACTCAATCACACTATTTCATTCTAGCAGTAATAACACGTCGATTTTTAGTGACCCACCAAAGCACTTAGAGAACAATAGATAAATATGAAAAAATAAAAATAGAATGCGATATGGTGATATTCCGAGATATGGTAACAACTATCATGTTAATTTGTGATTTCTGAGCTATATTCTTCCCTTTTAGTTAATTGGTTCCTCAACTCCTGCATTCAAAATGGTTCCATCCACTAATGGTGTCATCCTAAAGGCACAAGTTCTAGATTTCGGAGTTCAAAAAGCACAAATTGTTTTCTTGGTTTTCTAGTTTTTCTGATTTTTTTTTTTTAAAGGCATAAAACAAACTAAAACATATAAATGCTCCCCCACACTTAAACTTTACATTGTCCTCAATGTAAAATTGAATCTTCCAAAGAGAGTTCAAGGTGGGAAATTCCGCAAATAATATGCAAAAAGAAAAAGCTAAAAACAAGAAAAGAAAAAAAAAATTAAGAGATAAGAGATACAAAACCGGTGGGTTGCCTCCCACTTAGCGCTTGTTTTAAAGTCGACGGCCCGACTTTATCCTTGCAAGATTCATTCCCCATACACCAATAATCGGAAAAGTTGGGGATCCACCCATAGCACCTGTTTTGCAAACACTAGCTTCACACAAATATTAGTAATATAAAACAAAAGTGAAGCTATTAACCGATAAAAGCTTCCCCCACACTTATTCTTGTCCACACTTGGAAGTGCATAAAGAATATAGGAGTCGGGTACTTCCACGGTTTCTTGTTCACAAACCTGCATAGTATGAGAATCAAGTTTCTCTAATGGCGGAAAACGAGAAATAAAGTCATTCAACAATACTCCCGAAGCACATACATTCAAACCAATAAGAGGTAAAGGAGAAGAAACAATAGGCAAAGGGTTAGATAAACCTTTCACAATCTCTTGTATTACGGAATCCTCTTCATCCTTGAAAAACTCAAGCGAATTATTCACCTCTTGTATATCATGGTCCTCTATCAAACCTTGCAACCATTCGTCGTCCGTTTCTGCCTTAACCAAAGTCTCGACATAAACATCATCATTACAATCATTCGCAAGCTCAATTGGGTCTTCCACAATATTGGTCATAACGGTCTCATTCTCAACATATTCCTCCTTGTTGTAAGGCACATACTCTTTTGCGGATGCAATATTATCCATAAGGAATTTCTTTAGAACACTCATTGCATCATCCTCAAGCTCTACCTTTTGAATAGGCTCTTGATCATTATTAAGATCAATGCTCGAGTAATCTACACAAGTGTCGACATATTCCTCATCGTCTTCATCTTGATCCCAAAAAGACTCCATTGTACACTCCTCGGGGATGTCACCATGAGTTGGTTCAAACGATGTATTTTCATAATAATCATCATCACTATCATAGTCATCATAAGATTGGTCCTCGCTGAATTTAGTGTTGCTAATCTCGAACTCGTCCTTTTGAATAGGTGAATGATCATTATTACGATCAAGAGTTGAGTTAACTACACAATTATCCACGAAAGTCCCCAAAGATTGGCCTTTTTCAACATTAGCATCAATCAAATATTCATCACAAACCATATGCACATTAGAATTATCCATATCTTCCTTGTATTGATCAATGCCTCTTCGCAAGATAGTCATACCTTCACGAAGTTCTTGGAGTTGCTCGTTTGTAGTCTCTTTTGCTTTTTGAAATTCCTCTTGTAAAAAGGTGGAAACTTTGTCTATAAAATTAGAGACTTTTTGTTCACAAGCATAAGAATCCTCCCATCCTTGTGGTTGTTCACCTACATACCCGCCATAAGGTTGTTGAGGAAAACCATAAGGTTCCATGGAATATTGGTCATAACCAATGAATTGGTTTTGATTATACCCATGGAATTGGTAGTTGTCGAATTGTTGAGGTTGAAAACCGTATCCATTGTTCCAATATGCTCCTTCCATAGAAATAAGCACCTGAAATAAAATTCTCAAAACTACGATTAAAACCCAGAAAATATAAAAAAAATAAAACAAAAACTAAATACAAAAATAAGAAACCAAAAACAATTAACAACCGCTGCCTCCCCGGCAGCGGCGCCAAAATTTGACCGGTTGTCGTAAGCGACACAAATATAATTACACTTTCTTACTACTCAAAATATAAATATAGCAAGGGCAAGAAAGGATCGATCCCACAGAGAGGTCTAGGTTGTCAAATTGTTATGGTTTCCTATAAAACACCGAGGATTTTCTGATTGTGTAAATAAAAATAAACAAAAAGCAAATAAAGTACGCAAATCAAGAATGTGAAATATTGGATAAAGGTTTCATCTTCAATTGTAAACAAGTTTATGAATATATGAATAGAATTCGTATTTAATCTCTCCATCATCAAAAGCCATAGAATACCTTATTGCAAGAATACTCCATAATTTCCTAAGTCATCAACACACACATTAGAGCATGCGTATGTGAAATCTACCTAAAGAATAACCTAACGCCTGCGCTAATTAAGTTCAATTCCTAGGAGCATTAAGTTTCGAAATAGGCTAATCAATGCAATTGTAATACATTGCGCAAACAATTCGGACAAAGGTCAATTTCTACATATGACTACGAGGATGTATCACTACAAACCCTAATCATATCATGCTACTAATATTCAAAGTTATCGCTCGATGAAAACCCTAAAATAGCTATAGATATGGATGTGAGTTCAATCAATTCTAGACTCGACTAAACAAACATTCAATCATATTGCAATCCATCAATCATGCAATTATTGTAACCCGTAGAAATCATACGATAATATTGAGAGAAAACTAATTCATAAAAATCATAACTTGGTTGCAAAATCCAACTACATCTTCAACCAATAATAAAAACTTAGCAAATATTCATGGAGTTCATCACAAGAAGAAAAAAAAAAGACTTCATGGTTCTAAACCCTAGAATAAAGTAGAGGCAAAAGAATAGAAATTAGATAATATCTTCAAAAGATATGTGTTTTGAGAAAAGTCTTCTTTTATAGCTCCACTCCTTCCAAAACTAGGTTTTGTCTTCAAAGTCCATTAGTTGGAAATTCACCCGCCCACGAGAGAGAGAAACCGGGTAGAAAATACGCCCAAAAACGGTCATTTTAAAACTGGGATTGTGGGCCGGAATCCGGTCGAAAAATCGCCAGGAAAGTAGTTCGGAGTGGACCGCAAAGTCTGCCTTGGCCACCGGTCAACGGGTCAAGACCGAGTCATCTCGGGTCAACGAGTCAAGGATCACCGAGTTGGAACGAGTCGGCTCGGGTGAGTCGGGTAACCAAGTCGCCTTCTTAGTCAAGGCCGAGTGGTCCGAGGTTGCCTTGGCCAGAACTTGTCTTGCACTATCATTGTGCTTCACTCCAGTGCATTGCCAGCCATGATGGCTCTGCCTTCTTCTATTCCATATCCTGCCATGGCACTGTCACACAGCCATTACACCTGCATTTACCAGAATCACACAGCAAAACAATTCTAGCTCCATTTGACATTCATTCAATTCCAATTCCTTGCTCTCCATCCCTGCAACACAGTTCCAAGTCCCACCAAACAATCACATTGCTGCTCATAGCCTGCAACTGCCCTGCAAAGCCATCTCACCAGCTTGCACCACCTGTTATGCTTGTCTTATTCATTCCATTCGATTTAAAGCAACACGAGTCCCGTAGCTTAGTCCATTAGCAACAATACCAAAGATCCTGACGCCAAGATCATCAGCAGCACTAGCCTTGACCAATTCCATTTCACATCCATTATCTCCAACTCGACATTTGACAACGACAACTTCGCGCATTAAGCTTGGCAGCACACATCTTCCTCCACCACATATTGGGTCTCACCACCCGAGCTGCAACCACATTTATTCTCAATGCTCCGGATCCTCTCATGCCGAGACCAACTTAACCCTACTCTCGTATATTCACGGCAACGACCCTCAAGCCCTTCTTGGTCACTGCAGAGTCCAACTCCACTATCCGCATTTGTCCTCCTAGCCTTTCCGTGTCTAACCGAATCACAAGCATCATCTTCAACACAACCAACGCCACCACCATTGCGGCCCGGACTCGCATTTCATGACCACCGCTATTTGCACATCGACTTCTAGCCTTCACCTGCTTCTTTTAGTTCACAGCACCACTAGTTGCAGCTCTTCAAATCCACCCAAAGATACTCCAACCTTGTAAACAATCACACCACACCCACAAACTCCTTCTGAGCAAGAACATCCACCTGAAACTCATCTCCACATTCATCCCCAACTGCAGTGTCAGTCAAGTTGCACCAAAGCACTAGATAAGGCATGCAAAGCAACAACTATGCTCAAATTCCCCTTCTTCCATATCTCTGTTGTTCAATGCCAAGACCTCGTTTCAGTATGTAACTATATTGTACTCACCGCACAACTCCTTGATTCCTTCCTCACTTGCCTTGGCTCAAACATTTGGTTCAAGCATTCACTCCGGCTCCTATTGCACCGCCTCCTTTGGCAGCAACACCACTCCGCACAGTCCACTGCACCTTGAGCATCGGCACTACCCGAATCATCTCCAACTGCATTTGTTTACCATCTCAAGCACCCGGTTCATCCACCTCCTTGTAATCTCTAGTCCCGGCTTTGCAATCTTCATAACCTGCAGCTCTGACCCGAGCAAAACATCCGGAGTTAAAGCAACGGCTCTTGCATCACACTTTCTCCACCGGCACTCGCAACTTCAACTTCATTCCATGCGGCTCCAACCGGGTTAACGACACTGCGAGCAACCCCTCACAACACTCAGCACCATAGCTTCAAAAACAATCGGCATCCGCATTCCGGACTGCGATAAGAGCTCACAACATCATAGTTCAATTCAAGCCTGCAATTAGCTCCTGCCATCTCCTTCTTGCTTCCTCTTACATTCTACTCAGCTTTCGACTCATCGGCACCAGCATCAAAGACCAACCATCAATCCCTGCCACCACAACAGCAACATCTGCCAGCCAGTTCCTCCATCGATTCCAACCCACTCGAACATAGCTGACACTCTTTACTGCTCCGCGATGCTCGTATCACCTGGCAAACAACCAACAAACCCATAAATCGAACCCAATAAACCGCCTCAGTTCCTTCTCGATTCACTTCTCGATCTCCTCTCACCGTGCTAACACTCTAACCCAATCTCTGTCTAATCCATCACAATCAACAGCCATCAACATCTCCTCCAAGATCGAACCCATAATGGACCCATTCTCCGATTCGATCCCCATCATTCAATTCTTCGACCGTGAGCAATCTTCTCTCAATTTCTCGATCGACATCATCATTACCTTGTTTATCAGTTGCAGAAACAAACCCTAATCTCGATTTCTCACATTAGCAGAGATTTCATTGTTAATCTCTCCCTCAATCACTCGGACTCAACAGCAGCCATAACTTCTCGTTTCAGATGGAAGGAAAGAAAGAAGAGAAGATAATTTCTTCTCGACATTTAGGGTGTAAGAAGATTAGGTTGGATATTCACCACCCTGTCATCTTGATAAGGGATAAATTTGGCCCCTTAACCTTGGTGGTCTCGTATTTAGTACTCCTCCAAGAGTTACCCCTTAACTCCGGACTGGGCTCCAAATAGTGTTCGCCCCTAAAATGACAATTTCCGCCCTTTTTGCTCAATTTGGATCATTTATTCTTCTTTTCCTCCGTGCGACTCCAAAGTAGCTACAAAACTCAAAACAAGCGTAAAATACAAAATTCACAAGAAAAATAAAGCAAAGAAAGCATAAACTCTATATAAAATACGGTGTATTCTACACCTATCAAGATGAACCTAATCCTATTGGATTGAGCTACTTGGTGCTGAATGCTACATCAAATCAATTGGCATATACAAAGGAACCAAGAGTGACTTTATTCAACACAATAATAATTTCTTCTTTTTTTATATGATTGGATCAAACTGGATCCAATTTCTCTTTTTTTTAGACGACATGATTAGATCTTTTGGATCCAAGCGCATGCTTACTTGTCGACGAAGTACATGATAGTTGCCTTGGATCCCGCATTCCACGCTTGTTTAGGCGACGTGAGACAGGGGACTACGTTTCACACATACTGCTATTCCCAAGTGTCATTCTTATTCCGTTTTGGTCTAATTGATCGGTTCTTTTTTTTTTTTTCTTTTTTTCTTTTTTTCTTTTTCAAATTTTTTTTATCTTTTTTCTTTTTCTAGTAACTCAACCACTCTATTTCATCCTAACAGTAATAACACGTCGATGTTTAGTGACCCACCAAAGCACTTAGAGAACAATAGATAAATATGGAAAAATAAAAATAGAATGTGATATGGTGATATTCCGAGATATGGTAACAACTATCATGGTATTTATGATTCATGAGCTATATTCGTCCCTTTTAGTTAATTGGTTCTCAACTCCCGCATTCAAAATGGTTCCATCCACTAATGGTGTCATCCTAAAGGCACAAATTTCTAGATTTCGGAGTTCAAAAAGCATAATTTTTTTCTTGGTTTTTCTATTTTTCTGATTTTTTTTTTTAAAACACACTAAAACAAACTAAAACATATAAATGCTCCCCCACACTTAAACTTTACATTGTCCTCAATGTAAAATTGAATCGTCCAAAGAAGGTTCAAGGTGGGAAATTCCGCAAATGATATGCAAAAACAAGAAAATAAAGATAAAAGCAAATGCATAAGAATAAAAAGATAAGGATAAAGATACAAAACCGGTGGGTTGCCTCCCACTAAGCGCTTGTTTTATAAGTCGACGACTCGACTATATCTCTTGTAAGATTCATTCTCCATACACCAACAATCTGAAAAGTTGAGGATCCGTCCATAGAACCTCGTTTTGGAAACACTAGCTTCACACAAATATTAGTACCATAAAGCAAAAGTGAAGCTAAGAACCGATAAAAGCTTCCCCCACACTTATTCTTGTCCACACTTGAAGTGTATAAAGAATATAGGAGCTCGGGTACTTCCATGGTTTCTGGTTCCATAACCCGCATAGTATGAGAATCAAGTATCTCTAATGGATGAAAACAGAAACAAAGTCATTCAACAATATTCTCGAAGCACATACATTCAAACCAATAAGAGGTAAAGGAGAAGAAACAATAGGCAAAGGGTTAGATAAACCTTGCACAATCTCTGTATTACGGAATCCTCTTCATCCTTGAAAAACTCTAGTGAATTATTCACCTCTTGTATATCATGGTCCTCTATCAAACCTTGCAACCATTCTTCATCTGCTTCTCGCCTTTAACCAAAGTCATCGACATAAACATCATCATTACAATCATTTGCAAGCTCAATTGGGTCTTCCACAATATTGGTCATAACCGGTCTCATTCTCAACATATTCCTCTCTTGTTGTAAGGCACATACTCTTTGCGGATCCAAATTTTATCATAAGAAACCTTTTTAGAACACTCGAAAATGCATCATCCTCAAGCTCCACCCTTTGAATAGGCTCTTGATCATTATTAAGATCAATGCTCGAGTAATCTACACAAGTGTTCGACATATTCCTCTTCGTCTTCATCTTGATCCCAAAAAGACTCCATTACCTCCTGGAGATGTCACCATAAGTTGGTTCAAGCAATGTATTTCATAATACACTCGCTATCATGTCATCATAAGATTGGTCCTCGCTGAATTTAGTGTTGCTAATCTCGAACTCATCCTTTTGAATAGGTGAATGATCATTATTACGATCAAGAGTTGAGTTAACTACACAAATATCAACAAAAGTCCCCGAAGGTTCGCCTTTTCAACATAATTATTCATTTCCTCCTTGTATTCTTCAATGCCTTGTCTTAAAGTGGAAACACCTTTTTGAAGCTCTTGGAGTGATCCATCCAAATTCCGAATATAGTGTTCCATTTGTTTGTAAAGCTCATTCGACATAGACAAAAGTAGAATTACTTACTTCAGTATTGCTAAGCCAATTATATTCCCTTTGAATGGGTGGATGATCATAACTACGATCTAAATTGGGCCAAACATACTATAAGCACATTCTTGGTCGATGAAATTGGTTCCACGCTTGGTTGTCTACGAATTGACTCCATGCTGTCCATAAATTGTTGCATTTCATCTACCAAACTAGAGGAAATATTAATAGGAGTACAACTAGTCTCCCTCCTTGTGGTTGCTCACTTACATACCCACCGTAAGAAGGTTGGATATGTATGAGAACAACTCAAAAGGGCATGTGGAATATTGACCATAACCAAAGGATTGGTTTTGATTAGTATTCCCCATAAGGGTGATAGTTTTCATGTTGTTGAGGTTGAACACAAATATAAATTACACTTTCTTACTACTCAAAATATATAATGAAGCAAGGGCAAGAAAGGATCGTTCCCACGAGAGGTCTTGGTTGCCAATATGTTTCGGTATCTTATAAGTAACACGGAGGAATTTCTGATTGTGTAAATAAAAAAAAAAAAAAAAAAACAAACACAGTACGCAAATCAATATTGGATAAAGGTTTCATCTTCAATTGTAAACAAGTTTTTGAATATATGAATAGAATTCGTATTTAATCTCGCTATCATCAAAAGCCATAGAATACCTTATTGCAAGAATACTCCGTAAATTTCTTAAGTCATCAACACACACATTAGAGCTGTGTATGTGAAATCTACCTAAAGAATAACCTAACGCCTTGCGCTAATCAAGTTCAATTCCTAGGAGCATTAAGTTTCAGAAATAGGCTAATCAATGCAATTATAATACATTGCGCAAACAATTCGAACAAAGGTCAATTTCTACATATGACTACAAGGATGTATCACTACAAACCCTAATCATATCATGCTACTCGTATTCAAGGTTATCGCTCTATGATGAACCCTAAAATAGCTATAGATATGGATGTGAGTTCAGTTAATTCTAGACTTAACTAAACAAACATTCAATCATATTGCAATACGTCAATCATGCAATTATTATAACCCGTAGAAGTCAAACGATAATATTGAGAGAAAACTAATTCATAAAAATCATAACTTGGTTGCAATATCCAACTATATCTTCAACCAATAATAAAAACTTAGTTACTCATGGCATAAGAGTTCATAACAAGAAGGAAGAGAAAACCTATCATGTTTCTAAACCCTAAAACCCAAAAATACGAGTTCTCCCTAATGGAGATATTTTTTTGGTTTAAAGAAAGAGTTTTCTATTTATATGCTTCTCCCATTCCAAAAGGATACTCTTTCCAAATTTAGGTCTTCTCAAAACCCATCTCCAAGTGGTCCACCAAGTCCATGTGTGGAAAAACCCATGTAAAATTAGGTCCAAAATCCGTCGCCGGAAAACTGGGTATATGGCCGGAATTTGGCCGGGAAAATCGTCGGCGAGCATCTCAGGTGACTGACAAAGTCAACCCGGTCACCAGTCAAACGAGTCGACTCGGTCAATTCACTGAGTCAAACCGGGTCAAGGTGAGTCGGGGAAAATTACCGAGTCAGGGTAATGAATCAGTCTAAAACTGAGTCAGAAACAACTCAGCTATAAACTTGTCTGAATGGGCTGAGTTGCCAGAGCTGTGCATTTACAATCATTGTGCATCATTCCTTCTTCTGCTCAGCTTCAAACAAACAACATATCAACCCATCTTGCAGCTTAACTCATCCCCTGCAGTTCCATCCAAGCCATTTCCCTGCTGCACCAACACTAGTCTGCAGTCGCGACTCAAAAATTCCATTCTCAAGCCTGTAGTGACAACACCATGCCTTCCCTGCGACAACGCCGTATCCTTTGGCTCCACACCTGCATCATTTCAGCTGCTCCATTCCCAGATGCTACACTTGCAACTGCCATATCTCCAATCTAGTAAGCCCTTGAAAACCATCCATGGCTTCACTGTGAACAAAATGGCATCAGTTCCACCGCAGATCCTTCTTGATCACCAGCAACTCATTCCTTGCTCTTCACAGTCTACTCGAGCTAAACTTCCTTCGCCAATTCTTCCCAGATCAACACCAGTAAACCATTACTTCCCTGAGTTCATCCCTTGACAGCACCATCACCTGCTTCCAGCTTCGTCACATGCCAGAACTGCAGTTCTTCAACCTGCAATTTGAACCCCATCCAATACCATAAACCAATTCCATTTAACATTGTCGAACTCAAGCATTCCGTTACCACCGCAATGCCATCCATGTGATGCAATCTTCTCAACTCAAGACATATGCTCTGCACCGCACGATCCGGATGGTTCATAGCTATAACAGGCCTCAAACAGCATAAGTCCATTACTTGTTTAGCTTGTTAGTCTTGTGGAACTGACAAGCAACTTCAACATTCCATTCCCAGTCTAAACAACACCACCAGTTCAGCTCCATCCTGCCTTCTTACCAAGCCACCACCAGCATCAGTTAATCACCAATTGCTGCAATTCAATTCTAGCTTCAGCTCAGCTGTAGCTTCAACAGCTGCTTGTCAACATCATTCTATTGACCCAGCAACAACAGCTTCACTTCATGCCACGCACAACAACCCTATTTGCATATACCTTGTAATCTCAGTTTGCTGTAATCACCATCAATCTCATTCCACAGCTTCTTGCTTGCAGTCCCATTCTTTCATTAACCCTAGCACAACTCATAAACTGTATTAATCTCCATCTCACCTTTACTGCCATCACCAGCTTGGTCTAGCTGCTCCACTTTCCATCACTGCCAACATCAAACTCATTTCAGTCCCTTGTAGCTTCATAACCATTCATTCTCAGTACCACCCAACCACCAGCTACAACAACAGCTACCACTGCAATCCACAACCTCAGCTCAGGCCACCTGCAACAGCATCAACACAAGCACTTTCAATTCTAATAAGCAGCACAATCTGAGACTGCAATTGTTCCACCACCTGATCAATCTAAATACCTAATTCAACCAAAACCCATTCCTAATTTCCATATTAATCGATCTAGCCTTGACTCCAACACAAACCCATTCTTCTCAATTTCAAGTTCTCATCACCATCTGATTTCATAATTCTCCATTACTCCAATGGGTAGAAGCTTCGCCTAATTCTCTCCTTACCCATCTGTGAAATATACGCAAGTCTTCATTTAAACTCTGAATCGGCTCTCAAATCTTCATCTCCATGAAACCCTAGATATCAACAGCAGCAACTCATGTTCTTCACTGGCTTCTTGATCTACTACCACGACCATTCTTCCATCTTCTCAAGCCCCTTGTTCGTCTCTGAATTTCTGCATCTCTCGATTTCATGGCGCCGATGTAAATCTCATTCAGGTGGAGTAAGTGAAGAATGGAAAATGATGAATTTCTCTGTGAATTTAGGTTCAGTGTAAAAACTAGTGGATATAGCCACTCTGATGAAGTAGATAAGGGTCAACCCAATTATGTCCTTAGACACCCACTCATTAGTTAAGGGCCACCCTGATGGCTTCTGCTTCATTCTCAGTGTTTGTCAGTTCTCAAGCACCGACAAGCTTAAAATCTAATTTTTCTCGTAACTTTCTCATACGGCGTCGAATTGACCTCATTCTTTCGTTGTTGGCTCCGTCTTTTCATTATCTTCAAGATGATTGAGAAGAAGTTCTGCATTTAAACGAGTTCCACTTCCTTTTGCTCAAATGACTCCAAAACACCTATAAAACTCAAAAGCAAACATAAGATACATAATTTACAAGAAAACTCGCAAAGAAAGCATAAACAATAGATAGATATTACGGTGTTTTACAACACCTATCAAATTCCCCCACACTTAGACTTTGCTAGTCCTCGAGCAAATCAAACAAAACTTATTATGAAAAATACATACAACTCCGTGTCGTCGAGGCTACGGTCACTTTTAGCATAAATAACAAGCCTTTAAACCCCTAGGTGTCCCTAGTGGACGAGTTATAGTCTCGTGAGGGTTTACTAGAGATATACCCACAAAACCTCCTTTTCCAACTTACTAGTTCTCCGTACTAATAGCATCCAACGCGCTAAGAAGACATAGAGATTCTGCACACTAGTCATAAGAAGTTAGACACATAAATGAACACAATCTCATTCTTAAAAGTTGAGAGAGAAATAACCATCCCTTATCGAAAGAAATTCGGGTTCGGAGTGATCGAAAGTCTCGACTCTGCCTCACAAGAAAGGGTTTTATGATATTGCTCTCAATAATAAACAGCTTTTTATGGGTCACACATGTGTCCAGGTAGGAATGAAGAGAGAATCCTGCGACACGTTGAATGGTAGGAAGGCAAAAACCCTCCGAATTGTTTTGAAAACCCACATCTTTTATTCATTTTGAAAACCCATTTTTCTGATGATCTCTACGAAAGGAAATCAATCACTTAACGAAGGTGGGAATATGCTTACTTACCTCGTTATCCGTTCGACGTGCAGCTAGCACCACTCTCACAGCATCCATAGAAACGTCTTCGGTCTTCAATCGATGTCTTCATCTTCGTCTTCGGTTTTCAACTCTTAATGATAACTCTTGAACTTCGTAGAATCTCGACAATATGATTATTTCCTCTAATTCCTTGTTGCTTGAAACTTCTTTGTAGATATTCCTTCTTTCCATTGGCCTTAAAATAACAAAACTAAAAACAAACTATACAAACCCAAAATATTTTTTTTTCTATTTTTTTTTTATAAGACAAGAAAAAACAAATACAAAATAAAAACAAAACAAAATAATAAAAATAAAACTAGTAATGAACCTAAAGAAATTTTCTCTCGTCTCTTTTTTTTTTTTTAATTTTTTTTTTTTTGGAGACAAGAGAAAATAAAATACAAATAAAATAAAATACAAAGGCCATGGTATAAGTACTTTACCGCTTGATTCTTCACAACTTGTATGTCTTGATATCATAAACTTCTCGAACTCTCATCCTTGATAATTTTCACTCTTGTACAATAGTCTTCAACTTATAAAAATTCTGCTCCTTATTTTGTTGCTTTACTTGAATCTGAAATCTGCTCATTCCCGTACTGTTGCTTGTAAACCTTGAACATCTTCAACTTTCCTTCAAATTTGTGATGCTCCTCTTGTTGATGATGATGGTGTTTCTATGGACCTGTTGGTGTAGAGAGAGATAAGGTGGATGGTGCTAACTGCGAACAAGATTACAAGTGGTATGTAAGTTAGCAATTCGATGTCACCATCATGGTTGATAAAAATAGCACTCAAGAGATCAAAATAGTGCTTCTATGGTGGGAGGTTGGGTAGCTCACCATTCTACCCGAAATTTACGTACGGTGACACACACTCTAAAAGCACATATTTAGACAGGTACAAAGAATTGAAGGTCGGTGCCTCACATTATGTAACATGGGTAGTCTCCACTATAGGGGACCACTACTCTAATATCGAATTCAGTCTGCACCTTATTTTCCACTGGCATGGTTAGATCCAACTTTAACTCTCATACAAGTAAGAAACCCGATCATGTTCTCTGTCATCTCTAAGTTCAGTCACTCTTATGAGATTCTCGATGTAATCTTAGCGACATGTATACTATGTGACTCTAAACTAACTACAAGTTGGAGTTTTCTTATTCACTATTTTACACAAAAGTTGAAAATTTTCAAAAAAAATTACAACGCAAATGCTTAACCACTCCCCCACACTTAAACTTTACATTGTCCTCAATGTAAATTGAATCGTCCAAAGAAATTCAAGGTGGGAAATTATATAACAATATGCGACAAGAAAAAAAACTAAAAACAAGAAAAGAAAAATAAAAAGATAAGAGATACAAAACCTATGGGTTGCCTCCCATTTAGCGCTTGGTTTAAAGTCGTCAGCCCGACTATATCCTTGTAAGATTCATTCCCCATATACCAACAATCGGAAAAGTTGGGGATCCTTCCATAGAACCTGTTTTCCAAACACTAGCTTCACACAAATATTAGTAATATAAAAAAGAAATGAAGCTATGAACCGATAAAAGTTTCCCCCACACTTATTCTTGTCCACACTTGGAAGTGTATAAAGAATATGGAAGTCGGGTACTTCCACGGTTTCTTGTTCCAAAACCTACATAGTATGAGAATCAAGTATCTCTAATGGAGGATATCGAGAAACAAAGTCATTCAACAATATTCTCGAAGCACATACATTCAAACCAATAAGAGGTAAAGGAGAAGAAACAATAGGCAAAGGGTTAGACAAACCTTGCACAATCTCTTGTATTACGGAATCCTCTTCATCCTTGAAAAACTCAAGTGAATCATTCACCTCATTTATATCATGGTCCTCTATCAAACCTTGCAACCATTCTTCGTCCGTTTCTGCCTTAACCAAAGTTTCAACATTAACATCATCATTACAATCATATGCAAGCTCAATTGGGTCTTCCACAATATTGGTCAAACCGGTCTCATTCTCAACATTCTCCTCTTTGTTGTAAGGCACATACTCTTTTGCGGATGCAATATTGTCCGTAAGGAATTTCTTTAGAACACTCCTTGCATCATCCTCAAGCTCTACCTTTTGAATAGGTTCTTGATCATTATAAAGATTAATGCTTGAGTATTCTACACAAGTGTCATCATATTCCTTTTTGTTTTCATTTTTATCGCAAAAAGACTCCATTGTACACTCCTCGGGGATGTAACCATAAATTGGTTCAAGCGATGTATCATAATAATCATCACTATCATAGTCAACATAATCTTGTTTGTCGCTGAATTTAGTGTTGCTAATCTCTAACTCATCCTTTTGAATAGGTGAATGATCATTATTAAGATCAAGAGTTGAGTTCACTGCACAATTATCAACGAAAGTCCCCAAAGGTTCGCCTTTTTCAACATAATTATTCATTTCCTCTATGTATTCATCTATGCATTTTCTTACGTCGGAAACACCTCTTTGAAGCTCTTGGAGTGATCCATCCAAATTCTGGATATAGTGTTCCATTTGTTTGTAAAGCTCATTCGACAAGGCAAAAGTAGAATTACTTACTTTAGTATTGTTAGGCCAATTATCTTCCCTTTGAATGGGTGAATGATCATAACTACGATCAGAAATTGGGCCATACATACTATAAGCACATTCGATCGATGAAATTGGTTCCACGCTTGGTTGTCTACGAATTGACTCCATGCTGTCCATAAATTGTTGCATTTCATCTACCAAACTAGAAGAAATATTAATAGGAGCACAAGTATCATCCCCTCTTTGTGGTTGCTCACTTACATACCCACCATAAGAAGGTTGGAATGTATGAGAATAACTAAAGGGTACGTGGAGTATTGACCATAACCAAAGGATTGGTTTTGATTATACTCCCCGTAAGGGTGATAGTTGTCATATTGTTGAGGTTGAAAGCCGTATTGATTGCTCCAATATGCTCCGTCCATAGAAATCGGTACCTGAAACGAGATTCTCAAAACTCGGTTAAGAACCAAAGAATAAGAAAAAGTAAAACAAAACTAAAAACAAAAATAAGAAACCAAAAACAATTGACAACCGTTGCCTCCCCGGCAAGCCGGCAAAATTTGATTAGGTTGTCGTAGACACAAATATAAATTACACTTTCTTACTACTAAAAATATATAATGAAGCAAGGGCAAGAAAGGATCGTTCCCACAGAGAGGTCTTGGTTGTCAATATGTTTCGGTATCTTATAAGTAACACGGAGGATTTTCTGATTGTGTAAATAAAAAAACAAAAAAAAAACAAACACAGTACGCAAATCAAGGATGTGAAATATTGGATAAAGGTTTCATCTTCAATTGTAAACAAGTTTTTGAATATATGAATAGAATTCGTATTTAATCTCGCTATCATCAAAAGCCATAGAATACCTTATTGCAAGAATACTCCGTAAATTTCTTAAGTCATCAACACACACATTAGAGCTGCGTATGTGAAATCTACCTAATGAATAACCTAACGCCTTGCGCTAATCAAGTTCAATTCCTAGGAGCATTAAGTTTTAGAAATAGGCTAATCAATGCAATTGTAATACATTGCGCAAACAATTCGAACAAAGGTCAATTTCTACATATGACTACAAGGATGTATCACTACAAACCCTAATCATATCATGCTACTCGTATTCAAGGTTATCGCTTGATGATGAACCCTAAAATAGCTATAGATATGGATGTGAGTTCAGAAAGTCATATGTTTTTTGTTCGTAGGATAGATGTCAACGAATTTAGGCTCTAAATCAAATTCTCGTTGAGATTTTTGATGTGTGGGGTATTGATTTAGCCCTTTTGTCCAATGGGAATTTTATATATCTCGAAATGGGGTGTGCCAGAGCCACCAAGACTAATGACTCTCAAGTTGTTTGTGATTTTGTAAGGGAAAATATTTTCAATAATGGAACACCAAGAGTGGTGATAAGTGATGGAGTACAACATAACACACAAAAATTTTCCACAAACCGGAAATTTCAAATCGTGAGATCAATCATATCATGAATACCATTAAGAAAGATTGGAGCTTTAGCCCAAATCATGCATAGAATTATAACCCGTAGAAGTCAAAACAAAGTGAGTTAGAAAACCGGATTACAAGGAAAAGAAAGTTTTTTCATGACAAGATGATTTCTCAACCTGCAATATCCAACTACATCTTCAAGTCTTAGAGACAATTCGGTTTCCAAAAACATAGGTTGAAGCATACTTGAGAACATCATGTGGATGAACTTTCATTTCGAGATGGCCCTCATGTACGCAAGAGCTAAGTCACTTTAAAACAAGCGCTTAATGGGAGAAAACTCTTATCTTTTTCATTTCTTTTCTTGTTTCTTTCATGTTAAAAAACCCTACATTGAGGACCATGTTTTAAAACAAAAAATACAAAAAAATTAAAAAATTTTGAAAACAAAAAAAAAAAAAAAAAGTTTTACATAAAAATTCCAACTCCCTAATGGAGATATTTAGAGGCGTTATTAGAGTTTTCCATTCCAAAAGGATATTTTCCATCTATTAAAGAGCTCTTTTGAGTGTGTGTCACCGTGTTAATTCCTGGTAGAATGGGTGGTCTTCCTCAGCAACTCTTTGACTCTAATTTTGTCAATCTCCAAGTGGTCCACCTAAGACCATTCTCTCTCGCAACAACAACGGATCCATAGAAACACTCTCATCATCAACAAGGAGCGACACCAAAATCTACAAGGAAAGTTGGAAAGTTTAATAGTTTGAAAACCCAAATACATACAAAGAGCGGATTTTTACATAAAATTATGTCCAAGTATGAAAAATCGAAGAAAATTAAAAGGTGAGAATTTTTGAAGTTTATGATTAATTCTAGACTTTACTAATTTTATTTCTCTTGTTTCAAAAAAAAAAAAAAAAAAAAAAAAAAAAAAAAAAAATTGAAAAAAAGAAAAAAAAAAAGAGAGAAAAACAAGAGAAATATTTGTTTTGTTTATCAATCATATTGCAAGTCAATCGCGAATTATAAGTAAGTAATTCATCCCTGTGAATATGGTTGAAGAATCGATAATTCAATTCAGCAGGAATTCTCTTTTCAACTAATTCATAAAAAAGTAAAAATCATAACTTATTTGGTTGCAATATCCAACTACAGGTGTGGTTATCTTCAACCAGAATAATAAAAACTTATGTTTACTCATGGCATAGTTGTGGTTTTTAGTTTGTATTTACTAAGAACCTATCATGTTTCTTGTTTTGAGTTTTGTAACTTTGGACCTGCAGGGAAAAAACCCAAAATTGAGCAAAAAGGGTAAACTTGTTCAAGGGCGAAGACGGAAAAGTTTTCTATCATACCCTAATATGCTTCTCCCATTCCAAAAGGATACTCTTTCCAAATTTAGGTCTTCTCAGAAACCCATCTCCAATCTGGAAAACCCCATGGTGGAAAAATTAATTCTAGACTTTACTAAACAAACATTCTGAAATCTAGAGAATGAATGGTAGTCCGAGAAGGAAATTGTCGTCAATCATAGCTTAGGTCTCAAATGGAGTTGGACGGTCTGATGATAACCTTGAATGGATGAAAGAAGTCAAACGATAATATTGAGGAAAAAACTAATTCATAAAAATCATAACTTGGTTGAATCGAATTGCAAAAAGGAAAAGGATTCTAATCCTTAAAGATTTGGAGAATTCGTGTCAAAATAGAGTAGTTTTCACAACTTCATTAATACCTCTCTACACACACATCACTTCTGTGTTTTTCCCCATTCCGAATCTCTAAAAAAGGATACTCTTTCCAAATTTAGGTCTTCTCTTAAAACCCATCTCCAAGTGGTCCTGAGGATTCCAAGCCCATGTGTGGAAAACTAATATCCCATACAAAACTTAATATGAAATTATAGGTTCTAATTCTCAGTGGTTTGGTAAATAGAATCTAGTCGAGTCAAGTAGAATAGAACATTTGGTTCGGGAAAATCTTATTGTCTTATTTTTATTTTGGACAACTTTTACAACTAAGATCTCGTCGTGGGAACGAATCTTCCATTATATTATTTTTAATTGAGTGGAAATATTGAATTAATTTGTGCACCTACGGCAAAGTCAACCCGGTCACCAGTCAACCGGATCGACTCGGTCAATTCACTGAGTCAAACCGGGTCAAGGTGAGTCGGGGAAAATTACTGAGTCAGGGCAATGAATCAGTCTAAAACTGAGTCAGAAACAACTCAGCTATAAACTTGTCTGAATGGGCTGAGTTGCCAGAGCTGTGCATTTACTATCATTGTGCATCATTCCTTCTTCTGCTCAGCTTCAAACAAACAACATATCAACCCATCTTGCAGCTTAACTCATCCCCTGCAGTTCCATCCAAGCCATTTCCCTGCTGCACCAACACTAGTCTGCAGTCGCGACTCAAAAATTCCATTCTTAAGCATGTAGTGACAACACCAGGCCTTCCCTGCGACAACGTCGTATCCTTTGGCTCCACACCTGCATCATTTCAGCTGCTCCATTCCCAGATGCTACACTTGCAACTGCCATATCTCCAATCTAGTAAGCCCTTGAAAACCATCCATGGCTTCACTGTGAACAAAATGGCATCAGTTCCACTGCAGCTCCTTCTTGATCACCAGCAACTCATTCCTTGCTCTTCACAGTCTACTCGAGCTAAACTTTCTTCGCCAATTCTTCCCATATCAACACCAGTAAACCATTACTTCCCTGAGTTCATCCCTTGACAGCACCATCACCTGCTTCCAGCTTCGTCACATGCCAGAAGTGCAGTTCTTCAACCTGCAGTTTGAACCCCATCCAACACCATAAACCAATTCCATTTAACATTGTCAGAACTCAAGCATTCCGTTACCACCTGCAATGCCATCCATGTGATGCAATCTTCTCAACTCAGCATATGCTCTGCACTGCACCTGATCTGGATCAGTTCATAGCTATAAAAGGCCTCAAACAGCATAAGCCCGTTACTTATTTAGCTTGTTAGTCTTGTGGAACTGACAAGCAACTTCAACATTCCATTCCCAGTCTAAACAGCACCACCAGTTCAGCTCCATCCTGCCTTCTTACCAAGCCACCACCAGCATCAGTTAAACACCAACTGCTGCAATTCAATTCTAGCTTCAGCTCAGCTGTAGCTTCAACAGCTGCTTGTCAACATCATTCTATTGACCCAGCAACAACAGCTTCACTTCATGCCTGCACAACAACCCTATTTGCATATACCTTGTAATCTCAGTTTGCTGTAATCACCATCAATCTCATTCCACAGCTTCTTGCTTGCAATCCCATTCTTTCATTAACCCTAGCACAACTCATAAACTGTATTAATCTCCATCTCACTTTTACTGCCATCACCAGCTTGGTCTAGCTGCTCCACTTTCCATCACTGCCAACATCAAACTCATTTCAGTCTCTTGTAGATTCATAACCATTCATTCTCAGTACCACCCAACCACCAACTGCAACAACATCTACCACTGCAATCCACAAGCTCAGCTCAGGCCACCTGCAACAGCATCAACACAAGCACTTCCAATTCTAATAAGCAGCACAATCTGAGACTGCAATTGTTCCACCACCTGATCAATCTAAATACCTAATTCAACCAAAACCCATTCCTAATTTCCATATTAATCGATCTATCCTTGACTCCAACACAAACCCATTCTTCTCAATTTCAAGTTCTCATCACCATCTGATTTCATAATTCTCCATTACTCCAATGGGTAGAAGCTTCGCCTAATTCTCTCCTTACCCATCTGTGAAATATACGCAAGTCTTCATTTAAACTCTGAATCGACTCTCAAATCTTCATCTCCATGAAACCCTAGATATCAACAGCAGCAACTCATGTTCTTCACTGGCTTCTTGATCTACTACCACGACCATTCTTCCATCTTCTCAAGCCCCTTGTTCGTCTCTGAATTTCTGCATCTCTCGATTTCATGGCGCCGATGTAAATCTCATTCAGGTGGAGTAAGTGAAGAATGGAAAATGATGAATTTCTCTGTGAATTTAGGTTCAGTGTAAAAACTAGTGGATATAGCCACTCTGATGAAGTAGATAAGGGTCAACCCAATTATGTCCTAAGACACCCACTCATTAGTTAAGGGCCACCCTGATGGCTTCTGCTTCATTCTCAGTGTTTGTCAGTTCTCAAGCACCGACAAGCTTAAAATCTATTTTTCTCGTAACTTTCTCATACGGCGTCGAATTGACCTCATTCTTTCGTTGTTGGCTCCGTCTTTTCATTATCTTCAAGATGATTGAGAAGAAGTTCTGCATTTAAACGAGTTCCACTTCCTTTTGCTCAAATGACTCCAAAACACCTATAAAACTCAAAAGCAAACATAAGATACATAATTTACAAGAAAACTCGCAAAGAAAGCATAAACAATAGATAGATATTACGGTGTTTTACAACACTTATCATGTGGGTACCTTAGGGGGCCTTCCCCTTTTCCTTTGAACCGCGGATACATCGACTATTGGTGTTGGTTCGGAGTGCTCACCTTTTTGTCCTTTGTATCTTAATGTTGGTACCTTCGGCGGCCTTCCCCTTTTCTTTTGAACCTCGGATACATCAACTATTGGTGTAGGTTCGGAATGCTCACCTTGTTGTCCTTGGTTGCTTAATGTTGGTACATTTGGCGGCCTTCCCCTTTTCCTTTTAACCTCCGATACATCGACTATGGGTGTAGGTTCGGAACTCGTCGATTGTTGTTGACTTGATATCGGTTCCTTCCTCGGCCTACCCCTTTTGTTTGGAACGGGCGTTTCAAATGAATCTTGCTTCGAAATCTCACTTGCACATAGATCTCGTTTTTTAGTTGCCGCGAGTTCCTCTTCACGTCGAGTCATTTGTTTTAATTCTTTTCTTTGTTTCTTCCTTGCAATTTTAGTTTGTGGTCTACCCGCCGGATCTCCCTTTGTTGGCTCTTCACTTTGTGCTATCCATGGCCGTGTAATTAGTCTTAGTTGGCTCAACAATACTTGAGTAAGCTTCATAAAATTCTAGAGCCTCCTTTGTATCCCATGGTGATTGTCCGGGAGCTTCGGTAGGGGAAGGTCGAAAGATAATTGCTTCCAAAAAGGATCAATAACATCAATAGGTATCACTTCTTCATACTTCACAAGCATATGACGACACGGAAGCCCCAATGAAGACATGTCGGGACAAATACACACATCACCCGGATTTCCGTAAATTTTCTCATATTGCATTTGTCTCATCATATGTTTTATTGCCCAACGGGAGACGTTAAACTCTATTCCTTGGAGCAACTTAGTATGTTCAAGAAATTGAGTCATCCTTTCCATTGAACTTTTCTCAAAAGCCTTCTTGATCCTATCGATATCGGCCTTAAAGTGTTGCTCCATTGCCTCGGTGACCGTAACCACGTTTCCCCGGCCGGACCGGGATGAGATCTTTAAATCTCCCATGAGAGGACTCTGCTATACTAGTTGCTTCATTCCCGTAATGTCTATAACGATTTGTCCACGCACGCACAAATTTTTCCTTGAACTTATCCAACAAATTATCCCGACAATATGAGACGACACTTGGATACACTTCGTAATATTTGGCAATAAACTTGTTCAATCTCTTTTCATACATGTCCTCGGTAAGAGACCAATAAACTTTCTCCCAATCCTTTAGAAATTCCAACCACCTTTTATGATTTTCATCGTGTTCTTTGTCGACTCGCTCTTTAATCTTTCCTCTTTCATTTTCTTCTTCTTCGGGTGATAGTTTCTCTTTGCGAACATCTTCCTCTAGGTGAGCAACCATTCTCTTCTTAATATCAGCCTTAGAGGGTTTAAACAAAGCATGACAATGTTTTTTCACATTTTCACCTATATGATATGTACATAGGAAATTTTGTGCATCCGGATATACGTCGGATATGGCATTCATTAGTGCGTCAAATTGATCGGTTATGATGACCTTCGAAAACGATTTTCCGGGAACAATAATTTCAATTGCCGCAATGCCCAATGATAATTGTAATCCCTCTCGTTTTCCATTAAACACCAAGCCAATGTGAATGTTACCTTGTCCGATGTTTGCCCCACGATGTTGAACAACAGCATGTTGTATTTGTTTGTCTTTTAGGTGCAGTCCATCATAAGAACATCAAAACACGTATGAGCCAATTGTGAAAGCAAAGGATGCGAAATGAATATTTGAAGCGGCTTGTTGTCCGGACCTCTTTTAATGATACGCGTGTAATTGTGATCCCAAACTATCTTCTCAAATTTTTGCATAACACTCCTCCCTTCCCATTCCAACCTTTTAATGGTTGCTTGTGCGCTATAAATTGTAGTGAGTGAAGAAACGTTGGTCTTATCCTTTTCCTTGAAGGTTCTGAGAATCACTCTTGGTTTGATACATGCTTTGGTCATCATCTTTACATCCTCGAATTGATCAGGTTTTAGCTTCGCAACTAGGAGTGACCTTCAAAATCTTTCTGGATCGGGGTGGTTGTGACGGCCAAACCACACCTTACATTCCCATTCTTTTTCTTCTTCTTTTGAACCTCTTAGATAGAATACAAGCTTAAAGGGGCAGTCATCCTTCCTCGTAACTGTCTTGTATACCCTCTTAGTCTTCTTTTCATATACATAACCCTTTCTCTTATGGCTATTTTTCTCATTGTATTTTCCACTTCTCTCGCAAACCATCTCAAAACGAACATCTGAACGTTGGGTATTCCTCACTAAGACACACATGTTATTAAGAGCCGTCGCTTTTGCCCAAGCAATTGCTTCCTTTTCATATTTTATTCCCTAGAAGAGGACAACAATGGGAGATTACAAGCAAATCCCAACATACAATTGTAAAAACTAGGTGAAAGTATTGTTTGGTAACATACCCGAGGCATTTTATAGTACTCCGACGTATCCCGATGGAGCGGTTTGGAGTTTGGTTGATCGTTGTATGTCACAATCTAAGGAATGAATGAAAAGAAAATTGGATTAGTTCAATACCGGCATTGTCGATAAGTAAAGTAAACTGCCGGGATTAAGAACCGGCATAAATGGTAATCGACTCTCCATGCCGGTATTAAAACCTGAATTCAAGGAATTTGAGTTTTCATACCGGTATTAGGTTCCGGCATACAAAGTTAAAAGAAACAAATGCCGGTATTTAAGTTCAAAATATCATTAGCTTTTGTATGTTTTTCATGTAAAACCGGCATCCTCGACATTTAAGTTGCTATGCCGGTATCGTAAACCGGCATTCTATGTCATGTACTCACACTGCCGGTTTGAATATTCCATAGAATATTCGCTGGTAGGTAAAAAGTATAAATGTGTACCGGCATACAATCTTGGTTTGAATACCACGCCGGTATGTTCTTGAACAGTGGGGGATATTTTGTCCCGGCATACAAATATCTATGAATACAATGCCGGTTAAATGATACCGGCGTAGAATTCATACAACGAGCATGCCGGTACTAAGCTTTTTTCAGACATAAATGGCGGTTTCAAAAAAAAAAAATCAAATTTTCGACCTCTTTGAAGCATTACCTGTGTGTTGGGGTTGCTTGTATGCTGAACATGTTTACTTTCTTGAGTTGGTTCTTCACAAAACATTTCATGGTCACGAAAATAATGATTCAAAGGTGTTGGTTCATCATACAACAATTGTGAGTTGTTATCATTAATCGAAGATTGAAGATATGATTGTTGTTGTAATTGAGCTAAAGATTCAGCAGCTGCAAGTCTCTCATCACAATCATCTTCCATTTTCAAAAAAAAAAAAAATTCTACTCAAATTTTTTTCCCTCATTCTACTCTCAACTAACCCACACAAATTCAAATAAACATAAATACACAAATTATATCCCCCAAATCATTAATATTTTACTAATCAGGATTAATAACTAATTATGATTAGGGAGGGTTAGATTAGGAATTAATAATTTAATTATATAAGGGGTGACCCAGCTAGGATATTTGGATCCCTATTTTGTCATTTTGCTATATCCCCCAATTAGTTTCCATATCCCCCAATTACGCGTTCTATTTAAATACCTCTCGTTTTTCTTTTCTTAGTAAAAATACCCATAAGAGTTAAGTGAATAATAAAAATTAACTAGTAATAGTTTTTTTGGATAATGAAAATATTGATATTACCTGGGAAAAATAGAATCTAGGATGTGATTAGAGTTTCGTTTTTCTTAATTAAAATTGTGGGAATTTTTTTTAAAGTGAAATTGAACTAATCACATCGTCAACAATATAGACCTTCAGATGTTTAACAGATGACGACTGTGATGGTCTGTAACTTTCCTTCCCTTTGATAGACAGAGATATTTATGAAGATAAGATGTATTAATGATTTAAGAGTTGTTCAGAGTTATCCCAAGAGGCATTACATCAGCTCATTTATAGAGCTTGTCATTACATAATGATAAGGACTTGACAAACATGACAAAGCCCTAAAGGCATAAACCTAGGATATTCCTAAGGGATCAAGACAAACTAAAGCAGTAAAGTAAAGCAAGATAAAAGGTAAAACATGAGAGGTAAAAAACTCAAAATACTATCTTCCAATACCCCCCCTCAAACTGAGGCGTCTATGTCACAGAAGTGCATCAGTTTGTCCCTCAAACTGTCAAGTAAAGGTAGTGGTAAGCCTTTGGTAAAGACGTCAGTGATTTGAAGCGCAGAAGAGATGAACTCAACATCAACAGTGCCTGCCTGAATTAAGTCTCTGACATAATGATAGTTCATCTTAATATGCTTCGTGCGAGCATGAAAAACTGGATTCATAGCTAGAGCTCGAGCACCCAAGTTGTCACAGAACAGGTGATGATGTAAAGTGATGGATATTTGCAGTTCGTCAAGCAATTTAGCAATCCACATAACCTCAGATGCAAGACAGGAGAGAGCTTTGTACTCAGCCTCAATGGAGGACTTGGAGAATGTGGGTTGTTTTTGGATTGCCAGGAAACAAGAGTAGATCCCAAAACACACCGAAACCTGAAGTAGATCACCGCGAGTCTGGACAACCATCCCAATCAGAATCCGAGTACCCTAAAAGCCGTGTGACATCTCGAGGTGATATAGTAATGCCAGAACCTAAGGAGAGCTTCAAATATCTCAGGATGCGCTTCACAAGTAGCATATGTTCTGTGGTGGGAGAGTGCATGAATTGAGACGTGTAGTTGACTGCAAAGGTGATATCTGGCCTGGTGAGAGTCAAGTATTGCAGAGCACCAACAATACAGCGATATTCAGATGGATTAGTGTTGATGGTGGTTTTTAGCTTAGGGATAAGATTGTAAAACCGTACATCTGGCATGACGTCACTATGACCAATAGCGCATTTATTGAAACAATCGGCATATTTACGTAAGAATTACCAGGGTAACTTTTTTTTATAAATATTTCATGTTCCACGACAGAACCCTTAGTATTAACTAACATCACCTATGTATACATCTAACCCTAATTCTCCCACCGTGCCAATGGCAAATCATGCCAGCCACGTCTCTGCGCCAAGGCATGCCAACCATGATAGCCGCACCACCGTGCCAATGACAAACCATGCTAGCCACGTCTCTGCGCCAATGCATGGCAACCATGCCAGCCGCACCACTGTGCCAATGACAAACCATGCCAACCACGTCTCTGCGCCAAGGCATGCCAACCATGCCAGTCGCACCACCGTGCCAATGGAAAACCATGCCAGCCACGTCTCTGTGCCAAAGCATGCCAACCATGCCAGCCGCACCACCGTGCCAATGGCAAACCATGCCAGCCATGTCTCTGCGCCAAGGCATGCCAACCATGCCAGCCGTACCACCATGCCAATGGCAAACCATGCCAGCCACGTCTCTGCGCCAAGGCATGCCAACCATGCCAGCCGCACCACCGTGCCAATGGCAAACCATGCCAGCCACGTCTCTTCGCCAAGGCATGCCAACCATGCCAGCCGCACCACTGTGTCAATGGCAAACCATGTCAGCCATGTCTCTGCGCCAAGGCATGCCAACCATGCCAGCCGCACCACCATGTCAATGGAAAACCATGCCATCCACGTCTCCGCGCCAAGGCATGCCAACCATTCCAGCCGCACCACCGTGCCAATGGCAAACCATGCCAGCCATGTCTCTACGCCAAGGCATGCCAACCATGCCCGCCGTTCCACCGTGCCAATGACAAACTATGCTAGCTACTTATCAACGCCACAACGAAGGGTTGCAATAATCAACGACTACCCTTATCTTTGAGATGCAGATCTCGACCACACAAGTTCGCCACCTGACGCATGGCAACTTGCGGCCCAAAGCCAAAACACACGGTTTGCACCTGAACCCAAATTTGGCCGCGCCTACTCTTTGACAAAGCCATGACTCAACATTGGATGCTACAAACGAAGGGTTGCAATAATCAACGGCTACCCTTCTCTTTGAGATGCAGATCTCGACCACACAATTTCGCAACCTGACGCATAGAAACATGCGGCCCAAAGCCAAAATACACGGTTTGCACTTAAACCCTAATTTGGCCGCGCCTACTCTATGACAAAGCCATGCTCAACGTTGGCTACTAAAACAGAGGGTTGCAATAATCAACAGATATCCTTCCCTTTGAGATGCGGATCTCGACCGTTCAAGTTCGCCACCTAACTTACGACCCAAATCCAAAACATCACGGTTTGCATCTAAACCCAAAATTTGGCCGCGCCTATTCTTTGGCAAAGACATGTCGACTCTACCATGGCCACTGGCATGCCACCATGCCACACGTAACACCTCGCTACACGTTTTCCCATAAAAATACTCGAGACATCTAACACATGTCACAAACTGGGGGATGCTCATAAAGGGTATTGGTTTGGCGGTTTACAGCGTGCGGCGTACACTACGCACGTTACATGAAAGTGTCATAAGAATGAGTCGGTTAGTAAATACAAGGAATAATGGTGAAACGCTCCTTTCATTATGGAACATTAATTCCAGGCATTACCCATTTATCACCTCCTTCCACTTTACTCAGTCGTTTCCATTTTCTACGAGACCAGAGTACGTTATGTTACGACTTGTATAAATAGGTCTTACCTATTTCCACCAAACAACAAGTTTTAGGTCAGGAGCATACAACACTCATAAACCACTTGCTAGCTTTCCCATCTGCTAGCTTTCACTTTCTGATACAAGTCAAACAACTACCTTCCATAATCAACTATTCTGGTCTCAACACTTTCTTTGCTTCCCTCCCTAAAACCAACCCTTCTCCTTCACTTTGTGACCGAAGCAAGTCTGGAACGACCATTTATTGGTTTAGGCCGGGTTTGTACATATTGATCTCTCGAATCTAAAGTACTCCCTTGCAGTACATTGTTTAGGGTTTAGACTCAGTTTCTCACCCACTCACGCGAAATTACCGAAATCAGCAGAAACCGTTTTCACCCTCAAACAATTGGCGACCACAGCGGGAGGATTGATCTTTCGGTCACTCTGTCAATTTTCAACTCTCAATCTCATCGTTTGATTTAGATCTCGGAACGGTAGAAACAAATGATCCGCTCGGGGATCAACGACCCAGTTACCAGGCGTAATATAACAAGAGCCGACTGGGGACTTCCAAAAAAAAAAGAGCAAACGATTCGCTTAGGATCGACGACCCAGTTATCAATAATCACGCGAAGGGGAACAACTGGGGACTTTTCACGGGCAATTCGACGTCGCCCGGACTTGCGGTTTGGGATCCTTTTGTTGAAGTAGGTAATAAAAACAAGTAAGTCCGGCCAGGATACATAACCAATTACTATAGGTTTCCACGTTGAAACCAAACACCATGTTATTCCCAAGTTTCATCCCATACTTTCCCCCGTCATGCAACATTCACGGTTTCACAATTTTCCTAGATGATTTGCTACCTACACTTGCAACTCAGACTTTAACATATCAAAAGACCATTATCCCAAAATAATCCAAAAACTCTTATAAAAACCGAACCATAAACTAGGCGTTTCTTTGCCTTTCAAAAAAAAAAACTAAGGAAAGGAGTTTCAGAAAAGTAACACGCTCAAGGAAAATCGCTCAACAACGACTCGTTCTTCATACTTTTAAGGGACGCCCGCTTCAGTTTCAACTCCTGAGATAACTTCTCCAGCTCCTGGGACAACTTATCGACTTCTGCCGCCTGACGATTAATCGAATCCGCAGAAGGACCATCAACCGTTTCAGCCTGCAGTCTTTGGATCTCATAAAAGCCCTTGCAGAACCAGGAGACATTAAACTCAAAGTCTGCACACATATCCTGGTGAAACTTCCAGCTTGAGATCACATCTCCGGAAACAGTGTGACCAGTCACGTTGCACATATGGTGAATTGAAGATAAAGCTTCTTCCACGCGCTTGACCAATGCAAATCGTCTAGTGAGCTTCTTGGTCGTGGCGATATGTCCGTATTTTTTCCATATCCTGGTATACAACTCTGCATGCTTGGCTGGAACACAGAAGCCTCCAACCAACACATGGTCTTCGTGGGGAGTCAAATATGGAGGCACGAAAATGGCGCCCGCAACTGAATCTGCGACCGGCAAAGGATTCCTGACCATGACCGCACTAATGGTCGCCGAAGTACTTTCCACCATCTGGGTTTCACCTTTATCAACGTCCATCTCCGAGCCACCTATAGGCACGGCTTCCACGGCTGGACCTTCATTGTGGCGAGTCTCCACCTCAAGACCCTCTTCAGAAACAATCTGATAAGAAACAATTTGTTTCTTGATCAACGGCCAGCAGCTCAAGCTCAAAAGGTCATGATTCGAAAAAAATCAATAAACCAAAGTGTAGCAATTTGCTTAATAATTTTCTTGTTGTTATTAATCAACTGATAAGGCCTATTTATAGGCTACATTACTTGGAAATTAAGAAAACAATACTACTCCTAAAATAGTATTCTAAACAAATATAAACTCTAAATAAAATAATTAAATACTTAAAATATAATAAAATACCTAAATAAATATATTATCTCTAATAATAAATAATTTATGCTTATCCAATGCCTTGTGCCTCCATGGGACTTGTGTGCTCGCTGCGCCCTTCATTTGCTAGCCAGGGTGGCTTCCACAATCTTGAGAGGCTTGACCCGTATAAAGGATCATATACGCCAAATATGCCTGAGTGACGCATCGGGTCAACACCGTTGACATGTTCCATAAAATGTGGTCTTATCATTCCACCCTCCTTAAATGGGACTTTGCCCTCAAAGTCCACTATATATATCGATACGGGCTCCATATGTGATCTTATCATTCCACCCTCCTTAAATAGGACCTTGCCCTCAAGGTCCGATTTTGAGGCACTTGCAATTTGGCTTTTTTCATCCACAACTATCGAAGGAACAATAACGGTATTAGAAAAATTAATCTCACTGGGTCTTGGCATCTCAATAGTGAAATAATCGGATGTAGTTGCAACAGGTTGTGGTTTCACGACTTTAGCTCTTTGATGCTCCTTGAACTCTTGGAATGCAGATTTCCAATAAGCACGACTTTCGTTTTAAATCTTGTTGCAAATTAGCTAGTGCTAGAATTGGGTCATCACTTCCGAAGCGCTTCAATAAAGCAAAACAAAAATTCTTCCAAGATCCTGAAATATAATCTTTCATCCACTTGTACCATTTGACTGGACCACCAATAAAATGATCACTAGCTACCTTCACAAAATCTTCCAACGGAATTTTGCTAAGTCAAAAATTAGTTGTGCTTGAAATAACCAACCTTCGGGATCTCTACCATCAAATTGCTGGCATAATAGCATTTTCCTGGATTGTTCATACATACCTAGGCAAAGATATTTGATGAATCTCATTTGGGCTTGACGATTGGGTAACGGATAATGGGCTTAATCAGGCTCGAATGGATGAATAATGAGATAGTTGAGCTAAATGGGCCTAAACACAAATATGGTGGTGCTCTTTTGCTAAGTGCTAACAGATGATACGGGTGATTGGTGGTCGCTGGCAATGATGAGTGTGTAGGATTAAAACCGAATATTAAGGGATGATTTATATACGTCACGTGTAAGGTGCAATCGATATCGCGCTGGGGTTCCACAACTAACTGTCAAAATATTATAGCAAGGGCAAGAGTCGAATTGTTATGGTTTCCTATATAAAACACCGAGGATTTTCTCGATTGTGTAAATAAAAATTAATCACAAACATGGTTTCACCACAATAACTAGAATTGATATTTTAATCTCAACTTTTATCAAAGACCCTAGAATACAAGAATATCCCGCAAACCTCTCATGTCATCAACAAACACATTAAAAGATGCGAATATGAATTCTACCTAAAAACAACCTAACGTGTAAAAGCACTAATCAAGTTTAATTCCCTAGATGCGTTAAGATGAAATGACAATGCGATTGGATTTAACAAAGGTTTTAATATGATTAAGAATATATCACTACAAACTATAATCATAACACCAAATCCGGACTAGCAATCGCAATAGAGATTCAATCTTGACTCGACTAAACAAGCATCCAAATCATGTAACAATATTTGAATATAAGTTGAAAACTAATTTATTGAATTAAAACCCATGTTTGGAAATCAAACTTATTCCATAACCAATAATAAAATTAGCTCATATTCATGGAGTTCATAACAAACCTAAAACCTAGAATAAAAGTAGAAGAGATAATAATAAATGATAAAGATCCAAGATATCTTCTATTTGTGCCTAGGCCTCTATATATGGAGTTTGTAACCTCCTCTTGAAGAAAACTAGGAAACCTAGTAAAATTTCCTTAAAATTGTGTCCGCATCAAATCCCGGACGAATTTACTTGCCAAACTCGCCAAATTTTTTATTTTTTTTTTTTGAATACGGTGAGGATGGGGTGATGGATGATTTAGTGCTTCCGTTCAACCATCGGAAATATGATGGTGATGGTGGTCAACAAGCAGAAGCTTGTTCCCGCACTTAAATCCGCGAGTTCCATAGGGATAAGATCAAGAAAAAAACAACAAATGACAGAACTTGCATCTCGCCTAGCTTCATCAATCGAACACACGGAATCATCGCCCTTCACCACTTCCTCGATACCAATTGATAAGAAACAATTTGCCATACCTTTCATGCTTCACCATCATTCCATAAAAGCATTCTTTGATCCACTCCATGGCAGCACCTTCATGCCATCATTACAACTCTTTCCCATCACCGAGCTTCCATAACTTCCATGACATGCAGACTCGATCTACAACGTCATTATCCATCACCCCAGCCCTCTTTTTGCAGCAGCGCTTTACCTCAAAACCCGTTCAATCTGCCAGTCACCATCGTCCCTCTGTTCTTCTTCCTGCTCGACCAAACTCCAGAACTCACGACATCATGGCTGCAACATTCCGTCCTCCATCTTCAGCGCTCCCAATGACCATCATTCGATCTCCCATCTTCATTGCCCGCAACCAACCTTTTTTCAAGCTCAGCAAGCTTGGATCATTGAAATGTTCCATTAATGTTGGTCATGAACCGGTTCTGGGAACCGACAAGCCTAATTTTCGGAATGAAAATCACTTGGTCTTTTTGCTCCAAATGACTCCATTGCACCTAATAAACTCAAAAGCACACATAAGATACATAATACAAGAAAAAACCAAATTGGTGTAGCGGTGAGGATGGAGTGATGGATGATTTAGTGGTTGATGGTGAATTTGCTTAATAATTTTCATGATTCGAAAAAATCAATAAACCAAAGTGTAGCAATTTGTTAATGTTGTTATTAATCAACTGATAAGGCCTATTTATAGGCTACATTACTTGGAAATTAAGAAAACAATACTACTCCTAAAATAGTATTCTAAACAAATATAAACTCTAAATAAAATAATTAAATACTTAAAATATAATAAAATACCTAAATAAATATATTATCTCTAATAATAAATAATTTATGCTTATCCAATGCCTTGTGCCTCCATGGGACTTGTGTGCTCGCTGCGCCCTTCATTTGCTAGCCAGGGTGGCTTCCACAATCTTGAGAGACTTGACCCGTATAAAGGATCATATACGCCAAATATGCCTGAGTGACGCATCGGGTCAACACCGTTGACATGTTCCATAAAATGTGGTCTTATCACAATCCCCTCCTGCAACATTACGATTTAGTTTTCACTCAAAAAAAAAGGGCAAAAAAAAGAAGAGGAACGCATAAACTTACCGACTCATCTGCGGATTCGCCGGAGGAAGACTCGGTGTCACCTTCGAAAGCACTTTCATCATCACTGCTGGATCCCGATCTTTCTTCTTCCTCGGATTCTTCTACATCCTCAGGAGACTTAGTAGCTGATTTCTGACTATACGCGAGTTTGGAAAAGGGGTTTGTGCTGTCAAGGCCTTGAATCGGTAAAGAAAAGATGTTTAGCAACGAAACAAAAGATTTGTGTGAACCAGTCAAATCAAGAAGGAGCTGTCAATACCCGTGTGTTGAAAGAACTAAAAGTCACGAGAGCCGACGAATCCGTCTGGAAACCACCCGCACGGTTCTTATACCTTCGCTCCTTTTTCTGAGAACTGTCGGGAGATTTTCGCTTAGCAGTAGAAGGCTCCCTCAATAGTGGATGTTACACTAAAGTCACAGAGGAAGGCCTGTCGTGGGTATTCTCCACAACATCGCCCGCAAACCCATGGATGGCAAGAATCTCATCCTGCAAGAACTTGTTGTACCTATGGGTTGTCATTGGACTTCGATCTGGGAGCAGGAAAGGAAGGCTCTTACCTGGCGCGAGAACACTGGCGTTAAGAAAAGCTGGCAACAGTTCTTCCGAAGCAACCGACTGACGAATAAATGGGACCCCTTGGTCAAAACCCATATGCCGAGCCGCCCTGTCAATATTATAAGGGACCGCCTTGCAACATCCTCGAAAGAAAGATGACACGTGTCCAGGGATACAACTCCACATAAATACGACTTCTCCAACACTTGTACTCTCCCCGGACGAAAGCAAAGTCAATTTCGGAGCAGCGGCAAAAGTGTTCGGCTGAAATATGGACGCGTGAACTGGAGCCCAGGGACGAAAAGTAACATCATAGACATTATCAATAAAATCGATGAGCTTCACTCCAGATCTTGGACGCCTATTAGACTAGCGCAGAATTCGAGATCCGCTGCAAGACTCAGGAAGCAGAGCCAACGGTTTAGGAGCGTACTTTGCGAAATTCTCCCACAACCATGCCTGGAGGAAAGCAACGTGAACATATGAGTCTACCTTCAAATAACCATTTGAAACATACATATCCGCAACCAGATGATCCAAATGGGTGTACAAAGAACCAAGAAACAAGCCCCCAATGGGAAGAACGACGCCTTTCGCCAGTTTGATGGCGAATTTAATAAGCCATCGCCTTATCTCCTTCTAGCCAGAGCCGTCATCAAAAATATCTCTGGACAGCCACAGAGCTAAAAACGCGGCAACATGGAGAGTGTCATCTAATTCTAGGTCCACCACCGGCTCATCAGGGAACCACTCAGACACCCACCAGCTGTAGAAGCACTTCGTCTCGTGATCCTTTCGGACGAACCCTTTTGACTTCTCGACAAGGGCGGCACACATTTCCTCTTCATCATCAGATAACGTGATATCAAGATTCCCTGTTATGGGAAGGTTCAGCAGGACGGCTACGCTCTCTAAAGAGATGGTCATTTCTCCCCACCTGCATATGGCAGTATGAGTATTTGGATACCATCTGGAGACAAACGTGATTAAACCCTGGATGTCTTTCCTAACTTGAAGTGTTGCAGAAGCCGTAACAGCTCCAACAATCTGCGCCTTGGTCAAATTGGCCCTCACACGGTCTTGACCTATCATGAATTGCATCCACTTATCAAAAGAACGCAACGGTCTCTAACAGATTTTGAAGTCGATGGGAGAAGCAGGATATTCTTTCCTCTGCATACAAAATCCCATTATGCGCCCTGGCCGAACCGACTGGACCTCTCCTTCATTTTCTGAACCAGTCAAAAGAACTGCCACATACTTGGGATGGGTTTTCCTAGGTGAAGAAGACATTGTAAAAAATTCATCATCCGCATTTGGCTTGGAGTTACAGTTGCAAGGCTCTTCCCAGGTGACATCTTAACAGAATTCCTTATGCTATTGAAGTAACTACAACAAAACAAAACGAAGAATTACTACCTCGAAGAAAAAGCATACATAAAGTATTACCAAGATCGGTTATGAACAATAACGTGTTTGTCACGAAAATTTCTCTTTGGCCACACGTCACGACATTCATGACTAGGAGAATGGGGACTGATGCTACCCGACTAGGCATATGTAATGTCAAGGGAAATACGCTATTGGTCGAAATCAGATAGTACCGCGGGAAACATGCGAAGTCACGGAAAGTACAACCCAGGTCAAGTCATGCTCTATCATAGAAATACGCTCGCAACCAAGGGAGGAATATTTTCACACGGCCACAAAAGGGAAAGGCAACCTTGAAGCTAGGTTTTCACGAGAAGAAAACTAATAACAACAACCTACTCATGCACGCATGTTTTGTATAATACTTGGTTTTCTTACTATCGGCATGGCGACTAATACTGCTATGATACTGCTAGCAAGGAAGAATCATTCATACAAATATATATATATATATATATATATACGGGTTCATGGAGAGTATATCTACGGCTAGGGTTTGCACCGACAAAAGAAAAAGAGAAAAAAGAAGCGTTGGAGTACATACCTGGAATGTTAGCTCGTGTTACTGCTACCACTCTGCCGCTAGCACAAAGACGTGAGAACAAAGATGAAAAATAAAATAAAAAGAGAACAACCCTATTATAGGAGTAATATTCTTTTGAAGTTCGAATAAGGAAAGGATTCCCTATTTTAAGCCACGAATAAGAAAAAGCAATCGGCCGGGACCGCAAGGATAAGTCTCACGGTACCCAAAAGTCTGCGCCATGCCTTACCTCACGATGCCCTAGCAATCCGCGCCATGCCAGCATCCAAGTCACGCCCGCGCCGAGCCAAGTCGAGCCATGCCGAGTCAAGCCAAGCCGCCCGCTCCAAGCCAAGCCAAGCCGTGCCCGAGCCAAGCAGCGCCCAAGCTGCACCAAACCGCACCAATCCGCGCCCAAGCCAAGTTGCGCCAAGACCGAGCCGAGCTGCGCCAAGCCAAATCTCATTCCTAGCCATGCCAACAACTCGATAAGACAACGCCTCCACATTCCTTAACCCAGCCAAGATGAAGCGTGGCCAAACCAAGCCAACATCCTGCACCAATCGCATATACTATTTCACGGTCCAGCCAGTAACGACGCGAGCAGAATTCATGCAAGGTCGCCAACACAAGGATCACGAAATTCAGAACACTCTCGAAAAAGGTTAGACGAATCTTCCTAGTCATCTTTCATGACCCGCGGTTTCGATTTTGTCCTTGTCTGTCACCATCTTATGCTTACCTCGCAACAACGCTCCTATTTCGAGCTAAGTAGGGGACTTAATGTTGATGGTGGTTTTTAGCTTAGGGATAAAATCGTAAAACCGTACATCTGACATGACGTCACTATGACCAATAGCGCATTTATTGAAACAATCAGCGTATTTACGTAAGAATTACCAGGGTACATTTTTTTATACATGTGTCATGTTCCACGACAGAACCCTTAGTATTAACTGACATCACCTCTGTATACACCTAACCCTAATTCTCCCACCGTGCCAATGGAAAACCATGCCAGCCCACGTCTGCGCCAAGGCATGCCAACCATGCCAGCCGCACCACCGTGCAGGAGGCAAACCATGCCGCCACGTCTCTGTGCCAAGGCATGCCAACCATGCCCGCCGCACCACCGTGCCAATGGCTAACCATGCCATACACGTCTCTGCGCCAAGGCATGCCAACCGTGCCAATGGCAAACCATGCCAGCCACGTCTCTGCGCCAAGGCATGCCAACCATGCCAGCCGCACCACCGTGCCAATGGAAAACCATGCCAGCCACGTCTCTGCGCCAAGGTATGCCAACCATGCCAGCCGCACCACCGTGCCAATGACAAACCATGCCAGCCACGTCTCTGCGCCAAGGCATGCCAACCATGCCAGCCACGTCTCTGCGCCAAGGCATGCCAACCATGCCAGTCGTACCACCGTGCCAATGGCAAACCATGTCAGCCACGTCTCTGCGCCAAGGCATGCCAGCCATGCCAGTCGCACCACCGTGCCAATGACAAACCATGCCAGCCACGTCTCTGCGCCAAGGCATGCCAACCATGCCAGCCGCACCACTGTGCCAATGGAAAACCATGCCATCCACGTCTCTGCGCCAAGGCATGCCAACCATGCCAGCCGCACCACCGTGCCAATGTCAAACCATGCCATCCACGTCTCTGCGCCAAGACATGCCAACCATGCCAGCCGCACCACCATGCCAATGGCAAACCATGCCAGCCACGTCTATGCGCCAAGGCATGCCAACCATGCCAGCCGCACCACCGTTCCAATGGCAAACCATGCCAACCATGTCTTTGCGCCAAGGCATGCCAACCATGCCAGCCGCACCACCATGCCAGCCACGTCTCTGCACCAAGGCATGCCAACCATGCCCGCCGCTCTATCGTGCCAATGGCAAACTATGCCAGCTACTTCTCCACGCCAAAACGAAGGGTTGCAATAATCAACGGATACCCTTTTCTTTCAGATGCAGATCTCGACCACACAAGTTCGCCACCTGATGCATGGCAACTTACGGCCCAAATCCAAAACACACGGTTTTCACCTAAACCCTAATTTGGCCGCGCCTACTCTATGGCAAAGCCATGCTCAACGCTGGCTGCTAAAACAAAGGGTTGCAATAATCAACGACTACCCTTCTCTTTGAGATGCAGATCTCGACCACACAAGTTCGCCACCTGATGCATGGCAACTTGCGGCCCAAAGCCAAAAAACACGGTTTGCACCTAAACCCTAATTTGGCCGCGCCCACTCTATGGCAAAGCCATGCTCAACGCTGGATGCTAAAACGAAGGGTTGCAATAATCAACGACTACCTTTCTCTTTGAGATGAAGATCTCGACCACACAAGTTCGCCACCTGAAGCATGGTAACTTGCAGCCCAAAGCCAAAACACACGTTCTGCACCTAAACCCTAATTTGGCCACGCCTACTATTTGACAAAGCCATGACTCAACGCTGACTGCTACAACGAAGGGTTGCAATAATCAATGACTACCCTTCACTTTGAGATGCAGATCTCTACCACACAAGTTCGCCATCTGATACATGGCAACTTGCGTCCCAAAGCCAAAACACACGGTTTGCACCTAAACCCCAATTTGGTCGCGCCTACTCTTTGACAAATCCATGACTCAACGCTGGCTACTACAAACGAAGGGTTGCAATAATCAACGGCTACCATTCTATTTGAGATGCAGATCTCGACCACACAAGTTCGCCACCTGACGCATGGCAACTTGCGGCCCAAAGCCAAAACACACAGTTTGCACCTAAACCCTAATTTGGTCGCCCCTACTCTATGGCAAAGCCACAACGCTGGCGACTAAAATGGAGGGTTGCAATAATCAACGGTTATCCTTCCCTCTGAGATGCGGATCTCGACCGTTCAAGTTCGCCACCTAACTTAATGCCCGAAGCCAAAACATCACGGTTTGCATCTAAACCCAAAATTTGGCCGCGCCTATTCTTTGGCAAAGACATGTCGACTCTACCATGGCCACTGGCATGCCACACGTAATACCTCGCTACACATTTTCCCATGAAAAGACTCGAGACATCTAACACATGTCACAAACTGGGGGATGCTCATAAAGGGTGTTGGTTTGGCGGTTTACAGTGTGCGGCGTACACTACTTTGTTACATGAAAGTGTCATAAGAATGAGTCGGTTAGTAAATACAAGGAATAATGGTGAAACGCTCCTTTCATTATGGAACATCAATTCCAGGAGTTACCCATTTATCACCTCCTTCCACTTTACTCCGCCGTTTCCATTTTCTACGAGACCAGAGTACGTTATGTTACGACTTATATAAATAGGTCTTACCTATTTCCACCAAACAACAAGTTTTGGGTCAGGAGCATACAACACTCAGAAACCACTTGCTAGCTTTCCCATCTGTTAGCTTTCACTTTCTGATACAAGTCAAACAATTAATCTTCCAGAATCAACTATTCTGGTCTCAACACTTTCTTCGCTTGCTTTCCTAAAACCAACCCTTCTCCTTCACTTTGTGACCGAAGCAAGTCTGGAACGGCCATTTCTTGGTTTAGGCCGGATTTTTACAAATTGATCTTTCGAATCTAAAGTACTCCCTTGCAGTACATTGTTTAGGGTTTAGACTCAGTTTCTCACCCACTCACACGAAATTACCGAAATCAGCAGAAACCGTTTTCACCCTCAAACAATTAGGTAACAGATCACCAGCATGAAGAGATACTCGATTTCCATTTACAATTGGAGTAGTGCACGGCTTGCAGTTAAGCATGTCAGTCCTCTCAAGAAGATCAATAGTGTATTTAGTCTGAGTAAGGAGCAAAAATTTACTACTGGAAGACTTAGTGACCTCAATACCCAGAAAAAAATGAAGCTCTCCCAAATCCTTCATAGCAAAAGAAGTACTCAGAGTGGCAATGAAGCTGGACAACAATGAATGTGAGCTTCCAATAATAAGTATGTCATCCACGTATAAGAGTAGAAGCAATGTACCAGAAACAGAGAAGTAAGTAAATAAGGAGTGGTGATCGGTTGTCAATCCGTCAAAAATAATTTCACTTTCTTACTCACTAAATTTAAATGAAGCACAAGGTAAGGAAGAGTTCGTATCCACAGAGAGGCAATTGTTGTTATGCAATTTTCAGTTTCTAAGGTAACCAAGGGGGATTTTTGTTGTTTTAACGAAATACTAAAGTAAACATAAAATAAAGCAAGGCAAATAATTGGAATAATCAATAAGGAGAAGATATTGGTCACGGGATAGTATCATTCACAAACATGTATTTTCATCAATGATTAGAATTGGTATTTTAATCTCTCATCTACTAATAGTCCTAGGATACCTTGATCGCAAGTATATCCCGCTAATTCCCTGTTTTCATCACAACCACATTAAAAGATGCATATGTGAATTCTTCCTAGAAAACAACCTAAAGTGTAAAAGCACAATTAGATTTAACTCCCTAAAAGCAATAAGTTCTATGGAATAAGACTAATCAATGCAAACGAATGTGTAAAATCACTAAACGTTTTAACAAAAGTTATGATTCACTTGTGACTAGTAGGATATATCACTACAAGCACTACCCACAATTATGCTACTTAGAATCAGGGATAAACAACTTTTTCGTATTGAAAACCTTAATATAGCTCTAGAGATGAATGTAAATCGGATTGATTCCGGACTCAACCAAACAAACTATCAAATCATATAACACTATTAATTGTGAACCACAAACAATAAAGTATTGAGACAAAACTAATTCATTGAATCATATAACATATTGAGAAATCAACTTTATCTCATAACCAATAATATTTGTTTAGCTACTCATAGCTATGGAGTTCATCATAATAATATTAATTGAAAAGAAGAAGATGAACAAAAGCAAACCCTAGAAGCGTAAACAAAACCGGCTCTCCAAAGTTCCAAGAAAAATATGTGTTTTTAAAGTTGTAGAAAACTTTCCCTTTTATAGCTTCTCATCTTTCCAAAATTAGGTCTTCAAAGCCCAAAGTCCAAGTGGTCCACCAAGCCCATATGTGAGAAAAACCCATGTGAAAATATGTCCCAAAAGTGGTCGCCGGAAATCTGGTATTGTGGCCGGAAATTGGCCGGAAGGTTCGCCGGAAAGCATCTCAGGTGACCGGCAAAGTCCACCCGGTCACCGGTCAACGGGTCAACTCGGGTCAACTCGGTCAGACCGAGTCAAACCGAGTCAGGTGGTCTAGTCAGACGAGTCAGGTCTGAGTTAAGGTGTGAGTCAGAGCCTAACTGGTCTAACTGAACTGAACTGCACATGCTCAGACCATTCAAATGCCATAGTTGTGTGTGTAGTGCAATGATTGTGCTTCACCAAGATAATCCCACCAAAATGGTCGTTCATCCCGCATCTTACCAAACCTACACTTCACCTGCAATATCTTCTCAGAAGAAGCAAGCTCCACTCTCTCTTGCTAAAACCATTCAATCAAACACCACCCTATGCTCAAAATACCATCCGCCTGCACTGTCACCCAGCTACCAGCACAACTCCTCTTCATGCCTGCAACCGCTCCAATGCCACCAAGTCCTTTACATCTGCTCAAGTGCCTATAATGCTTACTACTCACTGAATTGCTACAGTCCACTTCAGCGCATAATCACCTAGTAACATCACCACCAGCGCCATGTGCATTTCCAGTTATAGCTGCACACTCATTACCATTCATCTTTGCACTTTCTCCGTTCGCAAAATCATCGAGCCATGGCAATAGCTCCAGTTTCTCGACTCACATACTGGAGTTTGAATGCCAGCTCCAGCTCGATAACACAACAGACTTCAACCAATTCTTAACTGAGTCTCAAGCCATCCTATTCTGCATCACAATCCCAGGCTAGCACCAGCTCAACCTGCATCTCAATTTCACCTCAAATGCCAGCGGCAACAATTGCACATCCATCGTGCTCACAGACCCAAGCCAACACCTGAGTCACTTGCAACTCCATCATCTGCTCTTGCCCTGTATCCTAGACATACATCTATCCTCCCTGCAATCCTATTGCATCTTTACAGCTAACACCATCTGGTCTAGCTCTCAATTGCAAACAATCTTCACAGTTCATTCCCCTTGGATATCTCCATCTGAGCTGCAAAATCAGCTGCAATAAAAGATCATCTCCAATCTTCGCCAAGAATATCATCCCCGCACCTTGTATAACAAAGAACAACAGATCCTTCCCTTAAGCCTGTCATCTCTGAGTCATTTACATCTCACAAATACCACCAGCTCTGCCATTACTATTTCAACTCTAGCCATCAGTTTGCTCAAACCCGTCAATCATTGCCACCACTGCAACTTTGTAGCTTTTAACCAACAACTGCAATCACCCCAGTGCCATGAGCCTCTGCCATCTTCCCTGAATCTTCTCAACAGAACAGTCAAACACAACAGTTATGGCCATGATAGTAACACCAAAATTATTTACAACAGCTACCCAGTTCCTCCTCCTTCTATTTCCATCATCTTGAGTATCACCAGCTCTTGTAGTTCACACATCCACCAGCTTCTCTATCTCTTCTCTCCCTGAGTAAGCTCACAAACATCAGCATCATTTCCTTATAGCATCATCATATAACCCATTGCAGCTCCACCTGACTAGTTGAACTACACCTCAGCTGACTGAGACTCAAGCCACAATTTCCTCACAAACTAACAAGTTCAACAACCTGATATTCAATCGAGCCCTTCCAGCTGCTCCCATAACACATTTTGAATCTTCTTTCTCCAGCCACAAAACTCATCTCAGATTCACGAACCCTAAATCCAGTTCAGACATTAAGCAATTACAGAATTCTTCTCCTATGTTGTTCTTAACTCAAAACTGATTCAGACCTCCATCGATCTGTACCACAGCTCAACCCATGAACAGATTCATCACCAACAGAATTGTCTTCTCATCTTCATCAGTTGTTCAACCATGTATCAACAGCAGTGAACCCAAATTTCCATTCCCCTTCACGGCTTCATACAGCATCTCAATTTGAATCTAATCATTATAAACACCAAATCCACTCCAATTCATTCATCAGTCTAGAGACCCCCTTATCAGACCCTAACTTCAACGATTTCCAACCACAGATTCGTATTCCTTCAAACTTCTCCCTAATTGAGAACCACCAACATCAGTTCGATGAAAACCCAAGTCTCCAATCTCTTGCAAACCTTGAATTTCAGTTTCCATCTGTGTAATTTATTCTTCCCAATTCAAACCCAATTTCTCCTCCGTTAATTGCTTGTATTTCATCACCAGATCCATCTTCTCATTCCTATTCTTCCTTATTTTCTCGAATTAACTGCATCACTATCTCCTCTACTCATTCACCAGACGAATTCTGAGTTAATCGATTGATTTCTTCATATCTCATCTCGCGGATTCTCTCAGTTTCTCGATTCGAACATCTTAGCCGCAGCTGCCATGGTTTCTCCTCTGAGTTGGGGAATGAGAGTGAATGAATGAGGAATAAACCCTCTCAATTTCAGGGTCAGGTAAGAACCAAAACTGCTATTTACACCCCACTTCATTGTTAAAGGCTAACCAGCTCATTCATGGCTTGTCGGTTTCAGAGAACCGACAGCCTGATTCACATCCTTCTCGCGCACCTTAGCCTGTTCCAATGCAACTCGCCTGTGAATCGATCTTTTTGCCCTTAACGCTCCATATGAATGATTTCTCCTTCTTTTGTTCCGAATGACTCCATTGCACCTGATAAACTCAAAACCACACATAAGAGATGCAATTCCCAAGGAAAATAGCAAAGAAAGCATAAATACTAGATATAAAATTAGGTGTTTTAGACACCTATCAGATTCCCCACACTTAGACTTTGCTAGTCCTCGAGCAAATCAAACAAAACAAAACTTATTCTAAAGAATACATACAACTCCGTGTCGTCGAGGCTACGGTCACTTTTAGCATAAATAACAAGCCTTTAAACCCCTAGGTGTCCCTAGTGGACGACTTATAGTCTCGTGAGGGTTTACTAGAGATATACCCACAAAACCTATTTTTCCAACTTACTAGTTCTCCGAAATGATAGCATCCATCGCGCTAAGAAGACATAGAGATTCTGCACACTAGTCATAAGAAGTTAGACACATAAATGAACACAATCTCATCCTTAAAAGTTGAGAGAGAAATAACCATCCCTTCTCGAAAGAAATTCGGGTTCGGAGTGATCGAAAGTCTCGACTCGCCTCACAAGAAAGGGTTTTATGATATTGCTCTCAATAATAAATGACTTTTTATGGGTCACACATGTGTCCAGGTAGGAATGAAGAGAGAAGCTGCGACACGTTGAATGGTAGGAAGGCAAAACCCTCCGAATGTTTTGAAAACCCACATCTTTTATAATTTTGAAAACCCATTTTTCTGACGATCTCTACGAAAGGAAATCAACCACTTAACGAAGGTGGGAATATGCTTACTTACCTTGTATCCGTTCGGCGTGCAAGCTAGCACCACTCTCACAAAGATCCATAGAAACGTCTTGGTCTTCTATCAGTGTCTTCATCTTCGTCTTCGGTCTTCAACTCTTGATGATAACTCTTGAAATTCGTAGAATCTTGACAATATGATTCTTTCCCTCAAATTCCTTGTCGCTTGAAACTTCATTATAAATATTCCTTCTTTCCATTGGCTTTATTGAAAGAATAAAACTAAAAACGAATTATACAAACCCAAAATAATTTATTTTATTTTTTTATTTTTTCTCTTTTTTTCTCTTTTTTTTTTCAATTTTTTAATAATAAGAAATTAAACAAATACAAAATAAAAACGAAATAAAACAATAAAACTAGTAATGAACCTAAAGATTTTCTCTTGTCTCTTTTTTTTTCCATATATATTTTTTTTTTTTTTTTTGAGACAAGAGAAAAAAAACACAAACTGAAAATACAAATAAAAATGCAAGTACAAAGGCCATGGTGTAAGTACTTTACCGCTTGATTCTTCACAACTTATATGTCTTGATATCATAAACTTCTCGAACTCTCATCTTTAATAATTTTCACTCTTGTAGAATAGTCTTCAACTTATAAAAATTTTGCTCCTTGTTTTGTTGCTATACTTGAATCTGAAATTTGCTCATTTTCGTATCGTTGCTTGTAAACCTCGAACGTGTTCAACTTTCCTTTAAATTTGTGATGCTCCTCTTGTTGATGATGATAGTGTTTCTATGGAACTGTTGGTGTAGAGAGAGATAAGGTGGATGGTGCTAACTGCGAACAAGATTACAAGTGGTATGTAAGTTAGCAATTCGATGTCACCATCATGGTTGATAAAAATAGCACTCAAGAGATCAAAATAGTGCTTCTATGGTGGGAGGTTGGACAGCTCACCATTCTGCCGGAATTTACGTACGGTGACACACACTCTAAAAGCACAAATTTAGACAGTACAAAGAATTGAAGGTCGGTGCCTCACATTATGTAACATGGGTAGTCTCCACTATAGGGGATCACTTCTCTAATAATTCGAATTCGCACCTTATTTTCCATGGCATGGTTAAATCCAACTTTAACTCTCATACAATTAAGAAACCCGATCATGTTCTCTGTCATCTCTAAGTTCAGTCACTATTATGAGAATCTCGATGTAATCTTAGCGACATGTATACTATGTGACTCTAAACTAACCATAAGTTGGAGTTTTCTTATTCACTATTTCACAAAAAAGTTGAAAAATTTGAAAAATTTACAAAGCAAATGCTTAACCACTCCCCCACACTTAAACTTTACATTGTCCTCAATGTAATTGAATCGTCCAAAGTAAGTCAAGGTGGGAAATTCTAACAAAAATCAGAAAAAATAAAAACAAGAAAAAACTAAAAACAAGAAAAGAAATAAATACAAGACAAGAAATACTCATCCGATGGGTTGCCTCCCATTTAGCGCTTGGTTTAAAGTCGTCAGCCCGAATATCTCCTTGCTTTCTATGACTCCTCCAGAGGGAGCACATCCACAAAGTTAACTCCTTCCACCACTTCGGAAGTGAAATTCTCATAATATGGTTTCAACCGGTGCCCATTAACTTTAAGTTCTTTCCCTGTAGCTATGCTACGAATTTTCACTGTACCATGAGAAAACACATTAGTAACAATAAAAGGTCCGATCCATCATGACCTTAATTTACCCGGAAATAAATGCAAGCGAGAATTAAACAAAAGCACTTTCTGCCCAATGCAAATTTTTTTCCTAGAAATCATGTTATCATGAAATGCTTTCGTCTTTTCTTTGTAAATCCGCGAGCTTTCAAATGCATCATTGCGAATCTCCTCTAGCTCTTGGAGTTGTAACTTCCTTTGCTTTCCAGCCCCATCCATCTCCATGTTGCATTGTTTAATAGCCCAAAACGCCTTATGCTCAATTTCAACGGGTAAATGACAAGGTTTACCATAAACAAGCCTAAAGGGAGACATCCCAATAGGTGTTTTATATGCGGTTCTATACGCCCACAAAGCATCATTAAGTCGCATGCTCCAATCTTTCCTTGTTGGGTTCACCGTCTTTTCTAGAATAGATTTCACCTCCCGGTTAGACACCTCGGCTTGTCCATTGGTTTGGGGATGATAAGGTGTTGCAATCTTGTGCGACACATTGTACTTCGTCAACAAGCTTTGCAAAATCCTGTTTTTGAAGTGAGAACCCCCATCGCTAATTATGGCTCTTGGAATTCCAAACCTTGCAAAAATATTAGCTTGCACAAAATCTGAAACCACTTTAGAATCATTAGTTGGGGTGGCTTTAGCTTCCACCCATTTCGAGACATAATCAACCGTAAGTAAGATATAAAAATTCCCATGTGAGTTGACAAAAGGCCCCATAAAATCAATACCCATACATCAAAAACTTCAATATATTGAATAAAAGTTTGTGGCATTTGATTTCGGGCACCTAGATTGCCGGTTCTTTGGCACCTATCACAAGTTGTACAAAATATATGTGCATCCTTAAACAAAGTTGGCCAATAAAAACCACTTTCAAGTACCTTGTGAGCGGTTCTCTTACTCCCAAAATGTCCTCCGCAAGCATAGGAGTGACAAAAAGACAAGATAGAATTAAATTGATTCGGGAACGCACCTTCGTATTACTTGGTCACTACCATGTTTCCATAAGTATGGATCATCCCATATGTATTGGTTTCCCAACTTCTTAAGTTTGTCCCTCTCAAAGACGAGACAAGTTCTTTGGGATTTGTTTAGAAACTAAGTAATTAACAATATCGGCATACCATGGTTCTCCGAAGGCAATTGAGAATAGTTGCTCATCCGGGAAACTTTCACGCAATGGGATAGTCTCCTTATCTACAGCAAGTCAGCTCAAGTGATCCGCAACGGTGTTCTCAATCCCTTTCTTGTCCTTGATTTCAATATCAAACTCTTGCAAGAGTAAAATCCACCATATGAGCCTCGGTTTCGCCTCTTTCTTTGTAAGCAAGTACTTAAGCGCTGCATGATCAGAAAAAACAACAACTTTTGTACCAATTAGATAAGAGCGAAACTTTTCTAAAGCAAAAACAATGGCTAATAACTCTTTTTCAGTGGTTGTGTAGTTTTGTTGGGCCTTATTTAACGTTCTAGAAGCATAATAAATAGCATGAGGAAGCTTCCCCACACGTTGCCCAAGCACCGCACCAACCGCATAATCACTAGCATCACACATGAGCTCAAAAGGCTTGCTCCAATCCGGTGGTTTAATGATAGGGGCTGAAATCAAAAGTTCTTTCAAACGATTGAATGCCGCCATACATTTTTCATCAAAGTTAAAAACCACATCTTTTTGCAATAAGTTACAAAGTGGCGATGCTATCTTGGAAAAATCCTTGATGAATCTACGATAGAATCCTGCATGACCAAGAAAAGAACGTATCTCCCTCACCGTAGTGGGAGGGGTTAGAGCACGAATAAGGTCTATCTTAGATTTATCGACTTCCAAGCCTTTAAAAGATATTATATGGCCTAAAACTATGCCATGAGTTACCATGAAATGGCACTTCTCCCAATTTAGCACAAGATTTGTTTCAACACATCGTTCAAGGATTAGAGACAAATTGTTCAAGCAAAGGTCAAATGAATCACCAAAGACACTAAAGTCATCCATGAACACTTCGATTATGTTTTCAACATATTCCGAAAAGATACTTACCATACACCTTTGAAAAGTAGCTGGAGCATTGAATAAGCCAAAAGGCATCCTTCTATAAGCAAAAGTACCGAAAGGAAAAGTGAAAGTGGTTTTCTCTTGATCCTCCGGCGCTATCACAATCTGATTATAACCTGAATAGCCATCAAGAAAGCAATAATAAGAGTGTCCAGCTAAACGTTCAAGCATTTGATCAATAAAAGGTAAAGGAAAGTGATATTTTTTAGTAGTGGCATTCAATTTTCTATAATCAATACAAACCCTCCAACCGGTTTGCACACGAGTTGGGACAAGTTCATTCTTATCATTCTCCACCACTGTCACACCTGATTTCTTTGGTACTACTTGTACCGGGCTTACCCACTTGCTATCGGATATGGGGTAGATAACACCCACTTCCAAAAGCTTGAGTATCTCCTTTTTCACAACTTCCATCATGGGAGGATTCAAACGACGTTACGCTTCCCTTGTAGGCTTTGCATCATCCTCCAAACGAATTTTGTGCATACAAACGGCAGGGCTTATACCCTTGATATCGGCAATTGTCCATCCTATGGCCGTCTTGTACTTCCTTAACACCCTTAGAAGTTTTTGCTCATGTAAATGATTAAGCTCATTAGAAACAATCAACGGTAACTCTTCATTATCACCCAAGTACAAGTACTTTAGGTGGTCGGGAAGATGTTTCAATTCTAACTTTGGAGATTTAACAATTGAAGGTACAAGCTTTTTCATCACTGCATGGTAAAGAAATAAAAGAGATATTATGAGTTTCCGGGGCATCCTTGTAGTGAATTAAGATCACCAAGGGCTTCCTTGACTTCATTACCACACTCTACACCATTATCCATGGATGTAGTTAACACGGTTTCCAAAGCATCATCATCGTTTAATTCAAACATTTGTTGTGCCAATGAATCCATAACATCAATGGAGAAACAAGAGTGGACATCGCTAGGATATCTCATCGTCTCGAAAATGTTGAAACGTATTGTTTCTCCATCAAACTCCATGGTTAGCGTTCCCTTGTCCACATCAATAATGGTTATCGCCGTTTTCATGAAGGGACGCCCAAGTAGCAATGGAAGAGACGAGTCCGGTGAACCTTTATCCATCTCTAACACACAAAAGTCAGCTGGAAATACAAGTTGATTAACCTGCACAAGAACATCCTCAACAATACCCATTGGGTAGACATTAGAGCGATCGGCTAATTGCAATACAATTTCAGCCTTTTTGAGAGGACCAAGATCAAGTGAATTATACATTGACGCAGGCATAACATTAACGGATGCACCTAAATCCAACATAGCTTTGTTAAACGTTATGTTACCAATTATGACGGGAATGTCAAAACTACCGGGATCCTTGCACTTAAGTGGGAGTTTGTGTTGTAAGATTGCCGAAGCATTCTCCCCCACACTAAGCAATTCATTACCTTTGAGCCTTTGCTTATTGGTACACAAGTCCTTCAACACCTTTGCATACTTTGGAACTTGCTTGATAGCATCAATGAGTGGTATGTTCACATGGATCTTTTTTAAAATGTCTAAAATCTCCTTTTCTAGTTCCGCCTTCTTATAACTTGCAAATCATGAGGAAAAGGTAAAGGAGGAACATAAGTAGAAACCGGAGTTTTAGAGTTAGGAATAGGTACCTCAGAAGTTGGGGAGAATCCTCATTCTTCTCCTCCAAAACAGGTTCCTTTGGAGTTTCCACCTTGCCCGAATCAGTAACTTCGGGTTGCACAAGTTGTGTACCACTCCTCAACGTAATAGCATTGACACCCTCTTTTGGGTTAATAGGTTGAGAAGGGAGTTTCCCACTATTTTGTGCCTTCAATTGGTTCAACTCAATAGCCATGGAGCCCATTTGTGTTTGCAACTCCTTGATAGCACTCTTAGTTTCTTGTTGACTCTCTTTAAACATGGTAGAAATACCTTGCATCATTGTTTGAAGCTTTGAGTCAATATCGGAACCTTGATTTTGCATTGATTGTTGTGCTTGTGGTTGCTGAAATTGTTGTCTCGGCTGGAATTGTTGTTGTTGAGGTTGAAATCCACTTGAAAAGTTGAAGGCAGGTTGTTGAACTGCTCCTTGCTTGTTGGCATAGCTAAAATTGGGGTGATCTCTCCATCCCGGATTGTAAGTGTTTGAGTAGCGATCATATCGTCTTTGTTGATTTGGAAAGATCGCATTAGCTTGCTCGTCCTCATAAGTTTGAGAGGAACTTGGTATCACCGCGGCTGCAACTTGTTGCATCATTGCTGACATGTTACCCATTTGTTGACGAAGTTCCTCAACCTCGCTCACTTAATTCACTCTTCTTAGAAGCACATCCGAACCACGACTCAAAAATTGTTGGGAGTTCGCCGCCATGTTTTTAATCAACTCTCTAGCTTGTGCCACCGTCTTTCTAACTAGTGCACCACCACCCGCAGCGTCAATAAGATTCCTATCACTTGATTGGAGTCCTTCATAGAAGTATTGGATGATCATAGCGTCACTGAATTGGTGGTGAGGGCAGCTTGCCATCAATCTCTTGTATCGTTCCCAACATTCATATAAGGATTCTCCCACGTTTTGCTTCATCCCACAAATCTCCTTTCGAATTTGAGTAGCCTTTGATGCAGGAAAATATCTCTCCAAAAATAGTTTCTTCAACCCATTCCATGTTGTGACACTTCCGGGAGGTAAATAGTACAACCAATCCTTAGCACTATCCATTAAAGAGAAACGGAAAACTTTCAACATTGCACCATCCGCCTCTACATCCGCTGGAAGCATGGCCATGACAATGGTGTGGAAGTCCATAAGATGTTTGTTTGGGTCTTCATTTACCATGCCATGGAATTTTGGTAATTCTCTAAGCAACCCCGGCTTTATCTCAAAAGTAGAGTTCGTTTGAATACACCCCTGTTGTGTATCAAGCCTATGAGAAGCCAAGTCCTTGAGTGAACGATTTGCATCACCCATTGTTTCTTCTTCTTCAACTTGTGGTTCGTCTACGATTGGAACCTCTTGTTCTCCTTCTATTTGTAACTCTTCTTCCACTTTTAACTCTAGATTTTCTGTTGTGTCTTGACTTGGTTGGAGTATTGTGCCTCTTCGAGTAGCTATCCCGCACCTTGGGTAGTTCCAATCTTTAGAAGCCGGGGATTAGGTACCCGAAAACAATTCTCCCAAACAAGTGAGAAACAAGACAAGAACCGAAAAGCAAAGATAAAAGCAGAAATTATAAAAAGAAACTAAAAACTTAATAACAAGCCGTATGCCTCCCGTAGCGGCGCGCCAAAATTTGATCGGTTGTCAATCCGTCAAAAATAATTTCACTTTCTTACTCACTAAATTTAAATGAAGCACAAGGTAAGGAAGAGTTCGTATCCACAGAGAGGCAATTGTTGTTATGCAATTTTCAGTTTCTAAGGTAACCAAGGGGGGATTTTTGTTGTTTTAACGAAATACTAAAGTAAACATAAAATAAAGCAAGGCAAATAATTGGAATAATCAATAAGGAGAAGATATTGGTCACGGGATAGTATCATTCACAAACATGTATTTTCATCAATGATTAGAATTGGTATTTTAATCTCTCATCTACTAATAGTCCTAGGATACCTTGATCGCAAGTATATCCCGCTAATTCCCTGTTTTCATCACAACCACATTAAAAGATGCATATGTGAATTCTTCCTAGAAAGCAACCTAAAGTGTAAAAGCACAATTAGATTTAACTCCCTAAAAGCAATAAGTTCTATGGAATAAGACTAATCAATGCAAACGAATGTGTAAAAGCACTAAACGTTTTAACAAAAGTTATGATTCACTTGTGACTAGTAGGATATATCACTACAAGCACTACCCACAATTATGCTACTTAGAATCAGGGATAAACAACTTTTTCGTATTTAAAACCCTAATATAGCTCTAGAGATGAATGTAAATCGGATTGATTCCGGACTCAACCAAACAAACTATCAAATCATATAACACTATTAATTGTGAACCAAAAACAATAAAGTATTGAGACAAAACTAATTCATTGAATCATATAACATATTGAGAAATCAACTTTATCCCATAACCAATAATATTTGTTTAGCTACTCATAGCTATGGAGTTCATCATAATAATATTAATTGAAAAGAAGAAGATGAACAAAAGCAAACCCTAGAAGCGTAAACAAAACCGGCTCTCCAAAGTTCCAAGAAAAATATGTGTTTTTAAAGTTGTAGAAAACTTTCCCTTTTATAGCTTCTCATCTTTCCAAAATTAGGTCTTCAAAGCCCAAAGTCCAAGTGGTGCACCAAGCCCATATGTGAGAAAAACCCATGTGAAAATATGTCCCAAAAGTGGTCGTCGGAAATCTGGTATTGTGGCCGGAAATTGGCCGTAAGAGTCGCCGGAAAGCATCTCAGGTGACCGGCAAAGTCCACCCGGTCACCAGTCAACGGGTCAACTCGGGTCAACTCGGTCAGACCGAGTCAAACCGAGTCAGGTGGTCTAGTCAGACGAGTCAGGTCTGAGTTAAGGTGTGAGTCAGAGCCTAACTGGTCTAACTGAACTGAACTGCACATGCTCAGACCATTCAAATGCCAGAGTTGTGTGTGTAGTGCAATGATTGTGCTTCACCAGTATAATCCAGCCAAAATGGTTGTTCATCCCGCATCTTACCGACCTACACTTCACCGCAATATCTTCTCAGTGCAAGCTCCACTCTCTCTTGCTAAAACCATTTAATCAAACACCACCCTCTGCTCAAAATACCATCCGCCTGCACTGTCACCCAGCTACCAGCACAACTCCTCTTCATGCCTGCAACCGCTCCAATGCCACCAAGTCCTTTACATCTTCTCAAGTGCCTGCAATGCTTACTACTCACTGAATTGCTACAGTCCACTTCAGCTCATAATCACCTAGTAACATCACCACCAGCGCCATGTGCATTTCCAGTTATAGCTGCACACTCATTACCATTCATCTTTGCACTTTCTCCGTTGGCAGAATCATCGAGCCATGGCAACAGCTCCAGTTTCTCGACTCACATACTGGAGTTTGAATGCCAGCTCCAGCTCGATAACACAACAGACTTCAACCAATTCTTAACTGAGTCTCAAGCCATCTTATTCTGCATCACAATCCCAGGATAGCACCAGCTCAACCTGCATCTCAATTTCACCTCAAATGCCAGCGGCAACAATTGCACATCCATCGTGCTCACAGACCCAAGCCAAGACTTGAGTCACTTGCAACTCCATCATCTGCTCTTGCCCTGTATCCTAGACATACATCTATCCTCCCTGCAATCCCATTGCATCTTTACAGCTAACACCATCTGGTCTAGCTCTCAATTGCAAACAATCTTCACAGTTCATTCCCCTTGGATATCTCCATCTGAGCTGCAAAATCAACTGCAACAGTATCATCTCCAACTACTGCCAGCAATATCAGTCCCTACACCTTATATAACAGCAACAACAGATCCTTCCCTTAAGCCTGTCAGCTCTGAGTCATTTGCATCTCACAAATACCACCAGCTCTGCCATTACTATTTCAACTCTAGCCATCAGTTTGCTCAAACCCGTCAATCATTGCCACCACTGCAACTTTGTAGCTTTCAACCACCAACTGCAATCACCCCAGTGCCATGAGCCTCTGCCATCTTCCCTGAATCTTCTCAACAGAACAGTCAAACACAACAGTTATGGCCATGATAGTAACACCAAAATCATTTTCAACAGCTACCCAGTTCCTCCTCCTTCTATTTCCATCATCTTGAGTATCACCAGCTCTTGTAGTTCACACATCCACCAGCTTCTCTATCTCTTCTCTCCCTGAGTAAGCTCACAAACATCAGCATCATTTCCTTATAGCAGCATCATATAACCCATTGCAGCTCCACATGACTAGTTGAACTACACCTCAACTGACTGAGACTCAAGCCACAATTTCCTCATAAACTAACCAGTTCAACAACCTGATATTCAATCGAGCCCTTCCAGCTGCTCCCAGAACACATTTTGAATCTTCTTTCTCCAGCCACAAAACTCATCTCAGATTCACGAACCCTAAATCCAGTTCAGACATTAAGCAATTTCAGAATTCTTCTCCTGTGTTGTTCTTAACTCAAAACTGATTCAGACCTCCATCGATCTGTACCACAGCTCAACCCATGAACAGATTCATCACCAACAGAATTGTCTTCTCATCTTCATCAGTTGTTCAACCTTGTATCAACAGCAGTGAACCCAAATTTCCATTCCCCTTCACGGCTTCATACAGCATCTTAATTTGAATCTAATCATTATAAACACCAAATCCACTCCAATTCATTCATCAGTCCAGAGACCCCCTTATCAGACCCTAACTTCAACGATTTCCAACCACAGATTCGTATTCCTTCAAACTTCTCCCTAATTAAGAACCACCAACATCAGTTCGATGAAAACCCAAGTCTCCAATCTCTTGTAAACCTTGAATTTCAGTTTTCATCTGTGTAATTTCTTCTTCCCAATTCAAACCCAATTTCTCCTCCGTTAATTGCTTGTATTTCATCACCAGATCCATCTTCTCATTCCTATTCTTTCTTATTTTCTCGAATTAACTGCATCACTATCTCCTCTACTCATTCACCAGACAAATTCTGAGTTAATCGATTGATTTCTTCATATCTCATCTCGCGGATTCTCTCAGTTTCTCGATTCGAACATCTTAGCCGCAGCTGCCATGGTTTCTCCTCTGAGTTGGGGAATGAGAGTGAATGAATGAGGAATAAACCCTCTCAATTTCGGTGGTCGTAAGAACCAAAACTGCTATTTACACCCCACTTCATTGTTAAAGGCTAACCAGCTCATTCATGGCTTGTCGGTTTCAGAGAACCGACACCCGATTCACCTCCTTATCGCGCACCTTAGCTTTGTTCCAATGCAACTCGCCTGTGAATCGATCTTTTTGCCCTTAACGCTCCATATGAATGATTTCTCCTTCTTTTGTTCCGAATGACTCCATTGCACCTGATAAACTCAAAACCACACATAAGAGATGCAATTCCCAAGGAAAATAGCAAAGAAAGCATAAATACTAGATATAAAATTAGGTGTTTTAGACACCTATCAAGTGGTCAGAGTCACTCATAATGAACCCAAAGTTGACCAGAAAGCCACTGAATTTCTCAAACCAAGCTCGAGGAGCTTGTTGAGACCATAGAGGGATTTATTGAGCTTGCAAACATGGTGGGGATTTGCTGGATTAACAAAACCTTGGGGGTGTTTCATGTACACAGTCTCATGCAGATCTCCATGCAAAAATGCATTGGAGACATCAAGTTGTCTCATACTCCAAACATTTGTAACAGCTAGAGTTAAAAGAATTCTGATAGTGCAAGGCTTGACAACTGGTCTGAAGGTCTCATTATAATCAAGTCCATCGACTTGGTGGTAGCCCTTAGCTACTAGCCTTGATTTGAGTCTCTCGATGCTCCTATCTGATCTATACTTAATCTTATAGACCCACTTACATCCAAGGATATTCATTGAGGGATGAGGTGCAACCAGAGTCCAAGTATTATTTGCTTTGAGAGCTTCAGCTTTAATAACCATAGATTGCATCCAGTTTGGATCATTTGCAGCAGTCTTGAAAGTTTTGGGTTCTTGGGCTTTGGTTAACTTTGTATTGAAGGTTGAATGTAGTGGATGAGTAACTGTGAACTGAGTAACAAAGTGTGACTACTAATTTTCCCATAGTCTAAGTAATGTATACAACTCAGAGAATCAGATACTAAGTAGTATTGATGCCTCTGTTGAACTGATAATGCTAAGTAGTAAAAGATACTCAAGATCACGATAATAACAAAGAACACAAATATAATATAAGAGATACTAAGTTATCATGAAACACAAGAGATTACGTGGTTCGACTTTTGTCTACGTCCACGGGGTAATGAGTGATTGTTTTGTATTAAGTTGTGGTGGTTACAAAGATCTTAAATGCTTCCCAAAGTAATAGAGAGAACTCAAGTTGAAGTAAATACTTAAGTTCTAAACATTAAAGAGGTATAAGCATAAGACTAGATCTTCTCTCCTAGATATTGAATGCCTTTAGTTTGTTGGTGAAGCTTGGTATTTATAGCCCTTTGTGCTCTAGGTATATCTTTGTTGTCTTTGGACCCATCATTTTTTGATATACCTTTTCGTACAAATGGTACCTTCTTTCACCACGTGCTTTCTCCAGTGGGACTCTGCCACCTCAGCTGTGCCACGTTCCTTCGGGAACTTCCCAGCCTTAGTACAAATTGTACCTTCGTTCACCGCTATCCTTGGCCATTCAGGTTCTGCCACATCATCTCTCTCCACGTGCTTTGGCTATGCGTGTAGATAAGAGATTTGTGCATTTAATGCTGATTAGATACGTCATCTACCTTTGTCCCTTCGCCAGCTTCCTCCCTCTAGACTAGGCTTTACTTTTTCCATCTTGACCCTCGAGGTATCCCTTCTTGGAGCAAGATAAAGTAGATCTGAGAAGGTATCTTCTGCAACTCAGGTTTCTCTGTACATCGAGGGCTATATAGTTATCTTGTGTGCGACCACCGAGACCGCGACACGTGCTCTACAGAATATTAGAATTCATAGTTTGCCCCGTTTCTTTCATATTCTACCGCTTGGTAGGATTGGAAGAAAAAACTCCCATAACGCCGCCATTTTTGCACGTACTGGTTGGGTGGTCCCACATGTCTCTTCATGCAATAACTTTCCCTTGAATTTCGGGACATCCAAAATTTTGGACTCTCCAGCCGCCTATAAGAAGAGAACAAAGAGAAAGAATTTTCATTAACTCCTCCTTTCTTCCCGAACTGTCGCTCCCCATCTCTTTTTCAGAGATTTCGTCCTTCTCCTGTTTTCAACTATTGATCTTCCATCGACTCCCAAAAGCTTTTGTTCTTCATCACTCGATCATCATCTGTCGATAAGTGATCTTTTGCTTCTCCACTGATTGTTTGAATTTCCGTCTTGGATTTGTCTTGCTCCCATTTTAGTTACTCGCTTTTGAATGTCGTTGATGCTTTCGAGTGTTTGCATGCACTATTTGTGACTCTTGATGGGTTCTCTGCGGTGTTTGATGATGTGGGTTACTTCCCATTTTGCGATTTTTCCATGAATATATCATGATTGCTCCATGTCTGCAAAATTTGAATGTGTTGATCGATCATACTCCATGTTTGCTTCTCGGGAGGATGAAATCATTTCCCTTGGTTGGTTTTTGTTAAACCCATTCCCAAAGTACTATCTTTGTTTCCTCAACTTCGTTTTTTGGGCCAAATGTAAATTTGGTCCGCCATTGCTGATGTGTTGTTCTTCCTGCTGGTGTTAGGGACCGTGATATTTCTGAAGAAGCCTACACAGAAGGACCGAAGGTTATCTTTGTCTACTGATTCACCTCCGCGGATGGATCATCGTGGTGCTACGCCTTCTCCACCTCCTGAGGATACTGAGGTACCCACTGGTACTGAGGTGGTTGTGAATCCTGAGGCTGCTGCGGGCCCTGAGGTTGAGGAGGTTGTTGTTGAGGATCTTCCTCCTCCTCCACCTCATTATGAGCTTCAAAGGCTGCAGCTACGTGATGAAGATAGCTTTGCTCATTTGTCTTTAGCTGAGATCGCCAAGTCCTTTCGTCTTGATCGTGATAAGTGTTGGGCGCATACTCCTTTTCTTATGACGGGTCCTTGGGTTTTTGATTTTACTACCGTAGACCCCAGTGTTCCACGTGCAGCTTTCTCTCTGCCTGCTAAGTATGATGAATATCATCCTTGGGTTTTCAACCCTGCTGCTTCTCTCGAGGTAACCTTCGCTTTTTTCGGAGGTTTTTCATTTTATTCTTTGCTTAATAACCTTTGCTCAGTATAGTAAATTTTGCTTGTTATTCCGATGGCATTTTGAAGTCTGCCCCTGCTTCTTCTGTTGGAACTGCCCCTGGTTCTGCTGCTAGGACTGCTCCTAGATCTGTTGGCAACTTCGTAGCTACTAGGGCAAAGAAGAGAAGGATTTCACCTGGTGTATTTGGGATAACACCCGATAGTGTAAGGATTGTATGATCCCATCTTAGTGTTTGTAATCCTCTTGATGTCATACTTTGTGCTTCTTATCTCATGACTTTGTTCTCGTACAGCCTGAGGTAACCGGACATCATGTGCTTAACGCACCTGTTCGAAGGATGATGCAGTGCAGTGGTGATTTCTGGCATATCCTTCGGTCCTTATGCGATACTTCGGCGGTGGTCCTTATTGCTGCTGAGGAGGAGATTTTTAATTATGAGCATATTTTAGAAGATGCCGTTGGTTATGGCTTAGGATCTCCTTATTCTTCTTAGTTGAAATATTTCCTTTCGATGTTTTGGAACACTGTTTAGTGCTTTGCGGACTTCTTTGATGCTTTCGACTGTGGTTGATGTATGATTTCCCCCGTTTTCTCTTAGAAAGCTAATTCTTGTAGCTTTCAAAGAGGAAAAACATCTTTGTTTATGGAGCCCTATTCTCTGTGGTTGGTTTTATATTTGTCCCGGGGGGTCTTCTTTTAATGAGACGCCCCAGGTAGACTTTTCTCCTTCGTATGCTTGGACTAAATACTCCCTTCTTGATGATTATATTTTCGGCAGTCTTCGTGATTGTCTTTGGCTGTTGAGAACGTATATGAATACATTTGTGCCAAAGATAAGCTTCATCTTTTCCCCTGGCTCCTCGTACTTAGATATGTACGAGCTAAAGACCGCCTCCTCCATTGCTTTTGGTCGCCTAGGACATATATGCATACGTTTGAGTTAGAGATGACTTTTACCTTTGATTTTTGGGTTTTTTAGCTAGGTTTGAGCCACAGACGATCTTTGTCTTCCTTATTCGCCCGCCGAAACTGTATTTGCGCAGATTCAAGACAAAAATAACCTTTGTGTTCCAGCCAAAATGTAGCCTCTGATGTTTAGTATTACCAGAAGGAGTTTGATAAATTAATGAACGTGACTTTTCATAACACAGCCCACATGTCCCTTGAATCTGCTCATAACACAGATCTTGTGAAGCAGATGGCTTTGCTTCGTAAATAATGTGATGAAGCCCTTAAGTGGAAATAGGGTCTCATTTTGAAGAAAAAGGAGGATATTGCCTTAGTCGAGAAATGCCTCCTAGCCCAAGAATTTATACGTAAGAAGTATCATGCGGATTTCGAAGATGCATGCGCTTCCTTAGCTAAGGTTACCGCAGAACGTAATGTACTATCTTCTGAGGTTTGTTCTCTCAAGAAAAAACTTGTTGAGGCCGGATCCGTGTCCTCCTCCATGTCCCATACGTCTTTGGTTAAGAGGTTGGAAGAGTTAGAAAATGTTTACCAGGTTCTATCCTCTGAGAATGCTTCGCTCCGGATTGATGTTGAGGATCTCCGGATCGAACAAGATACCCTTGTGTAGGATCATGATGCTGCTGAGGTGGACCTTGCCAAATCTCAGCATAGTTTAGAAGAATCCCTTAGCCATGCTGGAGGTAGCTTATGGTTTCTTCATCCCGCAGTAGTCTTTTTTATTCGTTATTGCCTCCTATTTTACTTATCCCTTCTATTTCCGCAGGTCTCTAGGAACAGCTTGTGGGTGCGAAGGCCAAGATTAATCGTCCTGAGGGCCAGATATCTTCGTTGGAGATTTCCCATCAGTTTGATACTGCTGCAAAGTTCAAGGCTGAGGCGCTCCAGCAAGCTAATGATCAGCTTAGTGCTCAGGTGATAGAGCTTAATCAGAAATCAGCCTCGGATCTGGCGGCTCAGGCCTCCCAAATGAAGGCTCAGTTCGAGAAGTCGGCCATTGATTATATCAATGACGCCTTTGCGGAAACTGAACGTCAAGCTGAAGGAGTAGTATTTCCTCGTCTTCCTTATCCTTGATTTTGTTGTCTCTAGCTTTGTTTAAGCGAACTCCTTGTTGTTTTATGCTTTCAGCTGAGGCATCTTTTTTAGCTTTGATATCTTTCTTCTTTGAAACAATGCTCTGTGAGGTTTTGAACCTTTGTTATCTGCAACTTTTTAAGACATGTTAGACATATTTTGGTAAATTATTATTTTACTTATGTTGTTTGCATGAATATTTTTGTTTTTGGACGTATTATGTCTTTTTGATCGCACAATCAAGTTATCACAAGGTGCTAAGGTATGCTTAACCTTTGGTGGAACATTCATCGTCCTACCTAAGTATCCTTTGGCCAGAAGGTACTGTGGTGGCGAAGGCTCCTACGTGGGTAATATTTTTCCTGTAACCCTACGCGTTCAGCGCGAAGACTGCTTTACTTCGACAAGGTATCTCTATAGGGGATATCTTACTTTTTCTTATTTCTTAATGAATGGAGCTATTGCCCCTAGGATCCGAGTATTGACATATGTGCAGTTATGTCTTGCCTTGTCTCATCGCCAATCTTGACGGAGGGTGTCTATTCTAACCCAATTGTATTTAATCAAAACTAACTTTCCTTTAGCAAAAAGTTTCTTTCATTGATTAGTAAGATTTATAATACCTTTGATCAGGGATAGAACATGGTAGGCTAATGCACGTTCCTTTCTTCTCCTGAGCGATCACCATTCTCTTACGGGTAGTACTTTTTTGATACATTGCATTCCAGGGATGTTGTAATACTTCACCTTTGGGGGTCCTTAGATAATAAGACCCTTTTCCGGCAATGTCGTGTATGATGTAGGGCCCGTACCATGTAGGAGCCAACTTGCCATATTCCTTCTTTCTTTGGTATGGTGGTATTTGACGCAGTACGTATTCCTCGACCACAAAGTTTTTAGGGATGACCCGCTTGTTGTATTCCCGAGCTAGCCTTTGTTGGTAGTTCACCATCTTTTGCAATGCTACTTCCCGTCTTTCTTCAAGGTCGTCCAGCTTTTGTAACATCAAGTCTGTTGTTAGATTCTTCTCCCATGCCTCCGTTTTTATTGTTGGAAGTCTTATCTTTGTTGGGATGACTGCTTCAGCTCTGTAGGTTAGCAAGAATGGTGTTTCCCCCGTAGCTGACCTTCTCGTAGTTCGATAAGCCCATAGGATGTTGTGCAATTGTTCGCACCACCTCTTCTTGTATGCTCCCAACTTCTTCTTTAAGTTCATTGCTATGGTTTTATTCGTGGCCTCCGCTTGTCCATTGCTCTTAGGATATATAGGAGTGGACTTGTTCTTCTGAATGTTGAAAGTATCAAACAACATGTCGATGTTTTTTCCTTGCAATTGTTTGCCATTGTCTGAAACTATGGCGGCTGGTATTCCGAACCTGCATATGATTTGCTCAAACAAGAATTTAAAGACGTTCGTGTCCCTAATTCTTGCTAAAGGCTTTGCTTTCACCCACTTGGTGAAATAGTCCGTAGCCACGGTGAGGTATTTTCTTTTCAAGGTTCCCTCTATTAAGGGTCCGACAATATCAACCACCCCATTTGACAAATGGCCAAGGGATGATGACTGAGTTAAGATCCGTTGCTGGTGCTTTGATCTTTCTGGCAAAGCGTTGGCATCTTTCACACCGCTTAGCCACGTTCTTTGAGTCTTCATCCATGCTTAGCCAATAGTATCCTTGCATTTTGGCTTTGATCGCCAAGGATCTTCTTCCGCTGTGGTTTCCTGCATCTTCGTTGTGTATATCGTGGAGTATTTTCCTCCATTCTTTTCATGAGAGGCACCGCAATAGAGGTCCGAGAAATGACCTCCTATACAGTATTCCATTAAGAATGATGTACATTGCTGCTTTTGATTCGAGCTTTCGAGCTTCCTTAACATCGGCTGGTAGGGTACCTTTGTATAGATACTGGTGGATTGGAATCCTCCAATCATCTTCTGCTTCGTGTTCATTGTCTTCACCTAACATAGATTAGTCTTTGTCAGATTCCTCAGTTTCGTTATCCGACTCTTTGATTTCTTTGTCTGCTTCTTTTTTAGCTTCTCGCATGGACCGAGTTTGAACGGCAAAGGTCTCTTCGGCGTCTGATATGGGTCCTTTTATCGAAGGTTCGTAGATCCTTCCAATTTGCACGACGGTGGTGTTTCTATCTTTTAGCATAGAGGATATAAATGCCAAGGCATCTGTGTGTATGTTGTCTTTTCGACATACATGTTTAAATGTTACGTTGTTTATATTGGATGCATGCTCCTGTGCTAGTGTTGATGGTGGATTTTTGTTTAAGGTTAAAATTGTAAAAAATCAAAAAACTATGTGCTGACATCTTGTAAAAGATAAAGCCATTAATAAGTGTTGGATACTCCCTCACTTATTCACCTAGAATGGAGCATGTGGCAACAATCCCATTCTGTGAATACATGAAATTCATCTAGGTTGGAGCATGTAGCAACAATCCCATATACCCTGTGAATTTTTAGCATTATTAATTAATGCGCAATCAGCCTTGTATTTCTGTACTCATTATCGGTGCGGCATGACGATCGAGTGTTACTCTTACAGAGCAACACGAACCTCCAAGCATTATAATGAAACCATGTACGAAATACCCGTACAGGCTGACTCTCGGTGTGTTATACTAGCCCGATTGAGCCCCTCTCGGTGTGTTATACTAGCCCGATTGAGCATCCGGACTGACCGTATTAGTCCGGATATGATCACAGTCATCCAACTCCACAAGCATGATTGGATGACCCAGAGCAATTCCATCACCCCCAAGCAGGTATGGAATACCCACTGCCGAACCAACGCGGACCCCGCATGGTCGGCCTCCCTCCAGAATTGGCCTAGCTTGCCAAAACGTCCAAACCATAGCAGTATGGGTGGGAAACCCTAAATTAGGGTTTGCGGCATATTACATGTGTCGCAAAACAGTCTCAACCATCCATCTTCGCAGGTATAGATGGAGGGTGTAGATGTAGATTCAAAGGGCCCATTGGCGCACGTCCTGAGCATGTCAACACAATCACCGTGGCAGGAAAAGTAGGATTACACTTAGCAAGTAAAACACTCTTAAACTTTCTCTCTCCTAATGACTTGCCCAACAATTCCAAAAAGATCCGCGATACATAGTGGATGACACTAATCTATCCTTTTATTTCGGAAACATACGTTCCATGTCGGGTTATTCATCGACCAACCATGGTTGGTTATCCTATGTTCATCTCTTCTCCGTCATGTCCTCATACTTTTCTTTGCGAAGGGAAGAATATCACGCCGAATGAAGCATTGACGCACGGCCTTGAAACCCAAAATTAGGGTTTTGAGCATCACGAGCGTCCATCTTCTCCTACGGGACCCCGTTAATCGGTTCTTCACCGCTTGGATCTTCTCGACTCTTTCCAAGGAATGGGAGATGCTCCCTAGCCTCTCTCTGCGGGACTCGCAAACGTGTGCTGGAGGGCATAATTCTTTCAATATAGAACATGTCTCCCGATGTATACAATCATATCTTCATTGACTTTATATTGGTGTAATGTAGGGTCCAAGATTAGTAGGGTCGCCCAACCAGGGTATAACCTACATATAGTTGGGAATCCCGGTCATATCGCAACCTCATATTTTCCATCCTCGTTCATGATTTTGACCACCGTGGACCCATCTATCATTTCTCCTCACCCCGATCGAGATCCAAGGCATATCATGCCCGGGTTGTTCCAAGATGCGCGCCCAAACTAGCGTGGTCGCACCTCCCATATCGCAAACCGATCTCGACCGCTCAACTTTGAGCACGGGAAAAGTAGGACAAGTAAAACACTCTTAAACTTTCTCTCTCCTAATTTGGATGGCTCGTGGATCATCCTTTATTTAGGAAATTTCATGGGATATTGTTTTGTGTGTCGTTATTCATCGCGTATAGGCGTGAACACGTTGCGATATTATGATCCTACATCGGCATGACCACGTGGACTATCCCACCTTTGCATGCGCGCCCAAACTAGCGTGGTCGGCCGATCTCAAGACCGCTCGAATCCGTTTCATGGGAAGTAGGCGTTGGTCATCGGCCAAGACCGACCAAGATTGGTCATCTTGGAACGTGCGCCCGAAATGGGCATGACGCGCGGCTCTTGCGGACCGGTTTTGTCACAAATTGATCTCGACCGCTCAACTTCACCGGACTAATTGAGTGGCCCGGATCATACTTTCGTGACGTAATGGGTATAGCGCCTACACCGTCATGCCGTATACACGCATGTACGGCCGGTTTGGCCAAAGTCATATCCCAGTGGGATTCGACCAGTGAAGACGGATGCTTGCGCACCTCTTCTAAAACCCTAATTCCACTGTGATCGCAGGATGAGTGTCTCAAAGATCATCTCGTAGTCCAACTTCACCGGCTTGGTTATACAACCCTCGGTCGGGAGTTAATTGGTCGGTGAGGCGTCATCTCCGTCACTTTACCACACCGGGGATGCGTACCGCATAAAATACACATGATACTTCACAAGTATCAACTTTACGAATAACGCAATTATTCAATTTAGCATTACATGCTACCTTTTGTGGGTCCCACAATCCACACATTCAGGACATCAATCATGTCACAAATGGGGGATACATACTTTGGGGTATTGGTCGGGAGGTTTACAGGGTGCAGCGTGCAACGCGCCATCACAAGAACGTGTCAGGAAGTCATGGACGGTTAGAGATGACAGGAGAAGTGGGCAAGACTGATCGTGTAGCACTGACACACAACTCCACTACTCCATCACTCCACTTCCTCCACTTCCCACGAGAGGCGTGAATAAGGATCAATGACTTGTATAAATAGGTTCTCCTCCCTATTTCCACCTGTGAGCAAGTCCGGACAAAAAACATAAACCAAGTGTTAATACAAAATACGAGGCGATAGCTTGCATCTGTAAGTTCGGTTGACTTTACATTACAAGTCATAAGCAAGCCAACACCTTCACAATCTCAATACCTTCTTCGCTTCCCTCCCTAAGATCAACCCCATCTCCTTCACTTTGTGACCGAAACAAGTCTGGAACGGCCATTTCTTGGTTTAGGCCGGACTTGCACTGCATTGATTTCCGAATCTACAAGCACTCACCGCGCAGTGCATTTGTTTAGGGTTTAGATTCATTCCTCATCCACACACCCCAAATTACCAAATCCGGCAGGAATAGTTTTCACCCATAAACAGCTAGCTTTAAGTACGAAGATAGCATTGGATCCAAAGTTTGGTATTTGAGTTTGATTTGCCTAATGACCAGCTGTGAATCACTAGTTAACCGAACATATGATAAGTCTAGCTCCCGTGCCAAGCGTAAGCCATGTATGACCGCCTCATATTCTGTGATATTATTGGTGTATTGCTCGAATTCTAACCTGAATACGTAGATGAGTCGGTCTCCAGTGGGGGTTGTTATTACAATCCTTATGCCTACGCCCTCTCCGTTTGAGGAGCCGTCTACGAATATCTCCCATCTTCGCGAATTCCGAGGTTCCAGCAGATCTTATGGTTCTTGCTTGTCTTCCTACATTCCGAGGATGTCGTCTATCTCTGCTTCGTCGCTGAGAGGTAGATCTGTCAGAAAGTCTGCCAAGATCTGCGATTTCTCAGCCTTTCTAGTTTCAAAGATTATGTGAAACTGTTTGATCATGGCATTCCATTTTTCCACCCGTGCTATTGAGGATTTGTCCTATCTGAGCCTTCGTGAAGACTCGGATGGTATGTGCGTCAAAATATATCCTTAGTTTTTGTGTTGCCACAACCAAGGCATATATAAGTTGCTCCACCTTGGTGTAGTTACGCTCCGATGAACTGAGTGTCTTGCTGATGTAATAGATGGATTTTTCACCCTACCCTTGGTCTCGTACCAATATTGCGCTCACAACGTAGCTTGTTGATGCTAAGTACAAGGTAAGTATTTCACCTGGCCCCGGCTTTTGTAGTACGGGAACTGAAACCAAGTATTCCTTGATTTTCTAGAGGGCTTGCTCGCACTCCGTGGTCCACATGAACATGCTTCCTTTCCTTAGTGTGTCGAAGAATGCCTTGCATTTGTCCGATGACCTTGCTATGTGATGCGTGTCGTAACCACATCAAATTAATTAATATTTTTCCACCTAATTAACAAGCAATATAGTCTAGTCAAATTCGTTCCCACGAGGAGCAAGAGATTCTTAGTTGTAAAAGTTGTCACAAAAGGGGGGTTATAAAGCAAAGAAAATAAACAAAGCAATTCAAAGATAAAATTGAAATCAATAAGAGAAGTTAGATCAATGAATCCTTCTTCGTTGCAAAATAATGAATCAAGTTATGTTCTTTTCTACTTGTTATTAGTCACAAATTATCACCAACCGTAGGTAAAGCAACTAGATCAGTGCTAAACCCCTAAATCCCCTGTATCACCAGATACAGAAGTTCTCGACTACCGGATTCTATTTACCAAACCACCTAGTAGTAGATCACTCAAGATGTAATTTAAATAAATGCATTAAGATTTATGAATTTATTAGGTTGATATTAGTAGTTAGACTCTTAGATCAAGGTCTACTTGCTAACGTTATTTTCACACACAATTGCTCCACGGAATCCCTCCGCAAGGTCTTGTGTTTGCTACTTATGTAAAGAGTCAAGAAACGATTACTTATCCCCTAACTTTCACTAGCTTTAGATCAATTAACAAATCAATTTAGTTGCCACCCAAACAATCTATCAATCAACCATGAATGTATAAACATTCCTATTAGTAAAAACAAACGATAATCATGTGAAAAACTTCAAGATAGATTTGAAAAACAAAAACTCAAATCATATATTAAGAACTAGGAATTCATCCTCAATCAATAAGAAAATTAGCTACTCATGTTTTTGAAATTCACACAAAATAATTAAAAGGAGAATTTTGAAAAGCAAGCAAAAACACAAGTATTGTGTGTGTAAAAGGTGTGTAGAGAGATGTGTAAAAGTGTGTAGAGAACTTCTCTACTTATAGGCTTCAATGTTCTCCAAATATTCCAAGGAATAGAACCCCTTTCCTTTAGCAATTCAATTTCCAAGTCCAAGCCTTTCTCAAATCTTCCATCTTCTCTTTCCAAATTTGAACCAAATTCTCCATCCAATTCCAAACCCAAGTCTTCACATCCATGAGAGAAACTTCACACAAAAATCTCGCAATTTTGGTCCGCCGGAAATATCCACCGAATTCGCCGAAAAAGTCGCCCCGGTCACCGAGATTCTGTTCAGTCAAAAGAATATTCCGTTCGTGTGCCGTCGAGTTAACAGTCCAAATCGGCCAAACCGTCGGGCCAATGGGTCAAGGCGAAGAGTGAATCGGCCCACCGAGTCGAAGATCTTACTCGGCTAACTGGTCTTATTCAGCTGAGTTGGACCGGTTTATTGGACTCGTCTGGATCGATCATCGCCGACACCGAGTCGACTTGTCGGAACATAAAATCGGCCGAGTTTCGTTTGTTTATAGGACTTGCTCAGGCCAAATTAAGGCCGTTCTCTTCTTCATATCCCTGTACCATTCCTAAACATACATCTATTCATTCACTCACAACCCATTCTCAAGAGCAGCAACTTAATCTTCCCTGTAATAGAAACAGCACTACCACCTTAAATTTCGGCTTCAACAAAGAAGAAACATCCCCGCCTCATCCCCAAATCCGCCGCACATATCATTCGTTGTAGCTTCATTGAGCACCAACAAGTAGCCAACTCCTTCGTGCTGGGGCAAAGAAGCCAGCTCGGCTCCATCTTCGCCATCCGATATAACAAAGAACTCCCAAATTCCAACTTGAGATGCACCATTCATCGCCATTAAACTCGAGCTAAGACTTCGTCTCTCTGTATTGGCAGCAACCCGACTCAGTTCCATTGCCATCACGTTCAAGTCCACATGCATTATAGAGTTCATTGCACAACAAAAAATCCTCAATCAACATTCCTCCCTGTAACTCAACGGCATTCCATCACCACGAACCCAAATCCATATGCATCAAGAAGCAGGTGCTTTTAACCTAGCCTTGCACCACCACCGCAACCAACAAAGACAACTCTTTCCATCCTCGTCACCCACTGCAACCAACCAACATCGTTCTGGAACTCACTGCCATGAACCGCAGCTTCTTTTGTTTATAGCTCCATTAGCTTCTCGATCTTCATCTGTCATCAACCATACCTGAGCTCAATCAATGGTCTTCATTGTCATTAGCTAGTTCTTTACCAGCTCGAGCTTGTCTTGATTCTCTTGAGCTTTGACACTGGCACCAACTCATATAGACTTCAAACTCCATTAACCACAACAGTTACTTCATTCTTCTATTTCCCCATTCTCATCTCTTGGCTTCAAGAACACCACAACCTCTGACAGCAACAGGTCCAACCCTTAAGCCTATTTGAACCCATCTGTTTCACGGCTTCAATGGAACGGCAGCAATCTGCAATGTCATTATCATCTCCCTGAATTGCGTATACTACCACCCAAATTAAACAACACCACCAGCATAATTCTTGGTTCAGTTCCTTTACCACAGCAAACTCTAACATCAATTTTCTCTTCCATCACCTCAGCAAACCCTTAAATTAGCCTTAAACCCATCTTTTTTATCTGAGCCACGAACCCATTCTCATCAGAATCGATTGAAAAGCAGCAACAACATTTCGTCGATTAAATCCTAACCTTCATCTCTCTGTCTGAAACAGCCTCTTTCTTCATCTCGATTTCCCTGAGTTCGATCTCTCGGTACATCAGCAGCAACAGCTGCTCTTCTCCTTCTCAGTTCTGTCTCTTAATCGCAGAATCAATTCAAACCCCATATGTATCGTGTTCAACCAACATCAAAGACCACCACCATCTCCTTCCTTGTCTCTCGATTCAGTCAGAAAAGTTCATTAATTCTCTCAACCTCTCTGTCTGTTTCTCGATCTGTTCTTCGATCTCAATCAGAGGCAATAGCAGCCATAACTGCTTTTCTTTCTCAATTTCTGGAATGAATGAGAAATGATTGGGAGAAGATAACTCTTCTCGATTTAGGGTTGGGTTTAAATATGGTTATTCATTGTCTGGTCACTTTGATAAGGGCTACACAGCTAGCAGCCCCCTAACCATTGCTGGTTGTCTTTTAATGCTCCTCCAAAAGACTTGCCCCTTAACATTAATCCGGGCTCCGTATAGTGTTCGCCCAAGAATGACTATTTTGCCCCTTTTACTCAAATTGGGTGATTTCTTCTTCTTTTCCTCCGTGCGACTCCAAAGTAGCTTCATAACTCAAAACAAGCGTAAAATACATAATTTACAAGAAAAATAGCAAAGAAAGCATAAACAATAAATAGTAAATAGGATGTATTCTACACCCTATCAAATTCCCCCACACTTAGACTTTGCTAGTCCTCGAGCAAATCAAACTAAAACTTACAACTTCAAAGCGTTCCAGCGTCCCAAGCATCCAAAGAGCTATGAGGACATAGATTTTCTGCATGCTAGTAATAGAAAGTTAGAAATACTAAAGAACATATTCTCATTCTTAAATGTTGAGTGAGAAATAACCACACCATAATGAGAGAACGCGTGTTTGAGAAACGATCAATAAGCATTTCGCCTCGACTTCTGCCTCACCAAAAAGGATTTTATGATAATTGCACTCAAAAAGACGGCTTTTTTATGGGTCTCACATGTGTGCAGGTAGGAATGAAAAGAGAATTCCTGCAACACGTTGAATGGTGGGAAGGACAACTTCCGAAATATTTTTAAAAACCCACATCTTTTAACATTTTGAAAAACCATTTTTCTGACGATCTCTAAGAAAGGAAATCAACCACTATTATCGAGGATGAGATTACTTACTAACCTTCACATCCGGTCGCAATGATGATAACACCACTCTCACGGCATCCAATAGAAACATCTTCCGCTCCTCGTCTTTGGTTTCAACTATTGATGATAAACTCTCGAATTTCGTAATTCCTTAACAATTTGTAACCTTTTTACCTTAATCCTTGTCGCTTGAAACTTCCTTATAGATTTTCCTTCCCCACGGCTTATTAATAAGAATAAAAACAATGATAAATTTTTCTCATGTCTCATTTTTTTTTTTTTTTGTCTTTCAATTTTTTTTTTTTTTTTTTTTTGAATTGAAGACAAGAGAAATAAATTACAAAACAAAGTGAAAATAAAACAAACCGTGGCCGTGGGAGAAGTATTTTACCGCTTAATTCTTCACAATTTGTATCGCCTTGAAATCATAAACTTCAACAATTCTCACCTTTTGATTCTCTTTGCTCTAGTAAATAAGTCTTCATACTTAGATATATAATTACCTCATTGTATTGTAAGTCCTCAACATATATGTAAAAATCTGCCCTTTGTATGTTGCTTTACTTGAATTTGAAATTTGCTCTCTTTCTCGTTTCGTTGCTTGTAAACCTTTAAACTTATTCAACTTTCCTTGCAGATTTTGATGTTGCTCCTTGTTGATGATGATGGTGTTTCTATGGACCCGTTGTTGTGGAGAGAATGGTGCTAACTGCAAATCGAACTACAAGAAGGAGGCTTTCATCTATAGACGTCACCCTCATGATTGACAAAATTAGCACTCAAGAGATCAAATAGTAGTGCTTCTATTGGTGGGAGGTTGGGTAGCTCACCATTCTACCCGGAATTAACGTACGGTGACACACGCTCAAAAGAAAGCTCTTTAGTCAGCTACAAAGAATATTTGGTCGGTGCCTCACATGATATAAATACGGGTAGTCTCCACTAATGATTGATCAGCAACTCTAATAATGCATTTCTCCCTGCACCAAATTTGCATCACCGGCATGATTAAATCCATTATTTAACACTCTAACAAGCAAGAAATCCGAATGTAGTTCCCTAACACTTCCAAGTTCAATTATGTCGGTCAGAATTCTCTATGTAAACATACCTAGAAGTATGCTAGTGACTCTAAAATCTCTAAAAGTTGAAGGTTTTATGTAACTTTTTTTTTTTTTTTTTTTTTTTTTTTTTTTTAAATACATGCTTAACCACTCCCCCACACTTAAACCTTACATTGTCCTCAATGTTATTGAATCGTCCTAGTAAAGTCAAGGTGGGAAATTTTAACATGATATGGAACAAGAAAAAGAAATAACAAAAAGCAAAAGGATAAGAAATACAAAACCTATGGGTTGCCTCCCATTAAGCGCTTGTTTTAAAGTCGACGGCCCTACTTAGCTCTTGATGCACATTACTCCTCCAGAGGGAGTGAATCTCCAAATAGAAGTTCATCCAAATTCACATAAGCGATGTTCTCATAGTATGGCTTCAATCTATGGCCGTTGACCTTGGAAACCGAATTGTCTCTAAGACTAGTAATTTCAACTGCACCATGAGGAAAAACATTAGTAACAACATATGGTCCAATCCAACGTGACCTTAACTTTCCAGGAAATAGTTTAAGGCGAGAATGATATAAAAGGACTTTTTGTCCTACGATGAAGCTTTTACGAGAAATCATCTTGTCATGAAAAAGCTTGGTCTTTTCCTTGTAAATACGGGCACTCTCGTAAGCATCATTACGTATCTCCTCTAGCTCATTTAGTTGTAACTTCCTTTGTTTCCCCGCTTCATCATACTCCATGTTGAATTTCTTTATCGCCCAATAAGCATTATGTTCAAGTTCAACCGGAAGATGACAAGCCTTGCCATAAACCAACCGATATGGAGACATACCAATCGGTGTCTTATACGCCGTTCTATACGCCCAAAGTGCATCGTTGAGCTTAAAGCTCCAATCTTTCCTTGTGGTATTCACCGTTTTCTCAAGAATGGACTTGATCTCACGATTTGAAATTTCCGCTTGTCCACTAGTTTGTGGATGGTAAGGCGTACCAATTTTGTGTGTTATGTTGTACTTCTTGAGGAGAGCGTGGAAAGCCTTCTTGAAATGTGAGCCCCCATCGCTTATCACCACTCTTGGTGTACCATGCCTATTGAATATGTTTTCTCTTACAAAATCACAAACAACTTGAGAGTCATTAGTTTTGGTGGCTCTAGCTTCCACCCATTTCGAAACATAATCTACGGCAAGAAGTATATAAAAGTTTCCATTCGAATTGACAAAAGGGCCCATAAAATCGATACCCCACACATCAAAAATCTCAACGGCTAGAATTGGTGTGAGTGGCATTTGATTTCGAGCACCTAGATTGCCCGTTCGTTGACATCTATCACACGATTTACAAAAAACATATGAATCCTCAAACAAGGTGGGCCAATAAAATCCACTCTCGAGAACTTTGAGAGCGGTGCGTTTAGAACCAAAATGGCCACCACAAGCAAAAGTGTGGCAAAAGGAGAGAATAGATTGAAATTCGGATTTAGGTACGCACCTTCGTATTATTTGATCAACGCCATATTTCCATAAGTATGGTTCATCCCACACATATTGCTTAGCTATCTTCTTAAGTTTCATCTTTTGGAAGTTAGACATTGTATTAGGTACTTTCCTTGTCACCAAGTAATTCACTATATCCGCATACAAAGGTGTTGATTCTTCCATGGAGAAAAGTTGTTTGTCCGGAAAGCGGTCTTGTAATGGAAGTTCTTCTTGAGACATAACAAGTCTACTAAGATGATCCGCAACGGTATTCTCCACACCTCTCTTGTCTCGAATTTCTATGTAGAACTCTTTTAACAATAGGATCCACCGGATTAATCTTGGCTTAGCTTCTTTCTTCTTTATTAAGTGTCTTAGTGCGGCATGATCGGAATACACAATAACCTTTGTACCCACCAAGTATGATCGAAATTTTTCCAATGCAAAAACTATAGCCAATAACTCCTTTTCCGTGGTAGAATAATTGATTTGTGCATCATTAAGGGTCCTAGATGCATAATAGATGACATGGGACAACTTGTCCACTCTTTGACCCAAAACCGCTCCAACCGCATAATCACTAGCATCACACATTAATTCAAATGGAAGATTCCAATCCGGTGACTTGATAATTGGTGCACTTGTCAACATTTCCTTCAATTTGTCAAAAGCATCCTTGCATTCCTTGTTGAAGTCAAAAGGTACCTCCTTTTGTAATAACTTGCACATCGGCATGGAGATTTTGGAGAAATCCTTGATAAACCGCCTATAAAAACCTGCATGGCCATGAAAAGAACGGATTTCCCTCACCGAAGTGGGATATTGTAAGTTTCTTATTAAATCTATCTTTGACTTGTCCACTTCGAGCCCTCGAGAGGACACAATGTGACCAAGTACTATGCCGTGGTTTACCATAAAGTGACATTTCTCCCAATTAAGGACAAGGTTTGTGTCTATGCATCGTTTAAGAACTAGTTCAAGGTTGTTTAAACAACTATCAAAAGAATTGCCATAAACACTAAAGTCATCCATAAATACCTCGATGATGCGCTCCACATAATCCGAGAATATACTTACCATGCATCTTTGGAAAGTAGCCGGCGCATTGCAAAGGCAAAATGGCATCCGTCTATATGCAAACGTTCCAAACGGACAAGTGAAAGTGGTCTTCTCTTGGTCCTCCGGAGCAATAACAATTTGGTTGTATCCCGAATAACCATCCAAGAAACAATAATAAGAATGCCCCGCTAACCGCTCCAACATTTGATCAATGAAAGGTAAAGGAAAGTGATCCTTTCGGGTTGCGGAATTAAGCTTTCTATAGTCAATGCACACTCTCCAACCGGTTTGAACTCTTGTAGGAACAAGTTCATCGTCTTGATTTCGAACAACCGTGACTCCGGACTTCTTTGGTACCACTTGTACCGGACTAACCCACTTGCTATCGAAAATTGGGTAGATTACCCCCACACTTAGCAATTTGAGTATCTCTTTCTTCACAACCTCCATCATGGGAGGATTAAGCCGACGTTGAGCATCACGCATCACCGGCTTCACGTTCTCTTCCATTAGAATCCTATGCATGCACATGGATGGACTAATGCCTTTGATGTCCGCAATTGTCCACCCAATAGCCGTTTTGTGCTCTCTCAAGACTCTAAGCAAACGGTCTTCTTGTACCGGTGTGAGGTTCTTCGCAATAATCACCGGAAGCTCATCTCCATCTCCCAAGAAAGCATACTTCAAATGGTTAGGAAGTGGCTTCAACTCTAGTTTGGCGCCTTCACAATAGATGGTACAAGTATTTCATCATTCACGGGTAAAGAAATATATGAAACATTACCCTTTTTAGCTTCTTGCAATGTCGCCAAGGCACCACACATCTCCACCAAATCCTTGGAGATTTCAACATCCAAGTTAGACAATCCGTGGATGTCCAATTCAATGCTCTTTTGCAACACCACATCAAGTTCATCCTCTTGATTCAATTCCACCATTTGTTGCGCTAATGAATCAACCACATCAATGGAGTAAACGGAATGCACATCACTTGGGTAGCGCATGGCTTCAAATATGTTAAAGTGTATTATCTCCTTGTCAAATTCCATAGTAAGTGTACCCTTATCAACATCAATCTTCGTCTTTGCGGTCTTCATAAATGGCCTCCCAAGAAGTAAAGAAGTAGATGACCGATTCTCATTGTTGTCCATATCCACCACGAAGAAATCAACCGGAAAAATAAGCTCATTTACTTGCACTAGCACGTCTTCTACAAGTCCCTTAGGATATATGTTAGACTTGTTTGCTAATTGGATAATAACTCTTGTCTCTTTCAAAGGTCCAAGATTCAAGGAGTCATATATTTCGGCCGACATCACACTAATGGAAGCTCCCAAATCAAGTAAATCATGTTCAAACCTTTTCTTACCAATAGTAATTGGCACCGTGAAACCACCGGGATCCTTGCACTTTATAGGCATCTTCTTTAATAGCATAGCCGACGCACTCTCGCCAACTTTAGTAATTTCATTATCAAGCAACCTATCCTTCTTTGTGCATAATTCCTTCATGAACTTTGCATACCATGGCATTGTCTTGATGGCCTCAATGAATGGGATGTTGATTTCAATCTTCTTGAAGATATCCATGAGTGCCTTGTCTTGAGCTTCTTTCTTGGATTTAGCAAAACGACTAGGAAAAGGAGGTGGAGTAGTGAAAGTAGGAACCGGTTCCTTGGATTGGTCGGTTGGTGTTAAATTCTCCTTTGGTGCGGCTTCCTCCTTGTCTTTGACTACCTCTTCAATAACTTCTTCATGATGACTTGGACTCTCCACTTGTCACCCACTTCTTAAAGTAACCGCATTAACATTCTCTCTTGGATTCACAAATGGTTGTGAAGGAAGTTTTGTGGATGCTTGAGATTTTAATAGGTTCACATCGGTCGCCAATTGTCCCATTTGAGTTTGTAAATCCTTGATGACCGATTCATTCTTTTGTTTGCTTTGTTGGAACATAGAAGTAAGACCTTGCATGCCTTGCATTAACGCATTGATCTTGTCATCATTCGAAGAATCACGCTCCTTGACTTGTTGTGGTTGGAATTGTTGTTGAGGTTGGAAGCGTGATTGTTGGAAACCACCTTGTTGCGCATATGGATTAGGAGCCGCCGCTTGCTTGTTTGCATAACTAAAGTTAGGATGTCCTTCCATCCGGGATTATAGGTATTGGAGTATGGATCGTACATTGGCCTTTGATTTGGATATAAAGCATTTACTTGTTCGGTCTCATCATCCGGAATAATTACCGCGGCCATCCTTTGAATCATTATCTCCATGTTACCCATCCTTTGATCAAGATGTGATGATAAATCACTAACTTCATGCACTCGCTTAACCATAGGTTCATCTCTTGTGTAGAATTGTTGCGAGTTTGCAGCCATACTTTCAATCAACTCTCTAGCTTGGGTCAAAGTCTTGTTCATTAGTGCACCACCACCCGCGGCGTCAAGAAGAGATCGATCGCTTAAGTGGAGTGCTTCATAAAAGTATTGGAGTATCATAACATCGCTGAATTGATGGTGTGGACAGCTTGCCACCAACCTCTTGTATCGCTCCCAACATTCATACAACGACTCTCCCACATGTTGCTTCAACCCACAAATCTCCTTGCGAATTTGAGTGGCTTTTGATGCGGGAAAATATCTCTCGAGGAAAAGTTTCTTCATCCCATTCCATGTTGTGATACTTCCGGAAGGCAAATAATATAACCATTCCTTAGCATTGCCCGCTAAAGAAAACGGGAAAGCTTTCAACATTGCTCCATCCGCATTAGTCTCCGGTGGAAGCATAGCCATAACTATGGTATAGAAGTCCATAAGATGTTTGTTTGGGTCTTCATTCACCATACCATGAAACTTTGGTAACTCTCTAATCAACCCCGGCTTGATCTCGAAGGTTGAGTTAGTTTGGATACACCATTGTTGTGTATCGAGCTTGTGAGAAGCTAGGTCCTTGAGTGTACGATCAGCCATTGCTTCTTCTTCTTTGTCCGAATCTGCGAACTCACTTGATGAAGAAGGAGGAAGTGGAGTGTTAACCGCTCGAATGAAATCCTTTAGTTGAGTGCCGGATCGAAGACGTATTGGACTCGGTCTGCCCTTTTTATGCATTCACCAAAGGTATAACACCTGAAACAAGATTCTCAAAAACTAAGTTAGATACGGTATAGAATCTAACAAAGCAAGAATAAAGCAAAAAGAAAAATAAAAACAACTAAAATCGTCCGCTGCTCCCCGGCAGCGGCGCCAAAATTTGATGCATGTTGTAACCACAACTAATTAATTAATATTTTCCACCTAATTAACAAGTAATATAGTGTAGTCAAATTCGTTCCCACGAGGAGCAAGAGATTCTTAGTTGTAAAAGTTGTCACAAAAGGGGGGTTATAAAGCAAAGAAAATAAACAAAGCAATTCAAAGATAAAATTGAAATCAATAAGAGAAGTTAGATCAAGGAATCCTTCTTCGTTGCAAAATAATGAATCAAGTTATGTTCTTTTCTACTTGTTATTAGTCACAAATTATCACCAACCGTAGGTAAAGCAACTAGATCAGTGCTAAACCCCTAAATCCCTTGTATCACCGGATACGGAAGTTCTCGACTACCGGATTCTATTTACCAAACCACCTAGTAGTAGATCACTCAAGATGTAATTTAAATAAACGCATTAAGATTTATGAATTTATTAGGTTGATATTAGTAGTTAGACTCTTAGATCAAGGTCTACTTGCTAACGTTGTTTTCACACACAATTGCTCCACGGAATCCCTCCGCAAGGTCTTGTGTTTGCTACTTATGTAAAGAGTCAAGAAACGATTACTTATCCCCTAACTTTCACTAGCTTTAGATCAATTTAGTTGGCCACCCAAACAATCTATCAATCAACCATGAATGTATAAACATTCCTATTAGTAAAAACAAACGATAATCATGTGAAAAACTTCAAGATAGATTTGAAAAACAAAAACTCAAATCATATATTAAGAACTAGGAATTCATCCTCAATCAATAAGAAAATTAGCTACTCATGTTTTTGAAATTCACACAAAATAATTAAAAGGAGAATTTTGAAAAGCAAGCAAAAACACAAGTATTGTGTGTGTAAAAGTGTGTAGAGAACTTCTCTACTTATAGGCTTCAATGTTCTCCAAATATTCCAAGGAATAGAACCCCTTTCCTTTAGCAATTCAATTTCCAAGTCCAAGCCTTTCTCAAATCTTCCATCTTCTCTTTCCAAATTTGAACCAAATTCTCCATCCAATTCCAAACCCAAGTCTTCACATCCATGAGAGAAACTTCACACAAAAATCTACAATTTTGGTCCGCCGGAAATATCCACCGGAATTCGGCCAGAAAAGTCGCCCCCGGTCACCTGAGATTCTGTTCAGTCAAAAGAATATTCCGTTCAGGTGCCGTCAGAGTTAACGGTCAAATCAGTCAAACCGTCAGTCAATGGGTCAAGGCAGAAGAGTGAATCAGCCACCGAGTCAGCATCTTACTCGGCTAACTGGTCTTATTCAGCTGAGTTGGACCGGTTTATTGGACTCGTCTGGATCGATCATCGCCGACACCGAGTCGACTCGTCGGAACATAAAATCGGCCAAGTTTCGTTTGTTTATAGGACTTGCTCAGGCCAAATTCAGGCCGTTCTCTTCTTCATATCCCTGTACCATTCCTAAACATACATCTATTCATTCACTCACAACCCATTCTCAAGAGCAGCAACTTAATCTTCCCTGTAATAGAAACAGCACTACCACCTTAAATTTCGGCTTCAACAGCAGCAAAACATCCCTGCCTCATCCCCCAAATCCGGCTGCAATATCATCTGTTGTAGCTTCATTGAGCACCAACAGTAGCCAACTCCTTCGTGCCAACAGCAGCTGCTCAGCTCCATCTTCGCCATCCGATATAACAACAACTCCCAAATTCCAACTTGAGATGCACCATTCATCGCCATTAAACTCGAGCTAAGACTTCGTCTCTCTGTATTGGCAGCAACCCGACTCAGTTTCCAGCTCCATTGCCATCACGTTCAAGTCCACCTGCATTATAGAGTTCATTGCACAACAAAAAATCCTCAATCAACATTCCTCCCTGTAACTCAACGGCATTCCATCACCACGAACCCAAATCCATATGCATCAGCAGCAGTGCTTTTAACCTAGCCTTGCACCACCACTGCAACCAACAGCACAACTCTTTCCATCCTGTCAGTCCGCTGCAACCAACCAACATCGTTCTGGAACTCACTGCCATGAACCGCAGCTTCTTTTGTTTATAGCTCCATTAGCTTCTCGATCTTCATCTGTCATCAACCATACCTGAGCTCAATCAATGGTCTTCATTGTCATTAGCTAGTTCTTTACCAGCTCGAGCTTGTCTTGATTCTCTTGAGCTTTGACACTGGCACCAACTCATATAGACTTCAAACTCCATTAACCACAACAGTTACTTCATTCTTCTATTTCCCCATTCTCATCTCTTGGCTTCAAGAACACCACAACCTCTGACAGCAACAGGTCCAACCCTTAAGCTGATGAGTGCCAAATATTGCATATTTATACATCTATTTATTGGCATTTTAACTATCTTTTGTGCTCAGAATCCAGATATTATCCCAGATTATGTATTTTATTTGTTTTCAAGAATAAATATTTGTATTAATTAATTTTGTGTTTTTAGGTAATAAAATAAAGCTCGAAGAATCTGAGGAGCCAAAGGAGCAAAGAATTGGAGTCAAGCGTCTATGGAGCAGAAAGCCAAAGCCCGCGCGCGCATCAGTTGCAACCCAACAAGTAGCAACTCATTTACAAGACATGGGCTTGAGCTAGCCATGACCCGGATCCGATCCCGCTCACTCTGAGCCATTGAGATCTCCCTCAGCTACATCCAACGGTCGCTCCGCCTTGCACATCAGCGTTTGATGCTCCCGCTCAACACCAGTTTACTCCGAGCCTTCTCTCAGCCGTTCAGATCGTAGCCGCTTCATCCAACGCTCGCTGAGACCTCCTCATCGTCCGTCGCTGCACCCGCCTCACACCAAAATTTCATAACCCTATACCCTCTCGAGCCATACCCATTTCCCTTCCATCTTTCTCTTTCTTCCTCTCCCGTCTCCATCACAGAGCAGAGCTCTGCTCTTCTTCTCCTTCACCCGACCACACCTTCCATCATCATCTCCCTACCATGTTTTCCATCACCACCAACCTTACCTGCAACAGCCGCACCCCTCTCTAGGTCTAGGTTTTCTCTCTCTTAGCTTCTCCAACCCTAGAAGCTAATTTGGAGAAAACTAGAACTAGGGTTCTCTCTCAACAACCATGCATGGAGCTCTGAGGCGAATTGACAAGAGAGGAAAGCAATTCAGAGACGTGGTTGAGAGGTGATTTAATTTAATTTTAAAGAATTTTAGGGTTTTGAGAATTTCTGGATGTATAAATACAAGTGAACTGAGTTGATAGAAGGGTATGCCTGGGTTAGCCAGAGCACCATTTTAGTTCAATTTGTGTTATATTGCCTTTATAATGCTTTAATTTAATTATCCAGGGTGTTAATGAAACCCCTGAATTTCATGTCAAGCTCATATATTCTTGGTTGTGTTTTTGCTAAATTACAACATGATTAGGATTACTAATTAGTTGATGAAACTCGTTAGCCTGTGATGAGTTATACTGTAAGAAGATAGCTCATACTAGGGGTTAGTTAGAAAATTCAGTTAATGAACATCCATTGTAGACCTTCATTAGAAGGCACAAGAAGATAGCTTAAGAAATATGGCCTGGGCATGAGATTAGGGGTGGATTGATCACCCTGGTGCTTTCTACTTTGTCACTGCTTTAGTTTAGAGACACTTCCACCCAACCTCAGTCGTTCCGACAACAAAACAAATCAATTATTTGAGTTACATTCCCCCGAATTCAGTTTAGGCAAACCTTAGATCAACATCAGCACCTCCTCGTCTCGTGGTTCGACCCGCACTTGCCACGTCTCCGATAGACGCGTGCACTTGCGGTTATCACAAGTAGGCTTAAATCTAAACACATTCAAAGGCCTACCAAGTTTTTGGCGCCGCTGCCGGGGACTTGGCGTGTGCCCTGTGATCTTTAACTTTAACTTAGTCTTTATTTGTGATTTTATTAGTCTTGTATATATATGTGTTGAAATCATCTTTGTTATCCTTAGTTGTGTTGATAGTGTAACTTAGCTGAGACTTTTCTATTTGTGCAACTTTACATCCTTGCTTCTTGTATTGCTTGTTTTTAGTGATTCTTACTTGCTTACATCTCATGTGTTAATTGTCTATTCTTGATCTTACTTCTTTGTGTTTAGTGCATTGTAGTCTTGCATTGTTGGTATAACTTAGTATAATTTAGATTTTCTTTTACTCTCATTAGCTTTATTTATCTTGTGCTCTGTATCTGCATCACATGATGTAGCTCATTTAATTTCTATAATCTTGTAACTTAGTTGTGCATTTGTCAAACTTCTTTCATCTTAGTGCACCTTAGTGGTTCGATAGGTGTAAGAATTATTGCCTCTAATAAAGTAGCATTACACATGCGAGAGGCAAAGAGATTAGGGAGCATCTCCCATTCTTGGAAAGAGTCCGAGAAGATGCTAGATGATCCATAGAAGAACCGTTGACGGAATCTTCTTGGCAAGAGAAGGAGCAGGCGAGCCAAGATTTGAGCTTGAGCTACGGTAGAAGAAGATTGACCTTTCGCTTCTTAAAATGGACGGGAAAGATTTACTTGCGAACGGCGGAATGCCTTCTTCAACTCCAACCATTTGATTAAAGATAAGAAACGAGAGGCAACAATATTGTAAAAATGATAAAGGCATCGCCATTTGAATTTCAAGGATGACATCAGAAGAACGAAGAGAGAAATTGATATAAGGGCCATTTAAAATCAAGGTACAACCCACCACTTCTCATCTTTTGGATGCACCTTAGTGTGTCTTGCCATTATCGGTATAGGGGAATGGATGGGAGGTTGAAAGTTAAGAATCGAAGAAAAGATTTGCGGAAGGAGAAGAGAGAAGAAAAGTTGCAGAGACAAACTAAAGGATGAAAAGGAGGGGAAAAGAAAACTATATATATAGGAAAAAAATCCTCGAGAAAAACGAGGTCATTTAATGCGAGAAGAGACATGAATGGTCAAGAATAAGCGGTTGAAAGAGACGTGGCAAGAAAAGACATTAATAATCAAAACTGTGATTTGTGCAACATTGAGAACGATTTTCTTTTAAGTAACTAAGTGTAATTCCATTATCCTGTAAACATTTCATGAATTGTGCTTGCTTTAAGTGAATAATTATACCCTTTCATAACAATTGAGCACAGATAATGAACCCCCGCACCTTGTATGCATACGCTTTTGAATTGCGATAACAAGCTTTAATGAAAGGAGGTTAGTTTTATTTGAGGAACCGCCGCGAAGGTAATAAGTTAGGTAGCACACATCGATAAGATGTAAATAGTAACCTTGATATACCCTAATTCTTTACAATCCAAGAAAGACTAGCAAGGAAAAAGGAGCAAGTGTATTCAAGAAGTCGAGAACTTGTGGATTAGCGGTGGTATTGTTCTCCATCTAGCCCCCAAGAATATAAAAAAGAAAAGGTGGAACCATGTGAGCCTTGTGATCCATCTACCACCTTGCTAGCCCCTGAAGCAGCCAAGTGTGGAGCTACCCCGCTTTGCATGATAAGCTAGAGACCTTGCGGCATATTGCTCCACATCTGGACTTTTTGTGTGAAAACCTTGTGCATGCTGAGCTGCTGGCTTTGTCATAATTAAACCCTTTCATAACAATTGAGCTCCCTGCACCTTGTATGCATCCGCTTTGTGAATTGCCGATAACAAGCCCGCTCGAGTAAGGGGTGTAGTGTGGGGGCTCTGTAACCCTTGTGCTCCATCTGCTTGTGACCCTGTGCCTGATCTTTAAACTGTGTTAGCATCAATTCTCGCAATTTTTGTGAATCAACTCTTGAAATATGTAAAACCCAGTGCATCTTACACAAAAACCTACTCTACTCTGTGTTGTGTCTCTTGTTCAGTGAGTTTGCTTTTTTTGTCTCCAACAATAGAAGCACTTCCGTGTGCTTAGTCCCGTGAGAATCGCTAAGCTAGGGCTGTCTGTGTGTGTTATATGAGCACATAAACCGTGCTAAGCTTTAACCCACCCTGTCAACCTGTGAGCCAACCTGATTGACCCCGCAATGCATGCTTGATCTTGCCTTAAACCCCGTTTGAATTTGTGCTACCTTGTGGGTGTTTATTTGTTAGCTCGTGCATAAGCTCTCACTTCTTTGTGATGAGTGTGAATGCACTTAGACCGGTGTTGTGCAAACTTGCTAAGCTGTGTTGTGCACAAGTTGTGTGCTCTGCCCATATAAACTGAGCTGTGCTGTGTACATCTTTTGCTAAACCTGACCAAACTGTGCAGCTGCAACAACTGGGTTTTACACAACCAAAACTTCCCACAACAATTAGGCTCTGCAAAACAAACCAGCCCAATTAAACCAAATTCTCACCTAAACTGGGCTGCACCTAAATCACCGAAGCCCAACCACCGGGCTGTACATTAACCGGCTCGCCGATCCAAACTGAGCAGCTGGCCTGCATAAGCTGAAGCCCGCATCAACTGAAATTCTGGGCTCAACCCACTTCTGGGATGTGCACAAAACCGAGCCCAACTCAACCTAGCCTGGGCTGTTAAACTGTTACCCAACTGCTGGGTTGTACTTTCCCAACAAACCAAAAGCCCAATAAACCAAATCCCACACAAACCAAATGAAACTCAATAAACCAAATGAAACCCAATAAACCAATTTGAGTCCACTACAACTGGGCTTTGAGTTCAATTTGAGTGATAAATCATGTCGGGATTTTGGTCTGCATCTGGGGATGGAAACAAATCCAGTAGAGAGCTTGCTTACGGGCATTCTTCATGTATGAACTCCCCACATACCATAGTGATTTTAGGGAGTATTATGAGCCTTCTCGGGGCCCCGACCTTGAATACTCATACCCTAACCATCATGAGCACATGTATCGTCACCACAAGTGGGGAGATGAACAATTTTATACTCCCCGACTCCTTGTTTACAATCACTAATGGAAACGCTCATGGAGCAAAATGCTAGGCTTGAATCGAATGCAATACATGACCATCCATATAGCAACATATCTGAATTTCCCTTCCCTAGTGAACCTCATGCTCAACCATACAATGAATATTCATATGAGGAATGCATACCCACTAGTGAAGACTCGCCTTCAATAGAACAACTCACTATGATTCTTCAAAGGAACCTGATTGAGTTACAAAATGAAGATTGGAAGGAAACTTATGATAGGATGTTTGTTATCTCTGATAATTTTGAAAATAGTGTTTCTACTCCTACTCATGTAATTAACACTGAATATGAACCTAATCTAGAGGTAAATGAGTACACTAGAAATGCTACAATTTTGAATAGGGAAACGCATTTTTTCTATGATGATGATGATGAATATGATATGTTAGAAGAGCATGTGTATTCTGAAAATGTAGTAGAATCTTTGGGTTCAGAGACGTTAGGCGTCTCTTCTATGAACCCTATGAATGATGCCTCTTCTAATATTCATACATGTGATATTAACTCTGAGCTTGGTTTTGTGAAATTCTTGGTGAATGTGAGCATGCTTCACAACTTGTTTGTGACTTAGGAAAGGATGAATCTTCTGTTGACACTAATGTTCTTTTAGATCATGATATTATTTTTGTGTCTGATTCCCTTCCCATATCACAATATGTTGCCTGCTTTGATGATCATGACATGGTGATTGATGAATTGTTCTATGCTGGTGAGCATGATTTACCTGTGTCTGACTTTAGGAAAGTGTGTAATGGTGCAAATGATCTTATACATGAAAACAACTTAGATGTACCTACTTTCTCTCCTAAGTCACAAATTGAAACTTTTCCACCCAACCTAGGTGTAGTTTGTTACAAAATTGCAAAACCAACTTTTCTAAAAATGCCTAATTTAGGCCTAGAGCTTTGTTCTTCCCAAGTCCTCTTGGACTATTTCGCATCAAAGTATAACACCTTTAGGGAACCACAGTTGGAATATGTATGTCTGCCTGTTATTAGCAAAACTCATTTTGAGTTAGACCTTTTGCATGATGTACCTTTAATTTTGCAAGATTTTGTGCTCTCAAACACACATGTTCACAAGTTTAGGTTTGGGGGAAACTCATTCACATATGCAGTCTTACTTGCACTCTCATATTATATTTGTGTAAGGCTGCTGATGTTTGTACATATTTTCTATTGGGTTGATCCTCAACTCTTTAGATTGTTAGTGTATGGTGAATTCTCATTGTATATAATCCAAGAGGGACTTGTTAAATTTTCTTTTCTTGAATCGGTTGAGTCTTCTTGTACATATTTTGTGCTAATCCGATATGATCTCCACTGAGAATGTTGGATTCTAGCTTTGATTAATGAAGCTCTACCTTTGCTCCCGCCGACATCCGGTAATCTCTTCCCTTTTCTCTTATCAGCATAGTTCTCTCGGTATGTGACTGTTTAAATTTTTTCTATCTGTCGACACATTGAGGACAATGTTTGATTTAGGTTTGGGGATGCATTTGCATTTTGCATTTAGAGTTTTTAGTCTTTTATTTTACCTTTTATTTTAAAAAAAAAAATAAAATAAAAAATAAACTCTTTTTGTAAAAACCTCCAACTTTTAGAGATTTTAGAGTCACTAGCATGCTTCTAGCTATGTTTACATAGAGAATTTTTTCTGACCGAAATAACAGAAGTTAGAAGTACCGGAGAACACAATCGGGTTTCTTAGTTGATTAGAGCGTTAAAGTTGGATTTAACCATACCTCTGGGAGGCTTAATTAGAGTCTTTGTTTAGATATTCGGTAGTAGAATTGTGATCACCCATAGTGGAGACTACCCATTTTACATCAAGTGAGGCACCAACCTTCAATTTTTTGCAACTTTCTAGAAAAGTCTGTTAGAGTGTGTGTCACCGTACGTAAATTAGGGTAGGAATGGTGAGCTACCCAACTTCGCACCAATTTCAAAGCACTACTTTTGATCTCTTGAGTGCTAGTTTTTGTCAATCATGAGGGTGACGTCTAAAGATGAAAACTCCTTCTAAATATCGATTTGCGGTTAGCATCACTCTCTCTCTCAATCAGCAAGACCCATAGAAACACATCATCGTCAACAAACGGAGCATCATCAGAATATTGAAAGAAAAATTGATATAGTCCAAGGTTTATATGCAACAAAGAAAAGAAAATAGGATGAGAATTAATAAAATTTATAAAATCAAGACAATACAAGTTGTGGAAAAAATTGAGTGTTAAAGTCCTTTGTCCATGGAGTTAGTTGTTTCATTATTTGTATTTTTATTTTCACTTTTTGTAAATTAAAAAAAAAATATATATATATATATTGTAGTTTATTTTTGCTACCACCATGGTAAAGAGAGTTCAAGAAGAAAAATCCAAACAACAAGGAAATTGAGTATAAAAATTAAAAAAATTGTCAAGTTTTGTGAAGTTTAGAAGTTCGTCATCAACAATTGAAGACCGAAGACTAGGAGATTGAAGACGTTTCTATGGTTTCTTATGAGAGAGTGATATTAATTGCCGATCGGGTGAGAAGGTAAGTGAGTACTCCACCCCCTTGCTAATGGTTGATTTCCTTTCTTAGAGATCATCAAAACAGATTCTTTTTGTCCACACTTACGTGGAGTCTCCGTAATTTATTTCGGAAGGTTATCCTTCTTACCTACAACGTGTGCAGATTTCTCTCTTTATTCCCGCTCGCACACATGAGAGACTAAAAAAGCAATCTTTTTGAGTGCAATTATCATAAAACCCCAATAGTGAGGCGAAGTCGAGGCTTATGATCACAATCGAATCCGAATTCTTTCATATGGTATGGTTACTTCTCGCTCGGCACTTAAGGATGAGAATGCGTTCTTTGGTAGTTCTAACTTTTGTTACTAGCATGCAGAAACTCTATATACTCATAGCTTCTTGGAGGCTTGAGACTCTTTTACACTCTGAAGTTGGAGAAGGTTTTGTGGGTACACCTCACGGTAAACCCTCACGAGACTACAACTCGTCCACTAGGGACACCTAGGGGTTTAAAGGCTTAGTGCATACGCTAAATGCATTCGAGAGACCCGCGACAGGTGGTATAGTTAGGATTTCTTAATTTCTGTTTCACTTGAGGACAAGTAAAATTCGGGTTTGGGGGTATTTGATGAGTGCCAAATATTGCATATTTATACATCTATTTATTGGCATTTTAACTATCTTTTGTGCTCGTAACCAGATATTATCCCAGATTATGTATTTTATTTGTTTTCAAGAATAAATATTTGTATTAATTAATTTTGTGTTTTTAGGTAATAAAATAAAGCTCGGAGAATCTGAGGAGCCAAAGGAGCAAAGAATTGGAGTCAAGCGTCTATGGAGCAGAAGCCAAAGCCGCGCGCATCAGTTGCAACCCAACAAGTAGCAACTCATTTACAAGACATGGGCTTGAGCTAGCCATGACCCGGATCCGAGCCCGCTCACTCTGAGCCATTGAGATCTCCCTCAGCTACATCCAACGGTCGCTCCGCCTTGCACATCAGCGTTTGATGCTCCCGCTCAACACCGGTTTACTTTCCGAGCCTTCTCTCGCCTAGTTCGGATCGTAGCCGCTTCATCCAACGCTCGCCGAGACCTCCTCATCGTCCGTCGCTGCACTCCGCCTCACACCAAAATTGCATAACCCTATACCCTCTCGAGCCATACCCATTTCCCTTCCATCTTTCTCTTTCGTCCTCTTCCCCGTCTCCATCACGGAGCGAGCTCGCTCTTCTCCTCCTTCACCCGACCACACCTTCCATCATCATCTCCCTACCATGTTTCCCATCACCACCAACCTTACCTGCAATAGCACCACCCTCTCTCTAGGTCTAGGTTTCTCTCTCTTAGCTTCTCCAACCCAGAAGCTAATTTGGAGAAAACTAGAACTAGGTTCTCTCTCAACAACCATGCATGGAGCTCGAGGCGAATTGACAAGAGAGGAAAGCAATTCGAGAGACGTGGGTGAGAGGTGATTTAATTTAATTTTAAAGAATTTTAGGGTTTTGAGAATTTCGGATGTATAAATACAAGTGAACTCGAGTTGATAGAAGGGTATTCCCGGGTTAGTGAGCACCATTTTAGTTCAATTTGTGTTATATTGCCTTTATAATGCTTTAATTTAATTATCCAGGTGTTAATGAAACCCCCGAATTTCATGTCAAGCTCATATATTCTTGGTTGTGTTTTTGCTAAATTACAACATGATTAGGATTACTAATTAGTTGATGAAACTCGTTAGCTTTGTGATGAGCTATCTTGTAAGAAGATAGCTCATACTAGGGGTTAGTTAGAAAATTATGTTAATGAACATCCATTGTAGACCTTCATTAGAAGGCACAAGAAGATAGCTTAAGAAATATGGCCTGGGCATGAGATTAGGGGTGGATTGATCACCCTGGTGCTTTCTACTTTGTCACTTCTTTAGTTTAGAGACACTTCCACTCAACCTCAGTCGTTCCGACAACAAAACAAATCAATTATTTGAGTTACATTCCCCTGAATTCAGTTTAGGCAAACCTTAGATCAACATCGCACCTCCTCGTCTCTGTGGTTCGACCCGTACTTGCCACGTCTCCGATAGACGCCGTGCACTTGCGGTTATCACAAGTAGGCTTAAATCTAAACACATTCAAAGGCCCACCATAAGCCTATTTGAACCCATTTGTTTCACGGCTTCAATGGAACGGCAGCAATCTGCAATGTCATTATCATCTCCCTGAATTACGTATACTAACACCCAAATTAAACAACACCACCAGCATAATTCTTGGTTCAGTTCCTTTACCACAGCAAACCCTAACATCAATTTTCTCTTCCATCACCTCAGCAAACCCTTAAATTAGCCTTAAACCCATCTTTTTTATCTGAGCCACGAACCCATTCTCATCAGAATCGATTGAAAAGCAGCAACAACATTTCGTCGATTAAGTCCTAACCTTCATCTCTCTGTATGAAACAGCCTCTTTCTTCATCTCGATTTCCCTGAGTTCGATCTCTCGGTACATCAGCAGCAACAGCTGCTCTTCTCCTTCTCAGTTCTGTCTCTTAATCGCAGAATCAATTCAAACCCCATATGTATCGTGTTCAACCAACATCAAAGACCACCACCATCTCCTTCCTTGTCTCTCGATTCAGTCAGAAAAGTTCATTAATTCTCTCAACCTCTCTGTCTGTTTCTCGATCTGTTCTTCAATCTCAATCAGAGGCAACATCAGCCATGACTGCTTTTCTTTCTCAATTTCTGGAATGAATGAGAAATGATTGGGAGAAGATAACTCTTCTCGATTTAGGGTTGGGTTTAAATATGGTTATTCATTGTCTGGTCACTTTGATAAGGGCTACACAGCTAGCAGCCCCCTAACCATTGCTGGTTGTCTTTTAATGCTCCTCCAAAAGACTTGCCCCTTAACATTAATCCGGGCTCCGTATAGTGTTCGCCCAAGAATGACTATTTTGCCCCTTTTACTCAAATTGGGTGATTTCTTCTTCTTTTCCTCCGTGCGACTCCAAAGTAGCTTCAAAACTCAAAACAAGCGTAAAATACATAATTTACAAGAAAAATAGCAAAGAAAGCATAAACAATAAATAGTAAATAGGATGTATTCTACACCCTATCACTATGAATCTTCCCATGGAGGCTAAGATTCCATTTAGTTTTTGTAATTCTTTTAGTGTTTTTGGAGATGGCATCTCCATTATTGCTCTGACCCTATCGGGGGCCACTTATATTCCTCGCCTAGAAATTTTCCTGAGGTTACTCCAAACGTGTATTTTTCCGGATTTACTTTCATGTGAAAGTTTCTCATGGTTTCAAATATCTCCCTTAGGTCTGACAGGTGGTTTTTCGCCTCTTTGCTCTTGATTAGCATGTCGTCCACGTAGACCTCTAGTATCTTGCCTATCCATGGCTTAAATATTTTGTCTACCAATCGCTGGTATGTTGCCCCCGCGTTCTTTAGTCCAAAAGGCATCCTTGTATAACAATACAAGCCTCGTGGGGGTAAAGAAAGCAGTATGATCTGGTCTTCTTCGCAAGGGCGATTTGGTTATAACCAGAGTAGCCATCCATGAAGGATAATCTCTGGTGACCTTCGGTTGCGTTGACCAGCTGATCAATATTTGGCAGCGGGTAGCTGTCCTTGGGGCACGCCTTGTTGAGATTGCTAAAGTCGATGCAAATACGTACGCCTCCGTTCTTCTTAGGTATGATGACCATGTTAGATATCCACGTGGGATATTTGACTTCTCGTATGAATCATAATGCTATGAGCTTCTGCAACTCCTTTTCTACTGCCTCTTGGTAGATATCTGCCACCTAGCGGATACGTTGTTTGAATGGTGGCATTTCCGATTTGAGCCGAAGATGGTGGGAGACCAAATTCGGGTCAATTCCCGGCATGTCCTCCATTGACCATGTGAATATGTTTGTGTGATCTCGTAGTAGCCTTTGTAGTTGCATCTCCTCGTCCTCTTCTAGTAAAGTTCCGATGTTGATCATCTTTGGTTCCGCCTCCGTTCCGATGTTGATTTTCTTCGTTAGTTCCACCAGTGAGAAGATTTGTTTCTGAGGACGTTAAGGAGTGCTTTTCTATAATTGTCATTTGGTGGAGACATCCGCTGATGGTGCTGCGGATGTACTTGCTTCCTGAACTGAGGGGGCTTCGGGTATTTTGAAGCCTCCGTTTTTTACTTCAATGGCATTTGCCTTTCGTATTTTTCTTTCGTGTTGTTGTGTGGAAACTCTTTCTTCGTTGAGTCTGACCTCCGCTAGATTGCATAGCCTTGCATCTTGTTGATCACCTTTGATTTCCATTTCAACCATGGGTGTAGGGAATCGAAGGTATTGGTGGTAGGTCGAGGTTGTTACTCTCAACCGATGGACCCATAGTCGTCCCATGATGACGTTGTAGGGCGAAGGTACTTCCACAACACAGAACCTTGTATTAGTTACTAGGGTCCTGCACGTACTTGCAAGACGATTTCTCCTTTTGGTCTAGAGACCGCTCCGTTAAAGCCGTATATTGTGCAAGTGGATGAATCCATTTACTCAGTTGTCAAACCCATACGTAGGTAGGGTTCGTAAAACAATACATTCAAGGAGCTGCCCCCATCGATGAGGACCTTCGTAACATTCCACCCATGTATTGGTAAAGTGATCACAAGTGGGTCGTTGTGCATCTCGACTTCCCGGTTGACGTCCTTTGTTGAAAATGTTAATGGCGTAGCCATCCATTCTTCCCAAGTGGTAGTGGGTGGTCCACTTAGCTTGAACACCTCGTGGGCTTCTAACTTTCTTCGGTTTCGAGCTAACTCGAGGATGTCTTCGAGTAACTCCTCCTGGCCTCCGCTGGAGAAGGTGATCATGTTGATGTATTTGCTATCCTGAGGTAATTCTACCCTTTTCTTGGGGCTACCTCAGCGCCAGTCGGTTGGATTTTCACATACTCCATGAACTTGCCTTCGTCTATGAATCTTTAAATTGTATTTCTTAAGTGATAGCATGTTTCAGTTGTATGCTCGTAGTACTGGTGATACTCACAGTACTCCTTAGCCTCCTTTGTTTTATCTGGTTGCTTTCCCCTAGTATTAGGGTAAGAAAATCCCGGCCTTGCTCCCTCCTTGCTTAGAATGTGAGAGAATGTTGTGTTCATCTTTGTGTAGATTTTATCTACAAATTCTTCTCTTCCTTTTCCTCTGCCTTTGCCATATCCGTATTTGGATCTTTTTTATTTGCTCAATAATAAACTTTATTAATAACCAAAAAATGTTTAACAATTACAAAAGAGTGATATCAAAAGATATGCAGAAAAGAACTAGTGTAAAGAACTAGCATTGTTTTTTAACTGATCTTGTAGTATGCTTGATTCTCATTTTCTAATTGGGATAGAAATACAGGTCTGGAATTATATATTGTTTGTATCCCCTTCTCAAGTCTTGATCCTGTCTTGATCCTCTCTTAGCAAGAGTGTCAGCTGAGAAATTAATCTCTCTGTAGCTGTGACAGAGTTCCAGTTCTTCCACACTTCCACGGATTCTATTCCATCTGTTTATAACAAACCAAGGTATCTTTTGAGATTTGAAAGCTTCAATTACTGCCTTTGAATCTGATCTAAAAATTAATTTAGTATATCTTCTTTGAATAGCCCATTCACCAGCACAAATGATATCAAGAATCTCAACATAATAATTTGTGGCTATCCCCAGACCCCCTTCAATTGCTACAATGCATTCTCCCTCACTGTTTCTGGCAATGAAACCATATCCAGAAGCACCTGGATTCCCTTGAGAAGCACCATCACAGCATAATAGAATTTGTCCCATTTGAGGTAGTCTGAAGAAAATTTCCTGAATATTTGTTGTTTTGGCTTGTCTGCGCTTCAACCCAAAATTTTTAAAACTTGTAAATCATAAGCTGTGTTCCACATATGAGCCTTCATTATGACCTCACATTCTGTAGTAAGCTTCACAATTCTATCTTGGATAAGTTTCATATTGATTTTCTCTTCTTCAAACACACATTTATTCCTTTGAAACCAAATTTCCTTCATTGTTATAAAAGCTGCTATCTTCCACAGTTCTTTAATTGCAGGACTTCTGTTTTTTGCTCTTGACAGCATTTCTTCAAAAGCTTTTGGATTCAAGAAACAGAATATTCCACCCAACCATTTCCATATGATTTCACTAAAGTCGCAGCTCCATAATATATGGTTGAGGTTTTCTTCAGATTTTTTGCAAAAAATACATCTTGAGGCTAAATTGAATTTTCTGGTTTTCATCTTCTCATCAGTAGGTGTAATCCCTCTAAATAGTTTCCATACATTACTCGAAAATCTAGGATGAACAGATGGAGACCATACCTGTTTTGTCCATGACAGTTTTGGAAATTTTCTTCTGATGCATTCTACAGCTGATGCAACAGTGAAATCTCCAATGATAGTCCCACACCAAATTTTTTTATCTTCATTTGTGCTTACCACAGAGAGTTCATTCTGGTGAATCATTTCCAGCATTTCAACTAGTATCACCCATCTCCATCTATAAGCAAATCAGATACTTTCATCTCAGGAAATCTGAGCATGAATGAATTCATTGGAAATAATTCCTTTAAAGTTCTTTCTTTCACCCATGAATCATTCCACACTGAAATTTTGGATCCATCACCAACAAGCCATCTTGAATGCTCATGTACATCTTATGTGACCCATTTTAAACATGGTAAGATTAAGGATTTTTTGTAGTATTTGATCCAATCTTCAGTTTTTGTCTTAAATTTAGCTTGAAAGTATTTTGCCCATTCATCTGTTCCATTCTAGTAGTGCTTTATTTATTATTTCTAATCTTCTTAGCCCCAAACCTCCTTCATCCATTGGAGCACAGACATAATCCTATTTCAGAGTAATGCATTTTTTTTTGTTGAAGGATCACCAAACCATAAAAAGTTTCTTATAGTTCTTTCAACAACCTGAATAACTTTCTTAGGCCATTTGTATACTGACATGTTGTTTATAGGAATACTGCATAGCACATGTTTTACTAAAATTAACCTTTCTTGAAATGAAAGCAGCTTACCCATCCAGCCAGCAAGATTTACTTGAATCTGCTCCACACACCCCCATACATGAGTTGATTTGATTCTTCCAGGTGTTAAAATGACCCTCAAATATTTATCTGGAAATGCTGATAAAGATATGTTGCATTCATTTGCCAGTTGAGGTTTTCTAATATCACTAGTCCCTCCAATGAAACATTTGCTTTTCTCAAAATTAATCCTTTGACTAGATGACATTTGGTAATCTTTGAGAAAGGTAAGCAATTTTCTAATATTCCTCTTGTCTCCATTGCAGAATAAGAAATTATCATCTGCAAATAGGATATGAGAGGGATGAACTCCATTTCTTGATACCATTGGTTGTATTGTTCCATCTTGAATCATTCTTGATATAGTTCTACTCAACAAATCTTCAGCTATAACAAAGAGAAGAGGAGACAGGGGATCACCTTGTCTGAGACCTCTACCTACTTTGAAATATCCAACAGGACCACCATTAAGAAGGACTGATATTCTAGATGAATGAAGTAAAGTATGTATCCATTTGATCTCTTTTTCTGAAAAACCAAATTTACTCATGACTTGTAGGAGAAATTACCAGCTTAGAGAGTCATGCTTGAGTTATGTCCATCTTGAGCCCCAAATTTCCACCTCTTCTTTTAACATCAAGTTCATTGATTAATTCAGAAGCAAGGACAATCTGTTCTTGGATGTTTCTACCTTTTATGAATGCACCTTGCTGAGGAGAAATAACTTTCATTATCACATTTCCAAATCTTTTTGTTATGATTTTTGTTATCACTTTGAAGCCGAAATTCATTAAGCCAATTGGTCTGAATTGTTGAGCTCTTTTTGTATTTTTTACCTTTGGCAGAATAAGAAGGAAGTTTGCATTGAAACCTTGAAAAATAAAACCACCCCTCCAACAGTACTTGATTGCATCAACTAAGTCTTTCCCAATTATGTCCCAAGCATACCTGTAGAACCATCCAGCAAAGCCATCAGGTCCAGGAGCACTGTCAGGATCAAGATCATAAACTGCAATTTTTATTTCTTCATAAGTTGGAACAACATCCAGAAAATGGTCCTTTTCATCAGTAATTACTTTGGGAATATCTTGAAAAATCCCAGGAGAAAAATGTACTTCTTGAAATTTGAACTTTTCTTCAAAATGATCTATTAGAGCTTCAGCTATAAGATTCTGATTTGATATGATATTACCATCTTTATTCTCCAGCTCCACTATTGCATTTTGGGCTTGTCTTATCTTTATATTCACATGAAAGAATCTGGAGTTAGAATCTCCTTCTTTTAACCATTTTACTCTGGATTTTTGCTGTAAAATTGCCTTCTGTTTATCTGTAAGAACTTCTAGCTCTCCTCTTGCAATCACTAAGTTATTCAGCAGTTTTAAGTCCCTTGGATTTTTATCAGATATCAATGCATGTAAAACTTTTTCCTCTGCTTCTTTGAGTTGCTTTGTGATATCACCAAAAACACTCCAATTCCATTTTTGTATTTCTTGTTTTAGTATCTTAAATTTCTTCATGAAAACAAATATGGGATTACCTGAAATTTTAATTTTCCAAATTTCCTGAATTTGATGATAGAAATCAGGATGGCTCATCCATACTTTCAAAGCTTTGAAGGGAACATTTTTTGGTTTTGGAAGATCAGCATTTGCACCATATAAAACTCCATGATCTGATATTCCTCTTGCTCCAACTTTATACCCCCAACTAGGGTACAACTCCAACCATTTGTCATTAAAAACTGCTCTATCCAAATTATATACAATCTTTTTTCTCCCTGCTCCGTTGTTACACCATGAGAATTCCAGTCATGTACTTGGTGCTTGAATAAGTCCACAAGAATTTAGACAGTTTTTGAATTCCATCATTGATATTTTGAATTCCATCATTGAAATCTCCAATCACTAGCCAAGGCTTGTTTAGATTATTGATGTCCACCATGTTTTCCCATAGCTCTCTTCTATTTACAGTGAGTGTAGCATCATGAACTCCTGTAATAAGAACTTCTCCCACTTCCACTGTTATCTCTTGTTTGGTATTTGAAATTATTGAAGGAGCATTTATTGATTTACTCCACAGAATCCAAATATTTCCTTTATTTCCATCATTAGAATTATCAATTAGTTTGAAATGCATACCAGGTAGCCTTAATTTTTTTATAAACTCAGAAGTAGCCCATACTTTTGATTCAGCTAAAATAACTAAAGAGGGACAATTTTTTTTTACTATTTTTCTTAACTTATCTTTGGCTTTTACTCTTCTCAGCCTCCTTATGTTCCAATATAGAACTTTCATTTGTAAAAAGAAGATTGAGAAGAAGAGGTACTTCTCTTACCTTGTCCATTTTTACTCACATTTGTATTTTGATTTGCAGCTTGATTTCTTGTTGTTACATTTGGATTTTTGCTAGCTTTAGGCTTGACCTGAATAAAATCCTCGTCATTCTTTGAGCTTGAAGCAGCTGAAGTATCATTAAATGAAGTTGTATCACTGTACTTCTCTTGAATGATATCTTCACTTTCCTTTGAAGTAATTGAGGATTCCTCATAATGAGTTGAATTTGGAGCTGTAAGTTTCACTTGAATAAGATCATTCCCTACTTTTGAATTTGAAGCAGTTGGTATTTGTGTAGTAGCAGTAGGATGAGTCACTTGTGAACTAATAGAAGGCTGGATATGTATCACATTAGTTATAGATGAAGCACTAGAAAATATTGTAATGATTTTATCCATAGGCATTAGTGGAAATTATTCATGTGAGTTAAGAGAACCCCTGAATTCCTCAGTTTTGTCTTGTAAAATATGAAATCTCCCAGAAGAATTTTCACCTTGTATGGGAGGAATGATTGCATCGGTTCTTTCATTATCACTTAATATATGTTCTTCAATATGATCTATAATGTGATCATTCTCTTTTTCAGCTGGTGTGAAACATATATCAAAACCTCTTGTTGGTTGTATTTATTTTTTCCTCCATTGCTGCTTCGGTTTTTCTACCACAGCCTCTTGCAGACTTTCATCATTCTGATATTCAGTTCTTTTAGCTCTGCATTCAGTTGTCAAATGACCCACTATCGAGCATTGATTACAAAATTTTGGCTTCTTTAATATTTGTACAGGTTTCTCAAATTTGCCATACTTGTATTCAACTACCACTTTGCTGGGAATAAATTTGGCAAAATCAACTTCTACTAGAACACTGGCATAATAACCAATTTCTCTCTTTAGAGTGACTTCATCAACTCTGATGTCTCTTCCCAATTTACTACCCATCTGGAGAATGATGCTTTCTTTCCAGTATTATATACTTAGACCAGGGAATGAAACCCATACAAAAGCTGAAGAGGATTTCTGTGTCTCAGGGTTGAAATTAGGTTCCCATGCTTTGAGTTTCAAAGTTTGGGATTCAACCATCCATAATCCCTTCCAAATTAGGCTTCTATCAGCTTCATTATCCAGTTTTTATGATGAAGAAACCTTTTCCCAGAGGAATAAATTGTAATGAACCCTTAATAGCCCATTGTTGTTTTAAGGAAGTAGCAGCTACATTCATCTTTAATTTGACAAAATCTAATCTACCAATTATACTAAATTTCCACTCGTTCAAACTTTCCTCAAGAATCTCATCCGGAATAAACAGAGAAGGGGGATCCTCAGAATTTATTGAAGAATAACAAAATTTCGAGCTCTATTGGATCGAAAAACAGATCCACTTGATATTGGATTTTCAGATATAATAAGTAATAGAATCAAAAAAAAAATTAACACCAATCATCATATTTTAATTGAAAACACTTTAATTAAGAAGAATCTCAGATCGATTACCAAGAAATCCACGAATTTAATGAACGAGTCAGAGCCGATTTTCGTCGCCGATTCGCAGAGCTAATAAAAGTATAACTCCGTATTTGAATATTTTGTCTCGAGAGATGGTTCTGCCCCCGGCTTCGTTTTGTCGCTTAGATATCTCCGGAATTGGTTCCAGAGAGTTGGTTCGCTGCGGAGCTGTTGTTGCCTTTGTTTGCGCCTTGGGGTTGTCCTTCTGGATTTCTTCAAGTCTGATGTAATGATATTGGATGACCCTAATCTCTCCTTCGGAATCAAGGGCTCGGTTGTGGAGTTCCACGAAGATAGCTGAGGTTCTATCAAGTCTGTACTTATATCAATTAATGCTAATTTCTGGATTGACTTTCCTGATTGCTTGGCATGTCTTCTGCCACTTATCTGTGTATTGCATCAATGTTTCCCGGGGTCCGATAAGTAAAGAAAATAACCTATCTAACCCTGCCTTTGTTGACTTGTTGTACATGTATGTCTCCAAGAAGACCGTAGATAACTGCTCAAAAGAGTCAATTGAGTTTGCTGGTAAATTGTCATACCATGCCAATGTTGATCCTGTCAAGCTTGCAGGGAAGTACCTACAAAGTACTACCTCATCTCTTTCCCAGTGGGAAAGGACACGAGTGTAGTACCGTAAGTGGCCTGCGGGATCAGAGGTACCATTGTATGCCTGAAACGTAGGTACTGGGCATTTCGCAGGGATGGGTTCCCTCAAAATGCGAAAAGACAACGGAGATGTTGTCGCTTCTTGTAGCACTTATTCTAGCCTTGCGCCTGCGTGGCTAGGTTTCAGTCCTTGTATCTCCTTCCGCATCTTCTCCATTTGCTCCATAACCATGTTCACATTGTGAGCGTCTTTGGAAAATGCCTCATCATAGTATGACTGAGAGGGCTTGTATGTTGGATTTGTTTCATCTGGATCGTGGCATGTTTTCCTGGCTCCCCCCGGTGGGTTAGCTTTTGGTGGGTTAAGATCCACCCTTCGTCTTCCTGAGATAGCTCCGTTCTCACGCCTCTTTAACGAAGGGTGAGTTTGGGAACCTTCGATCTGAACATCTAGCATATCTTTCAGATTCTGGTTCTGCTGGGCCATCACGTGCATTGCATCCTCATGCTTCTTGTTACGGAGTAGCAAAGCTGCTACTTGTGCTGCCATTTGATATTCATTGTGGATTCCACCACCCTAAGGAGTGTTGTCGGCCGGATCCTCAGAGTCATCCACTCCTTCTTCTATGACTGGAGCATCGGGATCTATCTGGATCGGGGTTAGGTTTCCCAACCCTCGTCCCGTAGGTACTAAGGTTCTGGGTAACCCTGCGTTGGCCGCAGGTGGCTGCGTTATATTGGGATATGCTCTGGTAACGACATGTCGTAAAGTGGTTGTGCTCCCGATATTTTCTCCATCCCTTCGACAGTAGTAGGTGGCTTGTTAGCGACTGTTCATCTTGTTATTTCACTTTGCCCTTCCTCTGCTTCTGTTCTTTGATTCGCTTGAGATGGCTTTTGAGATTTTCCTTTCGTAACTGCTGGGCGTGAGCTTATTGGTACGTCACTTGGTTTCTGCATGGTTTAGGTCTTTGACTATCCTGTTGACACAGAAAAAAGTGGAAAAATCTGTTACTTGGATGCCTTCGCTAAACAACAATTAATGCTCTGACACAGAAGACGGCTAAGCAGTTTTTTCATAAAAGGACTGAAATGACGTCTTGAAAGACATGTATTAAATTTCTTATGACACCCTTGGAAAAAACAACCTTAAATGTTGAAAACCAATAAAAAAAAAGGGTGTCAGATCTCCAAAAAACAAGGTTATTAATTGCTTTAGAATATCTTTTTCCTTAAAATCTCACTGAGATTCCTCTGCAGTCAGAGGTACTCAGATCTAAAGGATGCCTTGTCGGAAAAGGTTGTTTTAGTACAAAACAAAAGTTTTAACATTTTGTGAGTGTGTTTTTGTGAAAAACTTTGTAGATCTGAGATGCGGTAAGTCTTTTGAGTCTATGAACTCAAAAAACATACGTAAATAACGGATGAACAAGTCATTAGAAAGTGAGATTCATCGTTGTAGAGCACAGATCTCTTCGTGACAGAAGATGTGTAAGTTAAAAATAAAGGAATATGAAAACTCAAGCTGGTGAGTAAAACCTTCTAGCGCCAAACTGTGACTACTAATTTTCCCATAGTCTATGTAATGTATACAACTCAGAGAATCAGATACTAAGTAGTATTGATGCCTCTGTTGAACTGATAATGATAAGTAGTAAAAGATACTCAAGATCACGATAATAACAAAGAACACAAATATAATATAAGAGCTACTAAGTTATCATGAGACACAAGAGATTATGTGGTTCGACTTTTGTCTACGTCCACGGGGTAATGAGTGATTGTTTTGTATTAAGTTGTGGTGGTTACAAAGATCTTAGATGCTTCCCAAAGTAATAGAGAGAACTCAAGTTGAAGTAAATACTTAAGCTCTAAACATTAAAGAGGTATAAGCTTAATACTAGATCTTCTCTCCTAGATATTTAATGCCTTTAGTTTGTTGGTGAAGCTTGGTATTTATAGCCCCTTCTGCTCCAGGTATATCTTTGCTGTCTTTGGACCCATCGTTTTCTGATATACCTTTCTTACAAATGGTACCTTCGTTCACCGCGTGCTTTCTCCAGTCGGACTCTGCCACCTCAGCTGTCCCACGTTCCTTCGGGAACTTCCCAGCCTTAGTACAGATTGTACCTTCGTTCACCGCTATCCTTGGCTATTCAGGTTCTGCCACATCATCTCTCTCCACGTGCTTTGGCTATGCGTGTAGATAAGAGATTTGTGCATTTAATGATGATTAGATATGTCGTCTACCTTTGTCCCTTTGCCAACTGCCTCCCTCTAGACTATGCTTTACTTTTTCCATCTTGACCGTCGAAGTATCCCTTCTTGGAGCAAGATAAAGTAGATCTGCGAAGGTATCTTCTGCTACTCAGGTTTCTCTGTACAGCGAGGGCTATACAGTTATCTTGTGTGCGACCACCGAGACCGCGACACGTGCTCCACAGAATATTAGTATTCACACAAAGTCAGGCACATATTTAGGTTTGTAAACACCTAATATTGATCTGGTAACCATTGAGTGAGTAGGTTCATTCTGAGCAGGTGGTGGTGGGCTAGTAGATAAATGGGATGTGGGTGAGGATGGCCCATATGGGGAAGCATTGTCAGATGGTGCAGTATCTTCATCAGTGGGAGAAATTTCAAGAAGTTTTAGTGATGGGTAGATAGGTGTTGAGGTGTCAACATAGGTGTTAAGAGGTGTTTACTGAGTTTTTGAACAACTACAAAAGGGGAAAATATACTCATCAAAGATTACATGCCTTGAGATAAATGTCTTCTTAGTCGAGTTATCATAACATTTGTAACCCTTGTACATTGGGATGTAGCCAATGAAAGTACACTTAGCTGACTTAGGGCTTATCTTGTCTTTCCTATTTGGTCCAAGAAAAGGGTAGCAAGCACAACCATAGATTTTGAGTGATGAAAAATCAGGTACTTTATGAAAGAGCATCTCATAAGGTGTCTTGAAGTTAAGAAGCTTTGACGGAGTTCTATTAATAACAAATGTAGCTGCAAGAAATGAGTCATACCAGAAGCTCTTTGGCATGCATACCTGAATAGACATAGTGTTCCCCATCTCAGTGATATGACGATGTTTCCTCTCTGCAACCCCATTTTGCTGAGGTGTATTGGGACATAAAGCACACAGTGATACCACAGGAGTCTATAAAATCTCTGAGTTTACCCTTGACTAACTCATAAGCTCCATCTGTTTGAAAATTTTTGATAGTCCGAGATAGCAAGTTCTCATTAAGCCTTTTGAAGTGTTGAAAACAAACTAGGCTCTCATCTCTGGTAGTCATTGGAAATATCCAGTGGAACTTGATGAAGTCATCCACAAAGAGGATGTAATATCTATACCCAAGAGTAGATACCACTGGAGAGGCCCCCCAAATATCACAATGGATAAGCTCAAGTGGAGCAGTGGTTGTCCTGGTGGAAGCTTAAAATGGAAGTCTCTTGCTTTTACCCAATTGACAAGATGGGCAGATAGAGTCAGCTGAAGAACCAGTTAGCTGGATGTGTGAGTCGAGCATAACCTGCGAGAATGAGATTTGATGGATGCCCAAATCTGCTATGCCACGTAGTTGGAGAAGCCTGAAGAGAAACATGAGCTTGAGCTGCGAAAGCTGAGTTGTTAACAATAGGGTACAAGATTTTGTTCACTTTGCTTTGTGGCAAGATCATTGATGCGATATCCCCATGGTAAAAACTCAAAGGAACAAGAGTTACATCAGTGAACTTCCCAACAGAGATAATATTTCTGTGCAATGTAGGTACATAGAGAACATTGGGTAATTTGAAGGATGTTGTATCAGTATGGAGAACAGAGTTTCCCACCATAGTGATTTGTAGTTGGTCTCCACTTCCTACTACTACTGTATCTGAACCAGTGTAAGGAGTAACATCTTGTAGCACGGAGATGTCATTTGTCATGTGAGTCGTTGCACCGGAATCAGGTAACCAATCAATAGCTCTGGGATAAGAAATTTCTTCAGAGATAGAGGCTGTATTGACTTGAATACACACATTACCCTAAGAGGTGGATGGGTTATTGGATTTTGGTGTTGTATAGCGATAGAAACACTTATTAGCAGTGTGACCATTCTTTTTACAGATTTGACAGGTGATGAAGCTGAAATCAGTAATCTTGTAAGGTTTTTGAGAGGTATCTTTATCAAGATGTGGTTTTTGAGAGTTATCTTTGTAGGGTTTTTGAGAGTTATCTTTGTAGGGCTTTTGAGAGTTATCTTTAGATGATGAAGGGTGAAAAGTGTTTTTGGTAAAAAAGGCAGAGGTCATAACTGAGTCAAGACTCTTTGAGAGATCATCCTGCTGAGCAGCTAACCACTGCTCGTGTTGAATCAAATGATACTTAAGAGCACCTAACGTAAATGGAACATCTCTATTCTGAGTAGAGATGACAAAGTTGTCATACTCTCTACCAATTCCATTTAAAGTATATATCACCAGATCTGATTCAGGAACATGCTCATTGATAGCAGCTAGAGAATCAGTTATTTCTTTAATACGATGTAAATACACAGTCATAGAATCAGACTCTCTACGGATGTTGTGAAGTTGATTCCTAAGCATAGTTCTTCTCGCAACAAACTTATCTGAGAATTCTTTGGCAAGAGAGAACTATACATGTTTTGAGGTAGATAAACCAAGGACTGCAGAAGAAACAGATGGAGAGAAGGTAGCATTGAGGCAGCTCAGAACAAATCGATCCCATTTCCTCCATTTCACAAACGCACGGTTAAGTACTTCTTGACCTCCAACAAGAATAGACGGTGGTGGTGCTGGTAAACTGCCATCTATGAAGCCAAACAGATCTGTACTAATGAGAACAGATCCATCTGGTTTTTCCATACTAAATAGTTGGTATCATTCAGTTTATCTGGTATAAGACTAATATTACTGTTGAACGGTAAAGATTGAAAAGAAAACTCGAAATCTGTGTTCAAAGAGTTGTTAGAGGTTTCTGTTGAGAAAGGGATATCATTATCATTTATCAAGTTATGACTCAGTATTATCAATAGGTGGAGTGGGTTGAGGAGTCGCCATCAAGCTGAAGATGTGAGAGGTAAGATCAGAGATGAGGTATTGATGGTGACGGCTCAAGAGTTTTTCAGATCCCAGGAAGGTATTCAATTATTTCCATGATAGACAGAGATATTTATGAATATAAGATGTATTAAGATTTAAGAGTTGTTCAGAGTTATCCCAAAAAGGCATTACTTCAGCTTATTTATAGAGCTTGTCATTACATAATGATAAGGACCTGACAAACATGACAAAGCCCTAAAGGCATGAACCTAGGATATTCCTAAGGGATCAAGACAAACTAAAACAGTAAAGTAAAGCTAGATATAAGGTAAAACATGAGAGGTAAAAAACTCAAAATACTGTCTTCCAATACCCTTTACCAAACCCTTTTGCCCAAATATAATCAAATCATTGGTTTAGAAAAAAGAAAAGAAAAAAGAAAACGGAAAACAGAAAAACACATGAGACTCGAGACATTCAAGGCAGCTAAAAGTAACTAAAGTTGGGATGAAATGCATAAGGTTGGTCCGCCATACATCCCTTCCATGGAAACTTAGTAGCCGTTAAAGTGTTGGTGTTGCAATTGAACCACATGAGTTCACGGACACTAAGAAACGTAACAGTATCACCAGACCACATATGAACAGGATAACCACCTCTACCATTTTGATGCATCATTGTTACATCATTGTTACATCATTGTAATATTTCCTTTTCCAAATTGGACCGGTGGTGGAGTAATTCTCCAGTGTCCAGATTTCCATAGATTTCTTCGTCCAATACAGAATTCCAAGCTCTCCATTGCAATTGACTGCAAAGCTAGAGTGCTCCTCTGTTAATTTCTTCATCTGCTCTGTGATTTTGATGATTGCCCATTTATCCTGATCAACATGATAGACAAATACTTGATTGTAGCTTGTTAACCAATGTAGTCCTCCATTAACCAACACCCCATCACCTCGTAAGCAAGTCGCAGGACGATCAAACTTTATACATTTCTGCCTCTTCCAAGCCCAGTTACTCGAGTCGAACACTTCACAATGCATTCGGCCGTAGCGTTCTGCCTCTGCAACAGATATACGAAGTATCTTGTAATGTAGAATCGGGTAAGACTGTGTCACCACTATTCCAATTTTGTGTTGGAAAATTGGGTTAAAAAACAAGAGGATGAAAAAACACAGAAACAAAACAATGGTGTACCCCTGACTTCAAGGCTCTTTCGATTCTTTTAGACAATAATTCGACCTTTCCCAATTAACTTGGCGAGTACAACAGTCTCTCGAATTATGCCTTGAGATTCAATGAAGCCCTAACACCGTAATCGAATTCAAGGATTGTACTTCCTTGACGACCAAGAAACACACTTCGTATAAGGTTCGATGATGCTTTTAGAGAAGAAGAAAAGCATTGTTTTTGATGTTGTGTTAAACGAGAAAAAAAGGAGATGCTATTTATAGATGCTTTTGCATCTGTAGGGAATAGCGTCTCTTCATCAACAGACATGAATGGCGTACATTTGGAATCGAAGATTCTGGATATGATTTCAACTGTCGAAACAGTTATGTAAAACCAAAATTCTGAAAATATTCCAACATAGTTGAAAATATTCCAACTATTCCAACATTTTGCTAGTGGTGAGTCGCGTTTTAGGAATCGGTATCTTTCTCCATTCTCGTGTTGCTGGTTTACAAACATAGTAAACTGGAATCCGGCGAGTTGGAATCCAGCCGGCATCGACATATTTACCGATACAACAAACTAATGAACCATATTGAGATGAACATCCGATGTGAACGTATTCTGTTGTCGGCAAGAAATCAAGAGAAGGAGATGCAAGTTGTGGCGCGTTTTGCTGATTTTGATTATCGATGTTTGGGATGAACCGGAAAGTGCAACAGTTCTGCCTGTTTACGCACTGAATGATGTAACCTGATGCGGTAGTTCTCTGCGAATGGGTTTGTTGAAACTTTTGATGATGAGTTTATGCCAATCTTTGCAAACCCATTGACATTGGCGTAGGAGATTACCCAAATTTACTCTGATTAAAATCTCATACATTGCATCAGATGGCAACCGTTCAATTTCCTGTACTACTACTTGACATTCATCTTCGTCCTTATCTCCCACAGATTGCTTCAATTCCATAGATAGGGTGATCAAAAACAGGATCTCAGGAATTTAGAGGGGGGCGATTGCAGAGATTTCAGAATCGAATCGGTCACTCACGAGTCACGAAGGCTCGAAGCTTTAAACGTTTAGGGCTTGACAACTTTTGGAAGAATGATATTGACTGACACGAGTTACTTTAGGGGGCGTCTATAATTTCCACTTGAAAACTGGAAGTGGAACAAAAAAACAACTGCTCCAGCGGTCAGCCATTATGATGATTTTTTTAGGGTTTTCTTTTCCAACTTAGTAACAGCCTTTACAAAAAAAAAATCAGGTAGATTTTAAGAAAAATCGGAGGGAAATTCAGATTAACCGGAATTTTTTCTGATAGAGTGTCTTCATTTATCTCTACTGAAATCCAATTTGTAGTTTCTGTAGTCCAATCTTTTTCCTTTTTGAGATTTCTGTAGAGATTTCCAATGCCTCGAATTTCTTTCATTTCTGCAATTAGGAAATCTTCGATTCTTAGTCTCACTGTAAAACCTCCATTATTGATTCATTTCTCTACATCCTTAAGAAATTCAAGCTCATATTCATCGCCACAGCATCTATATACTCCAGGTTCAGAGATTGTAGTTTTTCCAGTTCCAGTTTCTAGTCCATGTTTACTGCATTTCCCATCGACAATTCGATTTTGCTCCACCTGTCCATCTTCTACAGGAACTCAAGAACTGACCCAAAATGTGGATTCAGAACAAATATATAATGTGATTGTGGAGAATTGTAATGCAGATAAAAGTATGGAAAGTGCTCTTGAGGTGCTCGATGTTAGGTTAACTGCTGAATTGGTCGGAGACGTTCTGTCGAAGCTTTGGTATGAGGAGAAAATAGCATTCAGATTCTTCACATGGGCAGGTAAACAAGAAGGTTATATGCATGACAGTAAGACTTATGATGAAATGATTGATATACTGTCTAGTACTAAATATAAAGTTAAGCAGTTTAGAATTGTTTGTGATTTACTTGAATATATGAAGAGAAAGGGTAGGAATTCGGTGCCAGTTGAGATTCTAATTGATATCTTGAGAAAATATACAGAAAAATATTTATCTCGTGTTCAGAAATGTAGAAAGAAGAAGAAAGTGAGAGTGAGAATACAACCTGAAATCAACGCGTTTAACTTGTTATTGGATTCTTTATGCAAGTGTTGCCTAGTTGAGGAAGCCGAAACCTTGTTTACTAGGTTAAAAAAGAAGGTTACTCCAGATGCAACTACGTATAACATATTGTTTTTTGGGTGGTGTAGAGTGAGAAACCCGAGTAGAGGAATGAAGGTATTGGAGGAGATGATTGATATGGGTCATAAACCTGAGAATTTTACTTATACTACTGCCATTGATGCATATTGCAGAGCGGGGTTATTGTCAGAGGCGGCTGCACTTTTTGATTTCATGAGAACAAAAGGTTCTACAATGTCTTCTCCTACTGCGAAAACTTATGCTATTATGATTGTAGCATTTGCTAATTGTGATAGAATGGATCAGTGCTTTAAGCTTATAATGGATATGATAACTTGTGGTTGCTTACCCGATGTTTCAACGTATAAGGAAGTCATTGAGGGACTTTGTCTAGCTGGGAAGTTTGAGGAAGCATATAAGTTTTTGGAAGAAATGGGTAATAAAGGTTACCCAGCGGATATTGTTACTTACAATTGTTTTCTTAAGGTTCTTTGTGACCTTAAGAATGCAGAAGAAACTCTTAAACTATATGGAACAATGATTGAGGTGGGATGTATTCCTAGTGTCCATACTTTTAACATGATGATCGCTATGTTCTTCGAGATGGGTCAACCAGATGGGGCATTTGAGACATGGGATGAGATGGAAAAAAGGGGATGCAAACCGGATATAGATACTTACTGCGTCATGATTGAAGGTTTATTTGGTTGTGGCAAGACAGAAGATGCTTGTTCTCTTTTGGAAAATGTTGTGAACAAAGGGATGCAGCTGCCTTATAGGAAATTTGATTCTTTGCTGATGAGGCTCTCAGAAACGGGTGATCTCCAAGGCATCCATAGACTTTCAGAGTATATGAGGGGCTTCTATAATCCTTCTATGGCGAGGCGTTTTGCTGCAAGTCAGAAACGTATGAGTACAAGTTTAAGAAGAAAGTAGATTGGGTACGAATTGAAAACTTCTACAAAGGCCATGCAGTTATAAGTGTAACTGATTTCCTCAAAAATATTGAACATACGACACAAAGTTCATTATTACCCTGAGAATCAAGTGCCGTGCTCGTGGCCAAGAATTTGGGTAGGCAGCTACTAAACATGTCTGAACTGATGGCTCAAAGTGGACTTCTACTAAGACTCTGCAGATGGCTTACATGATCTGCGAAGACATCACGAGTTGGTAGATATCTTTGTGAAGCCGTAATACCCATCTGGAATCAAATTAATTACTGGTTTCTGTTGTGATTCACAAATGATGGATTCCGAACAATGGAATTACCTGATTTTGATGAGAACAATCTAATTCAGGATCAGTAATATATCCCCGTTAAGATCAGTTTGGGCTTGACTAGATATATTTACTTGGCAGCAACATCTGGGTCCCCGAGGCAGCATAAACACAATACCCAGTTCAAGAGAGGGGTCTGGCTACTTCTGCTGTCAATCTCTGCATGTCTTCCGGTTAGTCGTTAGTGCTTCTGCTTCATTTTTGCTCTTTTATCTTCTTCTTAATCTTTTTTCTAATTTGCAGTACATAGAATTTTGATTCAAGCCATTCAATCTTTTGCTGAATTTTTCAAAATTCATGAATTGGGAAAATCCAGACTAAAGTCAAATTTATACCAAATTGGTTCTATAAACAGTTTTGTGAATTCATTAGTAAACAGAACTTCTGATGCATGGCAAAGATTGTAGGACCAGATTAACTAGAATTGAAATATCTGAATAGGAATCCCTAAATGTAATTTCTGTATGTTAGAGGAAGAAAACTTGGTGGTCAATTCATTCCACCACTAGTTTGAGCTTCATTTGCTTCCCACTTCACTAGTACGTCATCATAAGCTTTTCCCTCTCTGTATATACGAGAGAATTAGAGAACCTAAACTGGATTTTATTTTAAGGAATTCCATGCAGTTTTCCCATTGGACCAAATTCCGGGTACCAAAAACTGGTTGATAAAGCCCAAATAATATTCATCGAACCGAGCCAAAATAATACTAGTATTTATACATGTAAATTTTCAAATATTAATGAATATGAGTTTCCTAAACTATTGATATACACATTGTCCGCAGGTGAGCCTCAATAACGCGGATGAAGCATAAAAATCCTGGAGTTCAGTTCCAGCAATATGGGGTTAAAAGAAGAGAATATGTTCTAATACTTCGCGTTCGGACTTTTCGTACAGTTGATGATCTTAACTAGAGTATCCCTTGGTAGTCTTCTGCCGGAATTTCATTTGCAGAGATTGGCAAAAACTCATTCACTAGAGTAACTTCCAGCTCATCCACTTTCAGAGGACTCTAAATATTGCATTAGCTTACTTCATTTATACTTAAAAAACTCTGAGCTGCAACCTTATCAGTTAGTTTTTCATGTTACCAGTTTATTTTGTTCCCGTGCAACTTTGATCCCAGCAGCTTCCAGTAGATTCAGTTACCTTCTCTTAATTCTTACCACCAAACATTGTAATATTAGAGGCTTGTCTCCTTATGGTCTATTACTTGGTTGTGTTACTGACATGAACTGGTGGCGTTCCTAGTTTTTACATAACAGCATCTCGTGAATGGGAAAGACACCAAATCCCCAAATTTCATTTTCCACTTCTTTTCTCTGGGTACGCATACTTACTGGCTGGGTTTGAGGGCACCCTCCTTGGCTTTCGAAGTTATGTAATTTGCTACCATAGTCTTAGTTGGATCCACTACCACTGACCTACACCAGTATCTATTCTGGCTCAGCCACATCCATAAGAACTTTCAAAAGGCACCTGAATCCATGTGTAGATGACATGTTTTATATCCCCTCACAACGACTACCACCACTCCAACTGTTCCAATCACCACCAAACACCACAATCACCACCACTGTGGCCGCCCAGTGACTTGCCGCAATGGACTTGGCTATTAAGCATTTAGCTATTTTGTAGAGAAATGATATTGTTATGATTCCTCTTGCTTCATTTTACGTGAGTAATTATTTTGATATTCAAAAGTTTTGGAAACAAAAACATCTTTTTATTTTTTTAGATTCTCAGGTTTTAAAAAATAAATAAAATTTTACCCCATTTATTGATCAATCACTATACTAAATGATGTTTATGAATACGGAGATGTAGATGGCAAAAACCCATAATATCCCTACTATAGATAAACATTATTTATTTATTTTTTGCAAATGTGAGAGTTATAAAAATGAAGAAACCTTGGCTTAAGGTCGAGATACTCTCGTGAGTTGAAAAAATCATTAGTGATTATTCTTTCTCAATCATATTGATAACATAAAATACGTGGATAAAAAGATTTCACACCAACTATGCTATAACGTTCTCACATCTAGTGTTACTCAAGTAATTTGGAGTTTTAAAGAGCATACCAATAACTCGTCGCCTTCAATGCATACAACACACATTGGGTTTAATCGGCCTTGAGATTAAACAAATACCCCAACATTAGTCAAATATTCGAAACAAAGTGCTAACGGGAAAAAATACAAAGAAAATACTAAAAGAACCCAAATTAAATCAATACTTGCCTAAACAAAACTTATAAGAGAATTTTGTAATTATTAAATACCTTTAAAATCACTATTAGAGATTCCCCCGGTAGGACGAAATCACGGAGATTAATTTGTAGATATTTCACTTGGATATGGTGAAGTTTACACCTTGGTGGTGATGCGTTCCATCTAAGTGTTGTTCGATTGATTTTTTTTTTAAAAGGTTTCGGTTTTCATTGGAGAAACCGAGAGGGAGCGTTTTATTATATTCATTATCATTCAGAAATCCAAGACCAACTCGCCCTCTGCTTACGGGATCTCAATACAACCTTAGATTTATCTATTGACGGAGAAACTTTGATACTAAATATGTAGTTTTTAGTGTTATTTATTATATAATGTGACATCCAAATGTTTTTTCTTCTTCTTAATTTTCATGTATTTTAACCGAGTTTATATTAGCATTAAGACGATCAACCACATTTCTAATTTATAGTGTTATCCTTTTGTGCACATAATTAACATAATCAATTACTACTCATCAAAACGGCCAGTACCACAAAACATCCCTCGTAGAATATTTGGCACCCTTATAACTTTTGATCCCACATGTCATGTATAAAGTTTAGATTTAACAAACTTAGATGCGTACGAAAGGTTAAGGTACCAAAACAACCATTTTGTCTTAATGATTTGGTATCATCCCAAAAGTATTTGTTACCCGCCTTTTTTGATCGTGTGTCAAAAACAACCAACTATACTTTTCACAATACAATGTTACCGTCATGTAAAAAAATTATTATTTTTGATTCAAAAAAGAAAAACCAAAGCCATCGCCACTATTTCTTTGCTTCCACCACTTACTTCTTCCTCTACTACCACCACCACCACTAATATCTATTGAAGATGTATTAATATTAATTAAGGGATATTTATGATGTAAAATTAATAAATCATTTATCATGAGAAATTAATGAAACATCAATTAATAAAACACTTATACTAATTAATATTTAAGTTGAACAAACCATAACCATAGATTTTCTTCTCTCTAGACAAATCACTTATACTAATTAATAAAACACTTATACTAATTAATATTGAAGTTGAACAAACAACCACTATTGATTTATCTTTTCTATCAATTCATCATGAGTTCGAACCTCCCAGTTATAATTTTGAAATTCCATATCTTGATTTGAGAAACATAGCAAACTTAGCCTAGCTTTGTTTTGTATTATTGATGGTTATGAACTATTATTGATTGGAAGAAACAGATTAGATCTCGGGTTTTAAGTGTTTTGGATTGAATAAGCTCAGGCACCTATAACTACCAATAACTGTCTAACAATATTTATACACTAACATCCCCCTCAAAGTGAAAGTCTCGGCTTGTGTAAAGTAAAAAGCAACATGTTTCCAACTTGACTCATCTTAAGTTTTGGATTGAATAATCTCTCGAAAAGTGAAAGAATCATGATTAGAAGCAAGAGAGATGGAGCTCTTGTTGTCACAACTTGATAAAGGAGATGTAGAAAGAAAAATACCCAAATCCTGGAGAAGATGACATACCCAAAGAACTTCAGCAGCAGTATGAGATAACGAACGATATTCGCCTCAATAGAGCTTCGAGCTACGAGTTGGCTGTTTCTTGGAGGATCAAGAAATGGGACTGGAACCAAAAAACACACAGTAGCCACAAGTAGACTTGCGATCATCAGGATTACACGATCGAGTCGAGGAGAAAGAAGAAAGAGTTGTCAAACCTTTCTGCAGAATAATGCTATAGTCAGCTGTAAGTTTGAGATATCTTAAGATTCGTTTGGCAGCAATGAGATGAACAGATGTAGGTGCACTCATATGTTGACAGACTTGATTAACCGCATAACAAATCTCAGGGCGAGTCCAAGTGACATATTGCAGTGCTCCCACTAGAGACCTGTAATCACTAGCTTCTGATTCTGTAAGAGGAAGACCATCAAATTTACTCATTTTGGTATCAGCAACTGCAGGAGTTGAACATGGCTTAGCATCTAACATATTAAATCTCTTGAGAAGGTCAAGAACATATTTAGCTTGAGAAAGATGCATGGCTGTAGAATTTCTCTTGACCTCAATGCCCAAAAAATAATGAATGGCTCCTAGATCTTTAACAGGAAAAAGAAGACTGAGACTGTGAATCAATTCATTGCAGAAATTAAATGAAGACCCAGTGATGATGATATCATCCACATAAACCATAACAATAGTGAGTTGATATTTGTACTTATGAATGCAAAGAGAGGTATCAGCCAGTGAAGTACGAAAGCCAAGTGCCAAAAGAGAATCCATTAACTTTACATACCATGCTCTGGGGGATTGTTTAAGACCATATATAGATTTATTGAGCTTGCAAACATGATTGGGTCTTGATTTATCCACAAACCCTGGAGGTTTGGCCATATAAACATCCTCCTGTAAATCTCCATGTAGAAAAGCGTTACTCACATCAAGCTGCTTGACTTGCCAATCATTGTGAACTGCTAGAGAGAGAACCAAGCGAATGGTAGTTGGTTTAGCTACAGGGCTAAATGTTTCATCATAGTCAATTCCCTCATGTTGAGTATAACCTTTGGAAACTAATCGTGCCTTATGCTTGTCAATAGAGCCATCAGGATTATATTTCAACTTAAAAACCCATTTACAACCTATAATATTCTGGCCTGGTGGTGGAAGAACATAACTCCAAGTATCAGCATCTTTAAGAGCTGTGTTTTCAGTTTGCATAGCAGTTAACCACTTAGGATGTTTACATGCTTGAGTGTAGTAAGTAGGAACTGAAGGAGTAGTATGAACCAGAAAAGCAGTGGAAATAGGATGCTTAGTAGTAAAGAAAGTTTTGGGTTTGAGGTTACCAGTTTTGCCCCTAGTAGTCATTTTATGAGCATTAGTTGTGAGAATTGGAGCATTAGTAGCAGATGGACTTGCAACTGTGGTGGAGCTGACTGCAGCTGAAGAAACAATCTCAGAAATTGGTGCAGGAACTTTAGACTCTGTCTCAGAAGTTGAAGAAGGAGCTTCAGACTCTATCTCAGAAGGGATTGAAGTAGCTTCAAGGTCTTGAAAAGGAGTATCCAGATTAGAGGAGTCATTGACTGATGGAGAAACAACAGAAGTAAGATGAACTGTATCACCATGAAATAAGTGAGAAGTAGTGCTGGTGTTGGAGACTTTAAACAGCTTGCAAGCTAGAGCAGGTAAATGATGCTCATCAAATGTAACATGCTAGGAGATGTACACTTTCCTTGAATAAGGCTCAAAGCATCTATACCCTTTTTGAGATTCAGCATAACCTAAGAAGATACACAATTTGCTTCTTGGTTGAAGTTTATTATCTGTATATGGCTTGAGCCAAGGGTAACATGCACATCCAAATACTTTGAGACTTTGATAATTAGGTAAACAGCCATATAATTTCTCATAAGGAGATTTAAAAGAAATGGAAGCAGTTGGTAACCTATTTATCAAGTAGTTTGCTGTCTTGAAAGCATCAAACCAGAAAGAATCATCCAAATTTGCCTGAATCAATAATGTTCTGCCAACTCCTACTAAATGTTTATGTTTTGTTTCAGCTACTCCATTTTGTTCTGGAGTATATGGACATGTATATTGATGAATAATACCAGTTGAGACTAGTAAAGATCCTAATTCTGTATTGATGAATTCACCACCTCTATCTGATCTAATAATTTTGATTTTAAGATTAAAGAAGTTCTCAACTTGTAATTTGAAGTCAGCAAAAACTTGTGCAAAATCTGATTTTCTCATTAATGGAAAAATCCAACAAAACTTGATGTAGCCATCTATGATATTACAATAGTAATTGAATCCACTATTGGACATTACAGGACTTGGTCCCCAAAGGTCCATATGTAAAAGATTAAGTGGTTGTACTGATATGGAAGTAGACATTGAGAAAGGAAATTTGTGAGATCTACCTAACTGACAATAGCTACACATAACATATGGAGAACAAGTAGTACCCAATTGATGACTTATTATTTGCATAGACTGAAATGAAGGATGTCCTAAGCGCATATGAAGCAGTAAACTAGATGATGAAGCTTTAGTTGAAGTTGAAGCTAAAAATGTTGAAACAGCAGGAGCAGAGGAAATGACACCACATGTAGAAGTAGAAGCTTTAGTTGTAGACAACAAAGGTATTGGATATAAACCTCCTTTACTCTGCCCTTGGAAAATTTTCCTCCCAGAGGAGAGATCCTTCACATAAAATTTATTACCCTCAAATGTCATACTACAATGGTTATCAGTAGTAAACTTATGAACAGAGAGGAGCTTATGAGAAGCAGTTGGAACATGAAGTATGCTAGGCAAAGACATAGGCACATAGAGTAAAAATTTAGTAGTAGTACCAATATGTGATATTTTCATACCTTCTCCATTAGCAGTAGAGATTTGCTCATTACCATTATAAGATTGGAAATCTGTAAGATCTGAAGCCTCAGTAGTAATATGATTAGTTGCACCTGAGTCAGCATACCATGGATTGTCACCTATAATGTCTGCTGTGGCCATCATAGCATGAATGTTTTGTGGAATTGGCCTTCCTTGATATGAGAAATTCATCCGTTGATTGCACTCAATAGCAGAATGACCAGCTTTAAAACAAATCTGACAGACAATAGGTTTTGGATATCTTGAAGAACCCGAACCATGAAAAGAGTTTGATGAAGCATTCTTCATAGGAAAAGAATAAGCAGGTGAAGTAATTGGTGGTTGAAACTGTGTTGGAGGTGCAGATCTAAAATTAGTTGATGATGAAGATGAAGGTCTTGAAAGATAATAGGCATTTTGTAGAGGATACCTAAAAGAAGAGTTGGAGAAATATCTTTGTGGCCTAAAAGCAGCAAATGCCTTAGATTCATCAGGATGAACAAAAGATTTGATCTTTCTTGCAAGACTATTTCCTCACTAATCAACAAATTGTGTATTTCTCCTATAGTAACTGGTGGATTACGAACTCGAATTGAGGTAGAGAACGAATCGAAGCTTGAATTCAATCCATTAAGTACACATACAAGAATTTCATTTCTATGGACTGGAGATCCAGCAGCAGCAAGAGAATCTGTGATTTTCTTGATTTCACTCAGATAGTCAATGTTAAGAGTATTACCTTGCTTCAGATTTGATAGTTTTGTTCAGAGTTGAATGACATGAGTAGCAGATGTAGATGCAAAACGTTCTTCAATAGTCTTCCACAACTCAAACGATGTAGTTGGACCAACAACATAAGGAAGAACACTATATAAGATTGTAGATTGGATCCAGAGAAGAAGAGTTTGATCTTCATCGTTCCGGTGAATGTAGTCAGGATTGATTGTATCTTCAGGACTCCTCTAGCTCTCACATAGATGCATTTATTAGGACAAGGAATAGATCCATCTATAAGACCTAAAACTTTGAATTTCTTGAATAATGGAAGTAACAAAGACTTCCAGGTAATGTAATTATGATCCTGAAGTTTGTAATGAACAATGTTTGCAATTGTGTTTAAAGGAACTTTGGAAATGTTTGATTCCATGATGAATCAGATGAAGAAGAAATCAAGAAGAAAAAAAAGAAAAAAGCTTTAATGGCGGAAGCGTTGAAAGAAAAGAAAAAAGGTGATCAGGCCCTCATCAGCTCTGAAACCATAGAGAAATGGTAATGAACTATTATTGAAGCTGGAAGAAAACAGATAAGATCTCAGGTTTTAAGTGATGATCAATCACTATATAAAGACAGAGATGTTGATGGATCCGTACAGACAGGTTGGCTTACACGTCACTCTCAACAGCCTGTCATTATGATTACACACACAGGAAATACTACAGGCACACCTATAACTACCAATAACTGTCTATCAATATTTTTATTTTTATTTTTTGATTCAAAGATAAGAATTGTATTAAGCAGAGGAAGAGGTTACATGGTAGTCTTGATCAACCCAGGATTGTATGTCCTGAGGAAGAACATTTGAAAAAACATAATTGCCTTTGAGAGTTCTAGCTCTCTTGGCCAACTTATCTGCCACACTATTGACCTCCCTTTTCACTGAAATACATCTCCAAGTACTAATTTTACTTAACAAAAACTGAATGTCTAAAAGTAAAGATTGATTCCTCCAGTGAACATAATGTGATTGTTCATTGATGGATCTTATTAAGACTTCACTATCTCGATTCAAAAACAACCTTCGAAATTATTTGCAATGTGACCCAAGACACGACTTCCTTCAAGGCCTTGCATTCCAGCTCCTCAACTTCAAGACCTGCAATCATTCCTCCATCAAAGTATTTCCCTTGAGCACCAATGCACTTACCTGCAAAATTTCTTACTATTAGTCCAATGCCACCTTGTAAATTTTCCTTCGGAAAAGAAGCATCCAAATTAATTTTAATGAAAATCAGGGAGGCTCCCATCAGGATATTTTTCGTTACATAAATGTTTCTTCTGTATGGAGTATTATTTTTTATCCTGTTGACCCGTCAACGGTATAAATGTTGAAATTTCTACCATCAAAGTCCAATCTGGCGTGTTGTCAAGTTCATCGTGGAATCCAAAATACGTAACAGTGAACCAAAGCCAAAGGAAGAAAGATTGTAAATGAGTTTCCCGCTTAATAAACTTCCGATCTCTCCTGAAACCCTAACTCTACCTAAACTCTCTTCTTCCCTTCCTAATCCTCTTTTCCCTACTTCTTATTCATTCAATCATTGTTTTACCCGCCGGATTTTATACCGGAAAATGACTTGTACCGTCGGAAACTCTTCTTCTTCTCCGACCATCAGAACTGTCACCATCTCTTATCCTGAACTCATAGTAAGCGTCATCTTTATCTCACTTTAATAAGTATTTGTTGTTTTTTCCTCCTTTCGATTTGAGTTCAGAGGATTTCTATTTGGCTTTGATTTTATAGGATAAACATGCGGATTTGTCGATGAAGATTGAACAAGGTTTTGGACCTAATGGATTGGGAATTCTATCGATTTCAAATGTAAGTTTTTAATTTATTTCTTAGAATTTGTTTTTGTTCATTATTAATCAAAAGAATAGTATGATGATTGGTGATATTGGATTGAGTCTACCAGTAACTGTTTATTTTGTTTAGTTTTGATTCTAGGGTTTTGATTTTCTGAATAAATTGAAGGGATAGGTTTAATTTTTTGGTAGATTGAATTGATGCAACCCTCAATAAAGACATGTTGTTGACAAATGCTAGGAGATAAGCTTCACTGCCTCAAGCACCTATTCCAATAAGTGCATGTTTACTTTTTTGGACATATTTCTAGTCCTTCAAATGTTCTTACATTTTTATTTCTTGTGAGGTTCATGTTTTAAGGCTGTGGGTTTTGTTTTTTTTAATGAGATTTTACTTTTTATGTAATTGTTCAAGAGCCTTACAGTTCTAAGGTTCAACTTAACTTCATCTGTCAGGTGCTCAAAGTTTTGGTAATTGTTTGATGTTTGATTATCATTCCAAACTTGCTCATACTAATTTCATGTCTGTCCCAATATTTTGCTTGGCAAGCCTTTACAATTTGCTGTAAAATGTATGCATATGTTCATCTTTTCCCAATTTTGTCATGATTTCGGTGTTATTTTCTTGTGTCTCTCTTGCAATAGGTACCTGAACTTCCCTCACTGCGTCAAAATCTCCTGCGTCTTGCTCCTAGGTATCAGCCTTTAGACGTGTGTGTATGTAGTTGCATGAGGAAAATCAGTTTTTTTTCTTTTTTTCATTTCATGTAATCTTCTATTTTATTAGGTTAGCAAGCCTACCCGAAGAGGTGAAGAAGGAACTTGAAGATCCTCACAGCCGGTAACTACTATACTTGAGTTGTTTGATTTACTATTACTACCTGTCAGGAAAAAAAGATACATGTTTCATATATTGCTGTGTATCTTATACAAATATGACGCTTACTGGTTTAAACCAAAACAACAGTGATGTTCATTCAACTCTAGTAATTTTAATTATTTGATATTTTCCAGCAATTTCTGATCAGAAAACAAGACCATGTTTTTATATATTTGTAGATACATGCTAATTCTTGCCAGTATGGTCAATTAGGTGTGGAGATAAATGACTGAATGTGTTTCTTGTTATAGATTTAGGAAGTAGGAGCGAATTTGTTTCTACTCTCTAGTTAGATCGGTTCCTAGACAAGGTGGGATTAGGTTCGTGTGTATCTATGCATGATTATCCGATAACAAACCAGCTTTGTTAAGTACACGGGCATCAACAAGAAGTTGTGGAGTGGCCAGGTGGTGGTTAATTTGATAAATGACGGCCTTAATCCTAGTCATATCTACGGGACATATGAGCAAATTTACTTCTGAACATTATTAACTTTCATATAATGTCGTTGAATTTAGTGAGGAAAAGAACTCTGATCAGGATGCAGATTTTCCCTATGTCAATATACTCTTGAAATTAGTATCTCTTGAATATGTTGGAGGAAGCATGAAACTTTGAGATATTAGGAAGAATGTGTGCCTGGACTTTAGCGACTATTAAATAAGAATGGGATTAATTTTGCCTCGACAAGTTGAACTATAATAGTACATACTTTTCTCGTTTTTTTTTTTTTTTTTGTGTGTTAATTCTTAGTAATCTTTTGTTTTTGATGGTTTATATGGTTTCTAGTGTAAATCTTATTAAAATGCTGATAGTTTAGGCATCAACATTACTACAGGGAAGTGTTGAAATGACTATTTCTCTGCTTTAGGTATAACTTTGGGTGGAGTCATGGGAAAGAGAAGCTAGAATCTGGCAAACCTGGTTAGTGCCAAAAGTTACTTTGAAAATCATTCATCAGCAAATTGTGTTTCACAATTCACACACAATGAACTTGGTTTGTACAACCAAGTACATTTGATGCGCTTCTAACAGTATTCTTGATATAACCTCTGCAGATATGATGAAAGGCTCTTATTATGCAAATCCAGTGTTAGACAGACCCACAGAAGATGATTCCCTTATCCAGCGGTAAAAGTAAAATCGTATGCTAGAAGCTCAATGTTGTGCATTTCATGTATAAATAAAAATGCCGTATTGCAATTAGTAGTTATGTTTTGTTGTTGAGTAAGGAATAATTGTCTAATCGTACAGTTTTCTCTTCCTTACTAGGTATCCATCCTATTGTCAGGCAAATATATGGCCCGGTGATGCCTTGCCAGAAGTTGAACCTGGTATGTTGACCTCATGCAGTTAGTGATTTCTTAGCAGGAATCGCGATGTTATATTGGGTTGTCTTAATCAAATTGGTCGCATTTGTAGCTTTTAAAGCCCTTGGGAAGCTGATGGTGGACGTTGGCTTGATTTTGGCATATCATTGCGATCGATATGGTATATGCTTGTTACATAATCTATATCAAATTAGGAACCGTATGAAAATGTGCTGACCTGATTCTTATGCTTCAGTTATTACGTGTATGGTTGGTATAAACGTTTACCACAGGCAAGCTACTTTGGTTCAGTAGCTGCATTACATTTTTCCTTTTATTCAAGCTGCATTTGTAAGGTTCATCGTGTTTATGATTAGTATCCAGGTGCATGACGGTGAAGGATGATGAAGGCCTTGAACAGATACTTTTGCGTTCTCGATGTCACAAAGGTCGTCTTTTGTATTATTTTCCAGAGCAGAAAAGGTGATTGTAGGCCTTATGTTAGAATATCATTAAGTGATGTTCGAGTCACTGTAATTTTTGTTTTTCACCGCTTTCTCTTTTCGTCAAAATGATCGATTTTCGGTCTTTGTTCTCAGTTACTTAATCAAATGAGATTCTGTTGGAATATATTCCATAGTAGAAAAGTCTGAGAAATTAAAACTAATAAAGATCTTTTCTAGGTGACATCTTCCTATAGTATTTCTTTTACTTCAGAAATCCCATGCTCATATAGCTTCTTTGATCCTATTTTGTAACTTCTAACCGTTCTTCATGATTGAATTCTGATTCAGCAGTGAATGCCTACAAGAAGCCGACAACATTTCTTCATGGTGTGGATGGCATACAGACCATGGTTCTCTCACAGGTGACTTATCTATTATTCCGATCCATATAGAGTATAGGAGATAAGTTTGCTCAATATTTTGTGACCTGAAGGTCTAAGAAAAACCTGTTACTCCGTTAGCAATCAGCAGGCATTAGTAACACAATACACATCAGCATTCCCTGTATTTCAAGTTTAGATTGTTTTAATTGGCGGATGATAATTTTTCCTGGCTGTGTTCTATAAAGTTACCTGAAAAAAGGCCGCTATGGTTTGTGCTGAAATTCTAGTAATCTATAATTTGATTCACCACTTTCATTAAAGCACGGCAGATAAATAACCTTGCATATTTTCAATCACGTTGACACTACTTATTGTCGAACCTAGGAAATTGAGAGGTTTCACTGTACTTCGATAAATGTGGCAAGACAATCATTTTTCTCTATTCAACTTCTGTTACTTTTGGAAGTATGTGCTTTGCTACTTCCTTGCAATCATTTCCTCTTAAATGCAACTTGTTCTCTACTTTATATAACAATCAATGACTATATTTTTCATGATAAATCTGTTTTTTCCTCTGAGAGAATGTTATGCGACAATATCCAGTTTCACTGGATGAAATATGGTAAAATGGGAGGTTTCGAAGAATTGTGATACTTATATCCTTGTAAACATAGCAGGCTAATAGACAATATTTCATCCCATGCTTTTTTTCTTTCTATTATTATTGTATTCATAAATATGCTGGTTCTATTAACTCCTAGTTTTTGATTTTGTGGTGAATTTCCCGTGTAGGTCTCACCTGTGGAATGTTTACGAGAAATGCCGTTGAAATACCTTGCCCTGATAAAACTGCTGGTCTATATATCAAAACACGAGCCGGTCAGATTGTGAAGGTATACTTTCTTGAAAGGCTATTCGAGTGTCACTTCATTCTAAATCCATGATATGCTTATTTTAACAGAAGAGATTTGACATTGATAGTTACTAATTCACTTTGATGCATTAGGTTGTCTTTGGGGAAGATGAGATAGCTTACCAAATTGGTGAAACAACTGAAATACTTTCCAGAGGTAGTCTATGTGCAACACCTCATTGTGTACGGGTGAGTGATCTTACTATGTATCAAGTTATGGACATCGGTTTTGTTGTAAGTTTGGCAGCATCAGGGAATGTATGGTGTTCCACCTCAGTGTAATATATTGATTATCATTCTAGGTTTTTTCAACTGTTCAAGTTCAATTTATTTTTCTTGTCTGTCAGCTCTATACTGGCCAGTAGGTGTAATCTTCATTAGAACACCATTGATTCGTCTAAGTTTTATAAAAAAGCCATACAAATACCCTCTCAGAAAATTTTGAACATCATTGATAGTTACTGATTATTTGCCGTTGCTCATTAGTCATTACCATTCGACTTTACAACCTTTAGATAGGAATGAGTTTCTGAAAGAGAAAACTAGGTTACACCTTCAACTGGCGAAGCTGTAAAGCAATAGCATAGACTTGGGTTGATATTTCTCATGCATTTCCAGTGTTTGGTTCTGCTTAACCGATGCTTACAACTGCGGAATAAGTTAGACAATGTAGTTGCTAGCTATGTGGATATAAAGTATTATATCACATTCTAAAGCTTAATTTAGTGTTCCATATACAAATATAAAGAGTTGTCTTTTAAATATCCTGACTTCACTGATGTATTTGTTAGGCACCTAAAGGAGATAACACCCTGGGTGTGGATCGTTCTACTTTTGCAATGTTCATGCAACCGGATTGGTATGTCCATGATCTTTACATGCGCTGCTCTGATGATTATAATTAACTAGATTGCCGCAAATATTAGCATGAGCTGTCTACTCAAAACATGCAGTTTGTCGGAGGATTTGCAATATATAAGTGTCGTCGACCAGTGTCCTTCAATTTTTCTAAATTATTGTTGGACGTCTATAAAATGCATTTGTACAAGTATTTACAGCGGATACTAATTTCATGCTGTTATTTTGTAGGGACGAGAACCTCAAATTTCCTGAAGAGGTGCATCTTCACAAAGAGGTAAGCTCTTTAACCTAATTATACTTCTTCAGCACCAGCAATTGCCATATAAACTCTCACTAAACTGGCGTTAGCTGATTTTTTTTATGTTCTAGACTTCTAGTATTATTCGAGACCTAAATGATGACTAGATGTGTCCCTTGGTGACAGGCAAATCTGCGAAGTGTGTTTAATATTGTGGTTGATTATGGTTTTACTGAACCTCGTTTTTACTCTGCAGTTAATTCCACCGAACGGAACACTAACTTTTGGAGAGTATTCTGAGAAGCTCCTCGACAAATATTATCACCAAAAATCGTAAGTAAGCAGTCTCATGAACAAGAAAAATGATAGTGATAGTTCTTGTACACGATAGAAACACTACTTTAAGTCTCATATTTGATATTGTTACGTGTAAATGTTAAATAAATTCAATTAGTCAGTAGTCATTACAATCAGCAGCACCAAAAAATAAACAAACCCCAGTAGCCTTGGAGATGGTGGGCTCATTTAGCATTTAAGCCCATAAACAGGTGAAATCACAAATTTTATTTTAAATAAAATCCTGTATTCATGTTTGAAATTTAAGACCTGAGAAAGGTATGTTGCTTCATATACATTTGAAGTGTTATTCAGATAGGTGCTAGTGCTACATGACAGATTTGGAGTTTCTTTTTTATTTTTATTTCTTGAAGACAGTAATTAATAATGCAAATATTATTGCATATCTTCTGTAATTAAATTACTTCGTATTTGATAATAATACATGAATTATTAGTGAAGTATACATACTGATAATGTGTTTACCGGTTTTAGGGAAATTAATAAATAATGGTGTGGATTTGATATGGACCTTGAGCACGCACAATCAGAAAATGTCTGGATGATGACAAAGATAGGTATATAAAACTGTTTTTCTGCCTAGCTACAAGTACAATGACATTATCTTTTGATTAGGACAAAGTTTAAATCATAATTGAGCAACTAATTCTGCTTAGTTAATTCTTAATATACAATTATTAAACATGATATCAAGGAAATCAGTTCTTTTCAGAATGAGTTTACCAAAGCACATTGTGTTTCCCCTTTTTTAGCTTGAAAGTGGTGGATCATGTACCTGCTCAGCCCAGTCTAAGCTAGTTGGTGTCGCTCTTCTATTCCTGACGTGATGGTGCGTTAGATACAAAAAAGAAATTGCTAACAAGGGGTACCAATTTATCTGGGAGTGTACAAAAGTGTATACAAGACAAAACATTTTTGGTACACTCCCAAGTAATGGGTAACCCCTATTAGCAGGCATGGAGAATTGCACTGCGTAACTACTTGGAGATTCTTGCCTCCCCTTTGAGAAGGACCGCGCTAAAATCTGGGTGCTCACACCACCCCGCAGAGTTATATTCACCCTGGCAGATCGTGAACTTATACATCACGAAATGCACTAATATCTTTTGCAAGACCGTAGTGCAAATTAAGTCCTGTGCGGACGTGGTTTCTTTGACTCTCTCTGTATGTCGCCTCATGTGCCCACCGAGTGCTTGCCCAGTAGTGAAATTCCTCGAACAAAATTGACACCGATGAGTGGTTCCCGTTCCTCACTGTAATCCTACCCTTTATTACGTCATTGCCAGTTTGCTACAGATGATATCACCATTTCTTTTTTGAAGATTGATGTTCAGCAGTATCGTGCATGGCAAAACAACCATCGCTTTCCATGGCAAAGCTTGGTGACCACCCAATGCTTGGTAAGTCAGGAACTCCTCAAAAACTGAGCATTCATATCAAGCATTAGAACTTGACGCTGAGTTCTCATTCACTGTGGTATCCACCAGCACACCACGATTATCCTCCAATGTTGGATGGGAAGCAAATGATAAGTTGTGGCAATTTCCAAATCTTCACTGTTGATTTAAGAATACCACCGTTTTATCATTCTTGATCTTTTTGAATTTTTTTCTGGATCTTTTTAGCCAGATTGGAATGAAAAACCAGACTCCATATATCAACCTCCGCGCTACTTTCAGGTAATAGATGCATATAATTTACCTTGAATAAAACCCTTGGCAAACGAACTTCATCATTACCTTCTGGATCGTTGTACTTGATTCACCCACTCCTTCAACAAAGTCTTGTAGAATTGCTTCACCAGGAACCAGTGATCTTCTTGGGGAACCTACATCTTCATTCCTTGAGAACTAGGTGACACTCCCAAGACTACACGACCTTGGTCCTTCAGTCATCTAGATTGTCTCCAACTCGTGAGTTCTTGTTATGGTTTCCCATGTCTATGCACTACTGAACCTGGTGATGAGAATTCCATTTGCCTTCAGAATCCATCAACAAGAGAATACAAGAATCTACCTTCCTCATCAAACCCTCTGCAAGAGTAAAACAGAAACAACACCAAAGATTAGTATAAAAACATAATTGATATTTATTAAATTCACAGCCAGCAATATCAACCTCATTACGAGCTACATTATATATCTAGCAAAACTAGCATAAAAGAATCCCACAAGGGCCATAACCATTCGTGCATAATACTAACCTTTAGTTGGAATGTTAATTGGTTCATAAGTTGGGATCGAATTCGAGACTATAGTTTCCAGAAAACTCTTCTGTAACCATTTTTTTTATTTTTTTTGATACAAAGGCAATGATAAAAATTTTTTGCCATACAGCACTCTCTTATCGAACTACAACTACGCATGCCACACCTGCAACCTTTAGCACCTAGGTTGCGATTTGGTGGCTTAAGATTATTTTTTTGCTTATTTGGATCACTAAAGAAAAGGATTGCTTTGATCTTAAGTCTTAAACTTGAGCTTAGAAGAAAAATAAGTGCCTACCTTGGCTCTCTTTCGTGTGGAATTCTTTCAGTATTTAAGGTGGGAATTGCCTTGAATACTATGAGATTCTAAAGAGTAATTGCTCGCGTGATGGTCATTTTATAACCAAATCTTGAGAGTTAGCTAACAAGAATTAATGTTTACCTGCACTGTGTCATATGTCATCGTACCAATGGCAACAGTCCCAATGGCCTGCTTTGCTTAATTACAGTCCCCATTGCAATATTTAACTTTTTCCACTGCAGTCACCCATCTCTTTGCTGAATTGGAAATTCCACCATTTGTCTTTGACTATGGTCTACAATATATGCCTATTTTATATTCCAGTCACACAAGATAATATTTAAAAAGTTGCTTCAGCTAACTTTTCATAGATAACTATGTTTTCCAGTGCTAACTGTAGTTCTTTTGTTGTTCCCCTCCATGCGGACCTTTGCACTAGCTCTACAAAAGCCTAGCTATGGCAAATCCAAGATTTCAATATAGAACAGTGAATTTTATTTGGTGAATACCCTGAATTACAAAAAGGCTGACCTCCTACATAAATACTGAAAGAATTCCACACGAAAGAGAGCCCAGGCTGACCTCCTCCTAGGCTGTTCTCCATCTAAGCCTACGCCTACATACATTGAAAAATTAAACAACATCGGTTCAACTATTATGGATTCCCTCAACAAGAAGCAAATCTTCTTTTAACTACAGAGCACCAATTTGGAGAAAAAATTTTTGCGCCCCTTTTGCTATTACAGATGGACGTGAAAACAAATTAAAAAATGTAGTACTTAGGAACCGGAACTGGCAGAAAGCAGAATGCATCTATCGGTTGATTGGTGTGTGCATTCTCTCTACAATTCTATCAACAGCATCACGCGACATCACTAGAGTATCATGTTGCAAAATGCTGTACACATTAAGACCCTGCAAATATAACCAACTGATTACCAAATGAACAAAATAGTGGCTCCAAATATTCAAACCAAAGATTCATTTCAAACATAGGGTCGAGATAGTTCTGTTTGCTTGGGCGACTAGATTCATGAGAAATGATAGGAGACGCGCCCAATCCACGCTACATACGTGGCATGATCTCCACCCTTGGATCATGGCATTAACCCAAACGGGTTTAACCATTTCAAGAATCTAGGATGTCCGTATGCACGCCACCATAGATATGAGCAACTAGCGTAGCATGGGCGTGCACCCTCTAGATTCATATGAAATACGGATTTTCTTCGTTTGGCCGACTTAAGAAAATCTAGCAACTGAAGCTAAAAAAAAATATGAACACAAGAAACTAGAAACAGTAGTAAATACTTACAATGGACGGGAGTACATTGACATAGTGAAGATTCTGAGTAGCCAACTTGAGCTTCTCATCTATGGGACCTCCATCCACAATTAGAACTTTTTTGCTGTTCTCCATTTGCTGGACGCAGTTAACAATGTGCTTAGTTTTGTGGGTAGGAATTTCCAGATCATCAAATACCAGTAGCTGTTCATCAAAGATAAATCTGTGTTAAACTAAGTAAACATAAAGGGACCCGAGAATATGATAACCGAGGATTTACAGGATACAAGGAGCACAAACATCGTACATACTTGCGCAATGACATTAACGGCAGTTTCTTTGCCCTTCATAATGGTAACATGCAACACAATCTGTTTCGTACATGATATCAACCAACAAGGAACTAGATTTTAACAAGTTCTTACTAAGATTTATAGAGTGGTCCACCTAGATAAACAATCAATTGGGAACTCTAGCATTTCTCTTCCTGCATGGATGTAGCAGACGTCTAAAGCAGAGAATTCAGCACAGAAAATTAACCTAATAAATTTTGACCTCATTAACTCATTTTATGTTCAAAATCTAAATCTTGTTGACTAAAAGCCTGCACTTTGATTAGACTTGTAGGAGTTGATAGTTTCCAATAAACAAAGTGTAAGGTCCTTATCTACCCTTCCTCCCGTTGAATCATCTCAGGAGTGTGATCCAAATGCATATTTCAGTCAATACTTGGCTCATTACCATCGGGATCTTGCACTAAACAAAAACTACTCCAATGCTTGATGAGACTATATTGTACACCAGCTAATCTTATTTGGTAATAATATCCTGAAGTAAGTAAATCTTTACCATATGGCACTTGCTCTATAAGAAATCTGGTAAAAGTGTGTCCTACTCAAAAAGTAGAAAAGTTCTATTTAATTTAGCATTACTGAGTATGTTACACCAAATCGGCGCTTATTTAAATTCAACACATATTTAATTTTTAATATGAGTAACACAACGATTAAATTGAAAATGGTGTGTGAATCCATACACATTATAAAAACTAATAATCATAATAGACAGATAACTTGCCTTGCCTTCGGCCATACGAGCTGACAAGGCACATTTCAGCCCAAGACGCCTAACTTTCTTTTGGAGTTTCATTGCATAACTTCGTGGCTTGGGGCCATGCATAGTAGCACCATGTCTAAACTGTTGAAGTATCCCTTTCATTAATAACATGAAATAAATAAGCATCAGGCAATGAAAAATAATTTCAGAACTCTAATCACCTGTGGACCACGTAATGACCCATGTCTTGCTCGCCCAGTTCCCTTTTGTGGCCATGGTTTTCTCCCTGTACCACTAACTTCACTAATAGTTTTTGTTGAATGCGTACCCTGCACAAGATTAAAGACTATAAGTGCAAAATACACTGGCATACACCGAGGAAAATCTGTGACCACTGTTATTCCCCATGAATTGGCACCACATCTCCATTTTTAGTTATCAGCAGTTCAAATCTATAGGAAAGGTTCATGGCATTGCAAGACAAGAATCATAGCAAAATAAAATTATCTAACAGACTTAGAGAGTAATCACGGAGAAACATCTATCATGTGCCAGTATGCCAGCAAAAGGAGAGGAGATATTTACATGTAAAAGATTAACAAAATAGGAACCAGCTCTGAGCAAAAGTTGATGAAAAGAGCAACGCTACATAAACATGACTATAAAATACACCTGATTATGTCATATGGTTTTGGACCTTACATTGTGCAAATACAAAGTAATACCTGTCTTCTATTTGCTAGCTGCCATTTCACAACACGGTGAACAATATCTTTCCTGATTGGGACATCGAAAACATCACCAGCCAGACGCATGAAGCCCTTCTCTTCGTTATGGAAATTTGTCACCGGAAATAAACAATCCTGGTACAACCCTAAAACATAAATGTATTTTTGATGAGATAGAAAACATTTATTCTTTAGTTTGTATATTGTCGATAACTTGAACAAGAAATATGCTACAGTTTCTGATGGGAAAATGACCCAAATGTACTAGTGAAAAAACAGATCAGATCGTCAATTCTGTAACTTTTACGCATGAAATATGCTATAGTTTTGCATTTCTCTAAGAAACTTCAGGGTTGCAAGGAACTTGCACACCGCCAGTTCTCAAATTTCTTTGCAAAGTTAGTGACTCATAAAAAGCACCTTTGAGGTTTAAGTTTTTTTTATTCTTACCTTGTTTGTGATCTGAGGTTAACACAGATTTACTGGTCAACAACTCAGCTGGAATAGGACCCTCACTTGATTGAGGAGTCGAAATGGTAGTAGAAAACCTTCTATTCGCGATAAAAGAAGAAATCATTCCCTACATAAATATACAGAACAAAAGGTGATAATCTTTAAACCCTAAAAAGTCATGAATTTTTCAGATTTTAGAAAGGATAAATGAAAGACAGAAATGTAAGGAATACCAAACCTTGCAAATTTGTGAAGAATCAAAAGCAGATTCTTTGAGTGCTGTTTAAAAGGGACAGGAAAAAGAAGAATTGTGAGGATATTAAACATAGGAATTTTGAACATTGAATAAAGGTAGAGACAAAAAGAAAAACCCATGCCGCAAGAAGATTGGAATGAAGATTTAGAGGAGGATTCAAAGCGAGAGAGAAAAGATGATGAAGAAGATCCAAGTGACTTTATAATCTTCCTGGAGAGAGCCATGGTCATTTTTAATCGTTTACAGATATACAGAACAAATCTAGTAGCCTCAAGCCTTCAGAAGCAACAGCCACAAAACTGGTACCTGAATCCAATAGAACAGCATATTATGAATTTTGGATAGCTAACTCAAAGGAAATAAGCCTATACCTGTACACAATGATGTGAATACATATCACAGTGTTTAATCTGTATTACATACTGACTTAAGCAACACAAATTTGGACAGTGGGCCAATGTAAACAAGACAAAAGCACAGTAAAGAAAGTTAGGTGAACTATCTGTAATTAAGCAACTTCTGTAAGACCCAAAATGCAAGCATCCCTAACAACACAGTATGAACAGGTAACCACATTGTTTTCTATGGTTAAACAGACAGAAGTTGTGCATTATTAAAAGGAATTTGTGAAAGCTCGCCCAAATGACAGACTGAGTGACACGATAGAAATACGCAACTAGATAAAAGGTAGTATAACAGGCATACATATGTATTAATTAGGTCTGACAAAGCATTCTATTGGCTCTGTTTTCCTGATTGTCCAAATGATTAGATCTTTGACCAGAGCAAATGAAGAAGGGGCAGTTGGTGAGCTAAACATGACAGTGTTTAAGATTTTTGACCACTCGAGTCATGGTCCTATGCAGTATGACTTGAGTTCATTCATTAACTGTATCACATTATAAGTACAAATGTATCCGAAATTCGTTATCATGCCCAAAACATACAAGTCTAACAAAGAAATGCTATTGTAAATGAATGTTCCGCAGATGTGTATCGCTTCGTAGCTAATTCTAGACACCTAACATGTGGGTTGTACACTATTTCGCCAAATTCCAACCTTGCCGGTATCACTCAAAAGTCTCTCAATGCAACTTACCCAAACTTAAGAAAAAAGTACACATAACACTGTTACATATCACTCAAAATCTAGATACTGAATAAGCACATCAGAGAAAAACACTCAAATTTGTTTCAAATTTTTGCTAAAAATACAACCTTTTATAAACCCTAACTATACCATAACAATGTTTTACAAACCCTAAATCATGCTCTCTAATCGAAATAATTTCATACCAAATTCGACCGTATCTTGATTGGGGTTCTTAGCAATCAGAAATTAGAAAACCCTAGAGTAACCAAAACTATTTCTTCTTCAGAGTCAAGTACAACCAGAAACTCATTTTCAAGGAAATCAAATTGCGAAGATGAAAAGAGGCAGTCATAGAACAGAAACTGACAGAGGGGGAGATTGGGGAGATTGAGAGAAAAACTTCAGATTCGTATCACGGTGATGCAGAGAAAGAAGCACTTCACTTCAGATTCGTATCACGGTAAAGGAATCAGGGCTGGAGACAAGGTTTAAACCCCTAGAGTCTACTGAAGAGAAAAATGGAATGATGGACTGATGGAGCACTATTAGACCATTTCGAAGAATGGCAGCGGCCGGCGGTTGCTAAAGACTCAAATGGAGCACTATCATGGTTTATTTGGTCTACTAGGGCAATGCATCTAGTGGCGAATCTTTTTTGTTTTTTTTATAGGTCAATAGAAATTTATTGAAAAAGAGGTACTCAAAGGACTACCTCAACTCAATGTAGTTGATCTCGGATTTCGGTTTGTCTCGGTCCCAAGCGAGACACTGGTACAATGTTATCTCGGGGAGATTCCGTTTCCAAATCTCTGTGTAATTTTGGTTCAACTTTTATACATATGTTAAAGATGTAACAAAATACTATCAACTTGACCAAAAGAAACAAATATTCATTAAGAAAACACTTCACACGTATTGAACCATCTTAGTACCTTACAAAAGTCAGTAAGTATGCAAATCACACCTGAATTCAATCTCACCCCTAAAAGGAAAACCAAAACCAAAATCATGGTAGTGGGTGTGGAAGACAGAAGTGACGATTTCATGGGGATTTCTTTCCAAGATTTGTTTCATATGCCCATATCCTCCTCCGATCCCTTATCATCACCAAAATAATAAATACATTTGACTGGACACAAATACTGAATTACCAACCGGACTCAAACATTCAGTGAGCATTTGCATTAAACACAGGATTTTCACCATTTGCCTGAATGACTGATTCGTGATACTACCAACAATTACAAATTTACAATGTTTTGAGTTGGTGATTTTGTTGTGTAATGATAAATCGACAAGTACAGATCACATGATCTTGAATAACCCTAAGTAACACACAAGTGCGCTAACCACGATTTATTTATTTAAATTTTGATCGAATTAGCCATGATATCAAACTAAGCACGATGGAGTGTTCCTAAAGCTAAATTTGATGAGAGCTTGTCGACGAGAATCATCGGACTTTAGGAGAAAATGTTACATTTTGTCATAATTCCTATAATAGAAAATTAGTAAAATACAATTCATAAAAAAGCCAAGACATACAACAACACTAAAACTCAAAAACATTGGTCCTTTCTTGATCATAATTACACTACCTAAGAGCAACCACAATGGGCGACTATACTCAAAAATTTGGTAAATGAACGAGACGTAGTGGGACGTACTATCGACTAAACCCCGACTATCGACTAAATCCCAGACTATATTTTATCTGGACCAAAGACTAAACCCAAATATAGTCGGGCGTTGATATAATCCACGCCCACCACCCAAGCGGGTATATAATGTACGCCCCACACCAGGCGAACGTATACTCAACGCCCCACACCAGGCGTGGTTTATACCTCCGCCCCATATTTTTTTTTCTTTTGAATGGGGCGTGGTTTATACCTCCGCCCCATGAATATTTTTAAAGTGTTTTGAATGGGGCGTTGAGTTTACCTCGCCCCATTTTTTTGTTTTTTGAATTTTCGAAATCTCCCCCACACCAGGCGAACGTATAATCCACGCCCCACCACTGTGCTTAACGTATACTTAACGCCCCACACCAGGCGAACGTATACTCTATGCTCCACCAAATTTAGTCTTCCACCCGTAACGTCACACACCAGACTAAACCCAAATTTTGGTCTTTTTTTCCCTCTTTGGTCTTTGGTGATGCTGATGGAGTTACAAACTTACAAACTTACAGGCTAATCACGTACCTCAACTACCGTAATATACGGATTGAAGCTCTACCGAGATTATGAAATACACATGGTGAGCTGAATCCGAGAGAGAGGCGATTTTAGGGAAGAAGAAGAAGAAGAAGAAGACTGAAGAAAAGAACGAGTTCTAGACTTTTAGGGGTTTAATTGCACTGAAACTACAAAATGACCCTCGTCTTGTATGACTCGTCTCGGCTTGATCTCGGCCGAGTCGACCAAGATTTCCATCCCAATTCCGTTCTACCGAAATCCTAAGTTTCCCTACCTCTAAGCCGAAAACGGAAATTCTGCCGAGATCTCGGCCGACTACATTGCCTCAAGTAGAAATTGACGTTTAATCCCAAAATTACAGGGCTTGGGACGCTTTACTCCACTCATCTCAGGCCTAGTACTCTCTAGTCCAAAAATTCCCCGCCTCAAACAGTCCAGTCCAAATATGGACGAGTCGGTCCTTTACTCCACCGATCCGATTATTTTTGGTGTTCGAAATGTCCTTGAATCATAATAATATGTTATACTTAGTAGTTTTGGAAGAGAAAAATCATATTAGAGAAATGAAAGGAGATCTAAATATTAAATGATATCTTTTCAAAGAAACAAATCTACTAAATTAATCCATAAACATTCGATTTCATCTATTTAAATATTTTGATTTGAAATAAGCCCGTTCCTTTTAAAAACCTATAAAATTATCATCAACAACGCTTGTTTTGGAGATCTACTGGAAGAGAAAAATCATATTAGAGAAATGAAAGGAAAGTGATGAAAAATTGATGATTTGCATAATCATGAACAATTGAATCTAAAGATTTGAGCATAATCATGAACAATTGAATCTAAAGATTTTCGTCACCGAAAATGATTATGAAGATAAGTTTCATCTTCTCTTATCACTTATCTATATCTTGAACATTCGATTTGGAGTTATTAGGTTTATCGTTTTCAAAATAGAATTTCGTTTAATTTTTTTTTAGGATTTTTATATGACTAAACTAAAGATTACTTTTGATTAACATTTCTGATTTGAAATTATAAATCTTTTTTTTTATTGTTATTATTATATTTTAGATTAGATCTGAGAGGTACGATTTTAGATGAGATTCATAAAGAGATAGACAATTTATTTGATGAAGAAGAAATTTGTGAAGATAATCTGGTAGAATTCTTATGTACGTTGGTTTTATTGTCCCGGTTGTACGAGGTGTACTTTTTACTACATCAGTTGTACGCAGTGTACTTTTTAGTACACCTGTTTTCAAAACAGCTAAACTTTTTTTAACAGTCTTAGTTGTAGCCTTTTTTGCTTCAGGATTGTTATTGAAACCGTAATGGGTTAATTAAGTTTTCACCAGAGTGGCATTTTGTTATTGAATTCTTAATGTGTATGTAATTGTACACATGCTGATTCCTAATATATACATAGTTGTACACCTTTTGATCCTAGGTAGCTCTCCTGGTCTTAGCTTATGGACTTTTGATCAACTTACTGTTTTTATAAATTTTTGATTGGTGATGACAGGTTAACACGCACTATATACGATGGATCTGGCAAGATCATAGGCAGGGATTGCAAGGAAGATCATGTAATGGTGTTTCATTTTGTTTATTAATTCGTTGTTTGCTTTCATACTGGTTTGGTTGATGCCTTTATTTTGTTTTCTTGCTACCAAACTTTTTTTTAATACATTTCCAAAGACCAAATCTATGTTGTTTTTCGTTTTTATCTTCCAAGGTTCTTTGTTTCTGTTGATTGGAGTTATTGATGATTACTTAACCAATTTGAGTTATAAACACTTACTTTCATTTTATGTTTTTTTTTTTTTGGTGTATAGTATTTTTAAGGATTGTCCTCATCCAGATGAGAAACAAAGGACGCAATTAAGTAGAGATTTAGGTCTCGAACCTTGCCAGATTAATTATGGTTTCAGAACATAAGGACCCAGATGAAGGTAGACCATGCTCACTCAGTTTGATACAAATTTTCTTCTTTCACTTTTTAGCTAAGAATTACTGAATCTTAAGTTCCCATTATAAGGCACAACATGAATGAGCATATAATAGTATACATAATTGTACCTAAGAATTAACCGTTGTATTTTCTTGTACACTAGTTAGATGGGTGCATATAAAACTGCACTTCTTCTTTTTGTGCTTGTTATACCAGGTGTATATGCTTGTACACCTTGCCCTTTCTCTTAGAGCTTCGATGGATGAAGAGAGGGCAAGACAGGACGCTGCTGCAAGGGCTGCAGAAGAAAAAGGAGGTGGACAGGCGTCAAGTTCACATGATACAACTATGATCGAAAAACGCTAGCATTATGTATGATGGGATAATACAGGCTATTTGATGGTAGGTCTCATGCTTTTGATATTTGTATCGTTTGATTTTCTTACTGTGAATGTGAATTACATGATATTAAAAAATGAGGATATTATATCCTTGAGGTCCACATCTATCCATTTATTCCTTGTGAAATCTGTGAAGATATTTTTTTGAAAGGTTAAAGACTGGTAGAATCTTTATGTGCATTTTTTTTTATTATACCCGTTGTACAAGGTGCACTTGTTTGTACACCAGTTATGCGCAGTGTACTTTTTAGTGCACTAGTTTATCAGACGTACTTGTAAGTCGTGCACTTCATTTCTGCATTGATTATGAACCTGAAATCTAATAAACTAGTACTTTCATTTAGACTTTTCTATACACAACAAACATAGAATTATTCCAATGTCGGGTATCATCACACCAAGTCTTAGTTAGGTAGTAAAATTTAGTGACTTATAAGCATCAAAGGGCTTAGTGGTGTGTACATAGAGTGCACTTATATTTATGTATACAAACCAAATATTAGGGAAAGCACTAATGTGTACAGGTGTTGGAATTTTTGTAGGTGTGTACATAGTTGTACACCATTATACTCTCTCATTATTTTATGGATTTTTTTGGTATGTATGCTACAAAAAATTGGTTTTTGTAGGTGTGTACATAGTTGTACACCATGTACAATCTCAGCAATATATATGAGTTGTTTGTGGGTATGGATGTTTGTTTGTTTTAAATGTTTTATAGGTGTGCACATAGTTGTACACCACTGTGCTATCTCAACACTATATTCATGTTTTGTGGGTATAGATGATGGATTTTTGTAAGCATGTATATTGTTGTACACCATTATGCTCCCTCATGATTTTATGGTCTTTTTTTGTGGGTATGTATGTTGGATTTGTTGATTTTTTGTAGGTGTGTACACCATTGTACAATCTAAATATTATATATAACCAGTTTTGTGTGTATGGATGTTGGATTAGTTGGATTTTTTTTATGTGCGTACATAGCTACACATCATTGTAATATATGGTCTGTTTTGTGGGTATGAATGTTAGAGTTTTGTAGGTTTGTACATAATTGTACATCACTGTGCTCTCTCAAAAATAAAAAATAAAAAAAACTAATTCTTGATGAAACCCTAAGTTATTGTTTTTCGATATCATGATGTGATTTTAATAGCATGCTTGCTATGTGTGTAGGTACTTTTCGAGGGAGCTTAAGAAAGTAGAGAAGAACAATGGACAAGTTCTGTAGACGGACGCTTTTCTGGATTTGAATAGCATACTTACTATGTGTTTAGGAACTTGCTATGTGTTAGATTTTAATAGCATGTTCCTTAGTGATGCTTAGGTGGAAAAAATGTATGTGGTATACAAACTGTTACACCTTGTCTTGTCTTTGGATTTTTTGGATTTTTGTAGTGTTTGTGTTTGTACACCAATGTAAACTAAGATTTTTTTAAAAATGAAAATTATATAGTCATATGGGTACTCTTTTTGTAGCTCTCGGAAAGAGCTTTCCTAATATATAAAGTTTGTGAATTTTGGATGAGCGGTTCGAAAGATAAATCATTTTAAAATTATTTTTATATTATTTAAAATTAGTGACGTCATCATAAGTCACCATGGACTAGACTGAAAATATTTGGACTAAATTGTAAATATTAAGGGTTATTAATGTACTTTCCATATTTCAAATTAATAAAGGACTAATTTGTACCTAGTTGAATGGGTGTGGACTAACTAGTATATTTGGATGAGATTTTGGACTAAACCGTATTTTTCCCTTGCCTCAACCCAATAAATATAACCGACATAAAAGAAGGAGACTGAGATCACCCTAAGAACAAGTATAAAAAGCAAAATAAGAATCAAGGGAAAGTTAAAGTGATAAAAGATATGCACGGATTGTCTCATATCCGAATCAAAGCGGCCGATGGAAATTCGAGTCCCATAAAGTTGTCACCATGTTAGCTGTTAAACCAAACATTTTAGTGGTTAACTCGTCCAAAAATAAGCTTGAACCGTTGTTTGTTTTTTTGTTTGTTTGTTTTTTTGTTTATCATCAAACCAAAAGTATTTCATTCCACAAGAAACGTTTATATGATGGTTTTAAAGAAAAACAAGTACATAATAACATGAAAAAAAAAATACAAAAAAAGATACAAAAGGTAAATAGGTCGTGAAGAGAAAGAGCGATCTACCACGATAGCAACCGAATCTTGTACTTTGAGATTGGAGAAGAATTAGTACTCAAAATTATAATTCGACCATTTTGATAGATTTTCTTTTTGGAAAAGAGATGCTCCTATGACAGAGGAGTGATTTTCCCTAAAATTCTTCATGTGCAGCGACTAACCTGAAACCTTAGATATATTTTTCTGATGAAGAAAAACTTGATCTTCGCTCGTGCAGAATCATCGATGTACTTTTATCATGAAAACCAAACACGAACAAATCATTAGAAAGTGTAGATAAAATTGTCCAAATAACGAAGATAAAAATTGCTCTAATAGCGAAGAAATTATTGAAAACAACAAAAATAACTCCTAAATCGAAATCAATTATATCTAGTATTACTTAAAACAAGAAATCTTTGCAAAGATATAGTCCTTGAAAGAAGAAGAAGAAGTTGATGGGTATTTTTCTACTTTTTGAGAAGTCAGAGAGAAGAGAGATATTTTTCCTCCAACAAAAAAAAAAAAAAGTCTTAATGTCTCTAATTATACTTTCCAAAATTTTCTTTTCGTGATTGAAAATTCTAGAGTTCCTCTCTTTCCATATGCACCACCATATTGTAACCGGTAAGTTGTTCCATATACGGTTAAGTCTTTCATCACTCCAATCATGACTCCAAGCAATACGAGGGTATATCATTTAAGGACTTCATAATGATTCATTCTATAATTTAGATTATTAAAAGATGCATAACTTTTACGACCTCGTTGATTAACGAGACAGAATGGAGATAATATACATCTGATGTATACATTAGTTTTAAGAATAAACAGTGTTATGAGTAAATAACAGTAAAAAGCTACTCTTATTTACTAAGTGCTAGAAGAGTTTCTTAAAAAACACATAAAGATAATGCATTGCATTGATTTACTATGAGACCCATTGCAAATATACCCTTTTGAACTTTACAAATACCCCTAAGCATAATACACTACTAAAATACCCTCTTTTATGTAATGTATATACAAAACCATTACCACTAACCACTATCAAAAAAAAAAAAAAAAAAAAAAACCCTTTACTGTCCGCCATCACCACTGTCCACCGCCAACAAACACCACCACCAACGACCACCACAACCACCACCACCACCACCACCACCGCCAACCACCACCACTATCCACCACCGCTAGCCGCCACCACTGTCCACCACTAGCGCCGCCAACCACCACTACTGTCCACCACCACCACCACCAAACACCACCACCGCAAACCAGCACCGCCATTTTCCTCCACCACCGCCGCCAACCACCACCGCCACTACCACAACCGACAACCAGCGCCACTGTACACCACCGACAACCACCACCACTACCCACCACCGCCACCAACCACCGCCACTTTCATCCACCGCCATCAATCACCACCATCAACCACCAATTCCACCACCATCATCTAGAGGCAACTTGTTGAAAGTTGTCTCCAAATCTGGAGGCAACTTGCTGAAGTTGTCTTCAATAATGAAGGCAACTATCTCAAGTTGTCTCCACATATGGAAGCAACTAGCACAAGTTGTCTCCAAAAAAATAAAAATTATACAAAAATAAGTGAACCTAGTGTGAGTCGAACACACATCTTCTGACAATATAGTCAGTTGTGCTACCATTGCACCACAGGTTCGCCACACCATCAGTGCTCAACCAACAATTCAAACAACCACCATACAACACCACATCCTCCATCTTTGCTACTGCAACTCTACCTGCAACAACTTCATGACCACAACCGTATATGCACACTTGCAACATGAGCCGATAGCTGCAGTCACTTCCATGCCCCTACTCAAACACCATCAGCAACACACAAGCAGTAACAACTTCTTGCTCTGCTTTCATGAGCCGATAGCTGCAGTCACTTCCTAAGCATTCATCTACCCTCTTGACTTTAAAGCATGAGCATCAACAGCACAACCATCATCAGCAACTCAACACAACCCTGTGTTACCATTGCACCACAAATTCGTCACAACTACTCTAAGATATAACCTATAAGATAATTTCCCATGAATGAATGAACCAAAAAACATAACCAAGTTGCCTCGGAACTGGAATCAACTAGCTGAAGTTGCCTCCAAAAATGAAAGCAACTTTCTCAAGTTGTCTCTAGAAAAAGGAAGCAACTAGCTCAAGTTGTCTCCAATAGTGGAAGCAACTTGGTCAAGTTGTTTCCAAAGTTGGAAGCAAATTGATGAGGTTGTCTAGGGTTGCAATTACTTTACCTTCCCGACGGAACAGTTGTGATCAGTCAAGCAGCTAACCACCAATTCCAACAACACCAACAGACATATACCAAGTTGAACGCACACAAGCAAAAAGCAAAAAGACAACCAAAATCCCTTCACTTCGATTAACAACATGATCTCTTCTGAACATACCTGCATCTACTAACAGCTTCAGCCTCTCAGCATCAAACCAACATGTCCCATTTCATTTTCCTAGCATTCATCTACTCCATTTCAGCTTCAGGCCGACTGCAGCGCCACACACAAATCTAATTGAGTCAACTCATCATAGTATGCGTATTGGAGGTCATCATCATGACACAGACAATATTCTCCACTTCGTGTGTAATCACACTCAAAATGAAGTGATAATACTAATAATTCAAGCAATTAAAAAAAAGATCAGATACACGTTAAAATTGAGAATTTGACACAAACCCAATCAAAACAGAAAGTAATTTGATTAATTTGTAGGTGATTAATTTGATCGAGAATTAAGGTTGAAATTGGAAACATACGGACTTACTTGGTTCAATTTTGAACACAAAAGCATCCCAAGAAATCACCACCACCACAACTATCATTTCTATATTCTTATTCTTTCCAAATATAAACTGGTTAGCTTTCATAATGCTCCTATATAGCTGCAATACACACTGAAAATAATAAGAACCAAAACAATAACACAAGTCCAATTATTAGTATCAACTGTGTAGACTATTCCAAACAACACCACCACTATCACCGTTCCAACACCACTATCATCTGAAACCAATTAATCACCAAATTTCAATATTTCCATCAATACAACATCACCACTACTACCAACAGTACACAAACCACTGCCATACCCATTAACCAAAATTTTCAAAAACCACAAAATACGGAGTAATACCCTAATTTCTCTGTAATTCTTCAATTAAAACCACAAATTGCAATAATCACAAGCCATTATTCTTCATTGAAATTAGCCACTATCAAACCCTAATTTCCATTAACATCAACAAATGATCTTCCTTCTCTATTCAAAATAAATTACAAACCAAACCCATTCTTCTCAACTTCAACAGACTCCCATCTAGCTATTTCATTCCATTTCTCTAAAATTGGGATCTCACGTGAATCTTCAATGAAGAAGAAGATGGACCGCTGCTCCTGATGATTTTCATATTCAGATTTCGGGATTTGATTCAATAATAGGTGATAGAAAGGGAGAATTGTAAATGGATCTGGTGAAAGAATTGGTGGATTTTGAGGCGGTGGTGGAATTGCAGGTGGGTGTTGATGTTATTGGTGGTGGTGATTGCCGGAGAGAAAGAGAAGAGAGATACATGATAACTCACTGAGATGGTGATGGAGACGATGGTGGTGCTGGTGGCGTTGGATGTGGCGGCGACGGGGATGGAGATGGTGATGGTGATGGCGACGGAGATGGGATGGAGATGGTGGAGTTCGGCTGGTTTTTCTCGAGTGAGAAACAAAGAAGAAGCTAGAGTATAAGATGTAAAGGTTAAAAATGGGATTATGTGAATTATTTTGTTGTTCATAATTTCAATTATACCATTAGGGGTATTTGTAAAGACTACTTATGAAAGACCCATGGATAGTAGGGGTGTTTATTACATTCCCACTAGAAGAAAATATTTCATATCTAGTATTCCTGGTCATTGTTGCGGTAATATGAAGTTAGCAGTTATTGTCTTAGGAGGATGATAACGAGGAATATGAGGAAGTACCGTTCCATGTACAACCACAACATCCAATATTGATGCTAATATGTATATATCAACACCGGATACTCCACACGGACAATGTATACGCCATAACACATACCAGTACCATATTAATCAAACTTTAACTAGTACACCAAACACTTGCTCTATGCATATACTAGTAAAAACAGGCTTATATATATAGGACATGTCATGTTCTATATAGGGAAATCCATGCAGATATGCATTTGATATTTCGAAGAGATGATTATTTACCAATATAAACATTAGGTAATTCTTAAATATGGATTTTTTTTCTTGCTCAATATATATGAAAGTATCTTCTAATTTAAGATATAATTGGAAAATCGAGGGTACCGAGTACACCCTACTTTTTTTTTATCAATAACATATACGTAGCTTCAACGATCTGAATTTAACATGTACAAGTGCATACCTGGTTCAGCTCCAACACCCAGCTTTTAACCTTTAATTTATGAAACCAACAAAATGGCTACAAATATTCATTTGATGGTTTTGTGTTTGATCACATCATGTACAAACCATGGGTCCCTTACACTAAGAAAATTTCATGTTCTTGTTTATGGTTCTTTGAGATAGTACTAGTATCCTCAGATAGTGAATAGCAGTTGGGGCATTCACTAATAAACTTTGAACATTGAAGTCCTTCCTAACATGATGTAGCCCAAAAGACTAATTCTTAATGAAAGCCAATGCATTATTACCATAATATAGAAAACTGCTAAAACCCAAACAAATCCAAATTATTTTCTTAAAAGGAAAAGTATAATTTTATGCTTAGAAGTTCTCTGAAAAAGTTTGAATAAAGCTAATAAGATGCACGCTGTAAGGGTGTAATTGTCAAAAGACTCAAAACATCTAGCAAACCAACTTTGTATGTCTTCTGGTTCTTTTTTGTTCTTCTCATAAGATTTCAATCAATCTATTACTCTCTTCCGGATGATTTTTTAATTTTTTTTTTTGCTTTACCTGCAACAATGGATCACAAGAGGAAGAGTAGCAGCTCCTCATGGGTATGATTTTTTAATATGTTTAAGGAGAATCAGAGGTGAATGAAGAATATGCGAGGCAAGAAGAAGAATATCTTATTAGAATATTAGAGTACAAGTATTACATAGTTTCATTTATATACAACCCTAGGAATCTAGTTGGACCACACATCCAACGGGCCGTGGGCCCTGTAACACTACCCCTTGTGCGGTTCAATAACAAAAATTTATACATAGTGCTTCACATGTAGTTCTTCTAATGTCGGTCTCCTTGATGACTTGTGTCGAAATCAACTGCCTTATTAAAACTTTGACAAGGAAAAACCCAGTGGGATAAAACCTTGGTACAACTCTTCACATGTAGTACTTCACATGTTGTCTCTTACTTTACATGTAGTTCATCACATGCAATACGATCTTCACAGATCGATGAGTCTAAGTTAATTGCCTCGTTAAAACTTCGCCAGGGAAACCCAGAGGGACAAAACCTGAACTAAAGAAAAAGAGTACAATATTAAAAAAAACTTAGAACATAGTTGGATTCGAATATGTTGCCTCATTAAAACCTTGACAAGGAAAAACCCAGTGGGATAAAACCTTGACGAAGGGAAAAGAGTACAATGTGACAGATGCAAGTAAAGGTGATCTGTTGCAGATGATCATTTTGTTTCGTTGAAGTTGATTAGTCGCTTCACAACTCCTAAGGCAGAAAATCCTTGTGGGAAAGACAATAGCCTTAGTTGGAAAATTACTTCCCGGTGTTTGTTGTTGTCTCATTAAAAACCTTGCCGAGCAACAAAAACCTGTGGGAAAAATTAACCTCAGTGAAGGAAAATAGTTCAACACACCATTAGATGATCCCCCTGATGTCAGACAATTTTCATTAGTCTAATGCAGTCAAAAGGAGTTTATCACACTTTACTTTGGTGACTTGGATGTTTATAGAACCATGTTGTTGATTCTGGAAGTTACGTTGCTTAACAGACTATCGCATTTCATTTCTTTGATTCCGATATTTTCAGTGATATCAACGGCGATTTTTATGTCTTCAACGTTCAACATACTTGATGTTTTTAGTGTTGTATCGCTAAAAACCTTGTCGAGTAACAAAACCCTTTAGGAAAAAATATTCTCGATCGAAGGGAAAAAGAGTACGACACAACTTCAATTTCGAAGTAAAATATGTCGACATCATATCCTTGGATCCTCCCCCTGATGTCGGCATCCCCCCCTGATTACTTTCATATTTGTTCCAGACAGATCCTTTAGTCATGTACTTTTCGAAACTGAATATCAGTAATGACCTAGAAAATAGTCTACCATATCTCCCCCTGATTACTTTCGTTTGAGAAGAGATTATTGTTCCTTCATAATCAACAACTTTTGGATTGCACTTTCATTAGCATTCCTTTTTATGTCTTTGCAGGGATAAAACAAACTCATGTCAATGGTTACTTTTAAGTATATGATTACGTTCATTATACCATTCCAATGACGTTGCGTTGGCGCTGAGCTATATCTAGCTAACAAGTTCAGTGAGGATGTAACATTTGGTCGAGTACATTATGCAAAGTACAATAGACGGTACAATAATGCGTCTATTGTACTTAGATAAGGGAAATTCATCTCCCGACACATCTTCGTCATCTTCCTTTAGATGAATTGGTCATTTACTTACATCTGAACCTCGACTAACCATGGGAGTGCTAGCAGAATGCATGTCCTTGTTAAATTTCCTGACAACTTTAGACATATGCAAACTCGTGGAATAATATACCACAAACTCAATTTTCGGTCGAGTTTTCCCCATATTTCTCATCTCAAATTTGGATTTAGAGTTGCTTGTATGATCTCTTATTACATCAAGAGCACCCATCATGTCTGTAACATCAACATATGTAGCTAGAATTCCAAATTAGGAACTTGCTTGTGAATACGCAAGGAAAAATACCTTACTTGTCTATCCCCTCCAAATCAATTGCCACTTAGACGGGTATACCACATCCGCCTGATTGCTTTAATCTATAAGTGAGTGTTTTATCTAACCGTAAACGCACTTTGTGGTTTAGATTCACCTGATTTGGGAAACAAAAGGCTATCAAGTACTTTTGTAAATATCTATTATCTCTTGATTCCTTTAGAGATACGTAATAACCACATACATATGCTGCATTTCAAGTCCTTTTGAAATTACCAAGCTAACTAAGTAGCGGGACGCTATAACGTTCATTACAAGGGGACAATTCCAGGGCTTTGTGAGAAACCTTGCGCCACAAGGCGAGTCTTGATACTTTGAGACTTTATTCTTCCCACTGTGCTCTATGACAAATAATCATGTATGTCCCATAGGCTTTACACTTGGTTGGTTAGCACTACCACACCAAATACCCGTATATCTACCAAAGAACTAAGTTCTACCTGGATTGTGTAGGCCAAATATGCTATTTATTTGAAATTAATCAAAATAAAGCATGGTTCGATCTCATTGTGCTCTACTTATGGAGCAACTATTTATGGATTGCATCATCACTGTGTACGCATGATCCTTCCATTGACTCATGTGCATTCTCATAATCCGTCAGGTTTTCATTATTCTCTAGAATCATTTAAAACTTCGGAGAGTCCTCCAGTTTGATTCATGGACATATTCAGAGACAATCTTATGAGATGATTTCTGATGATATAAATAAGTTGTGCCTTAGAGCAACCACAGTGCTCGACTAAAACCAAATTTTTAGTCGAAAACACAGACACTATCGAGTGGAGTAAAGACTAAATACTAGACTAAAACTAAAAACCAAACTATATTTGGTCTTTGGTTTAGTTATAGTCTCAGCGTAATTTGACACTACGCTTTGATTGGGGCGTAGCTGTAATTTGCGTTCGGTAATGAGACGTAAATTTAATGTACGCCTGATTGAAACGCAAATTTAGACTCCGCCCGGTGGGACGTAATTAACATTTGCGCCTGATACCAAGCGGCACCTTAATATTGCGCCTCATTCAGGCGTAGTCACAAGTTACGTCTGACTGGGCGTGATTTTAAAGTCCGCATGTAGTCAGGCGCAATTATTAGTACCGCCTGTTGAATGCATGGGGCGCAATTATAAGTAACACCCAAAGTTCAGATTTATAAATACATCAGGCGAGCTTGGGAAAGGTGAGCTTTGATCACTTATTTCAACCATTGGTCATCATAAAATAAGTTTATAATTCTGAACTTTCCCAAGTTGCGCCACATCAACTATTGGTCATCATAAAATTATATGTTCAGAATTATTTTAAGTGACCAATGGTTAGAAAATATGTGTGTTTATAATTCTGAACTTTCCCAAGTTGCGCCACATCAGGCGCAGTTCCAAGTTGCGCCCCATCAGGCGCAATGTAATATTTGCGTCCCATTCAGGCGTATTTTGTGTTTGCGCCCCGTCAGGCATAGTTCTCGATTACGTCTCTCCACGGGGCGGTTTTACAAATTACGTTCCACACCAAACGCAATTTTAGACTCCGCCCAACATCAGGCGTAAGATAAAGTTGCGTCCAACCCAAACGCAGTTAACAACTACGCCCCATATCAGACGAACCATTCTAACTCCGCTCCACCAAATTTACTCCTCCAACGTAGTGTCTCACCACGGACTAAAACCATATCTTTTACTTTTTTTTTGGTTTTTAGTCTTTAGTTTTACTCGTCCCACTGCAGTTGCTCTTACTCACCTACTTCCTTTTTAGGTGGGGATTGATCGAACCAAGTGGTCTCTCCAACTTCCTTTATGGAGCCACGGCCTCAACCACACTTCCACTGAGTGTAGTTGCAACACCTTAGTCTATGGTGTATATCCCGTAATGAGGATTTGTAACTTTGCAGGTAGGTTTGCAGCTGGTATGTGTGATCTCATCACTTTAGCAACATCAGTGTACATTCTGAAAATCTAATATTCTTTATCACTTCACATTTACATTTGTGGAGTACAAGAATAAATATGAGACACAGTGGGAACACACCACGACAATTCCTGTCGTTTACTTAGAAAATACTTTTTCTTATCTCCCCCTAACGACGGGAAGACTGTCTCATTAAAGTGATAACCCGCAAATCTAGCGGTAAGAGATCTCCTGCCAAAAGTTTTAAAATGCGGATAATTGTTGGGAACTCATTTCCAACATAACTACTTAACAGTTTTGAAGTCCCATCATAGTACGATGTGGAGTCGTAATGGCACATATATAGTGCAATCGAAAATGCGTAAGAACACGAATGTCAGGCTTAAATCCAGTTACCAACTGGTACGCAGAAAAGGTTGACTAATATTGGGTTCTAAAAACGAATTAAGTAAGATGCGTGTAATATTGCATATCCCCAAAGCAATAAAAGATAGGTTGGTATGCATAACCTATTCCTTAGGAACCATCTGTAACCTTTGATGGTAGCCTCTGCGAGACTATTGGGTATAAGATGTTCTATATTGATCCTATTAAACATGCAATATTCATCAAGTCCTTTTGATGTAAATTCTCTAGCATTAATAAGGGTGGTGAGCCTTTGCACTTTGTATTGTGTAATATGTGCTAGGAGTTTTTAAATGCAAATTTCTTGGAAACTATAACTAGTCCAAAATGTCAAAACATTCACCAGAGCCATAAGTCACTTTAATGGTCCGCATTCTGCATGAATATTTTTCTAAATTTCACCTTGTTATCTTTGTAATATGGATTGTTTACCATTTGCATATTAGGATGGTATCGATCATGTTTTACTAAAGACTTTGTAAAATGAGTGATATGCTCTCTTACTTAAAAGCATAATGGGAGGGAGGAGGGGGTTGTGCATCTGGTACTTTAGAAAACACTTATTGAGAGATATGGCGTTACTTTGCATTCGGTCAATCTTTTTCCCGTTGTCTCGTCCACTCAAACACAGCGATGTACGTATGAGTCCTTTCAAAACGAAACATCATGTCAAAACCAAAGTGCCTTTATGGTTATGTCAAAGTTTGTATGAGTCAATTTCCAACATTTCATCGTCGGAGTCAATATGGATTCAATAATCCAAATTAATACTATAGTGATTTACATTTCACTAAATTGACTCATTAGTGTCTTTAAAGTATGTTTCCTTCCAAATACATTAGTGACTATAAAAGATGCAATCAATTACATTATCATCACAGTCAAGTTCCACACGATATCCATTTGCATTGGTTTCTTTGGAATTTAACAAGGTGTGATTATCTCTCGGTACATATAGAGATTTTGTGACGTCTTTGTTCTATCTTGAAAACAAATTTTTGAGCAGTCTTGCGCTCGATGATCCAATCCTCGTAGTCACATTATAAGGAAATAGTTCAACAACTAGTTTAAATTCCTTAAGCTAGTGGAAGAAAAATAACTATGAGTTAGACATTTGGGTCTTGAGAGTTTTAATAAGTGGTGTGGCCTTATTACGTAATAAAAGTGGGATTCAACGCAAGTACTTTAGACTGAATATATATTAAGTTTCACCCAATATATCTCAAGTGCTTTAGAGAATTTATGTCTCGTGTTTTCATTCCATAGGTGCAGATATTGGATCTAGTTCAACTGAATAAGATAGTCAATTGGCTCGGCAAAGTTCTTGTTGACATTAAAGTTGATGTGAAAATTGGTTGCTACTATGATACACACATTACATTGTATATATCAACACCTATGACCAGGTGCATTTCCAACTCTTTCATTTATGATGGGAGCTAGAATTACATCTTAGCTTCATCCCATATTCAGCTAATACCTGTACTTTGGTGTCGTTACTACTGGGGAAAAAATACATCTTTGTCTCATGATATATATGTTCCTTTTCACATGCTTTATATGAGTCATTACGTCTAACCCTTATTACTTCGGGGTTCTTTCCATTTTCAATTTTTGCTACATTTAGCTTAATTTGAGAAATTTCTTTATCTCAATAGGCCAAGAGAATCTCACTACACATGTCAACCAATTACTTTAGGTTGAATAGATTACTAAAGATAGTTCTCTTGTTGTCATATTTCAACATATACTGGTTCGTTAGTATCATGGATGAAGTAGAAAAATGGAAATTTTCTGACTCATATCATCTTTTGTGAGTTCTTCCACAAAATTTGGAATACATGTGATTTTATTTGCAACGTATCTTTTGAAAATACCGACTCTTAATAGTCGATCCAGTGGATTGTATCCCACGGAACATTTCAAATTTGGGAAGAAAATATCAAATACATTTGAATTGAGTTGGTACAACCAATTGAACAAAAGACATCATTCAACTATAGCCAATAGCATATTCAATAGAACAAAAATAACATTACGACCAAAATTCTTAATGAACGAGATCAATAGTCATAATTTAAATTGACCATTTATATGATATGGGCTTATCTAAAGGGGGTCAAAAAAAAAACAGAACTAGGTAGGCGTGTTCTAAAAACAGATAAATAAGCCCAACGAGTATTCGGTGTAAGTGTAAATAGTTACATACCTTACATTTTGGTTCTCGCTGTATATAGGCGGAACCAGAACAACCTTAGTCGCGCACTGCCGGAACATAACACAGCTAGAACGGATCAATCCGAACAGAACAGGATCTGGGTTGAACCGGACTGAATTGAACCGGGTAGAGTTGAACCGAACCGGTTTGGATTGAACCAGTCTGAGTTGGACCGGATAGAACCGGGTTGGATCAGAACCAGACTAGAACAGGACAGGATGAAACAGGTTTGGATCGGAAGAATTCCTTTCTCCTCCGTCTTCCTTTTGTCTTCTCGTTCTCCTTCGTCCCGCACATGATTCCACCGTCCAGGCAATAATCACCCATATCACAGAGGCACTCGAATCCAATCAAAAACATATTATTATAATATAAAATGATATAATATAATATATCATAATAATGATCATAATTACTATACCATCATCATATGGCTTGTATGTATGACAAGAATTACTACAGACAAATTAATCATCCTAACACAAACATGCGCATATTATATTATTATAAAATTTAATCAAATCAATTATTGTAGAATTCAACAAATCGATTGAACATACGCATAATATCATAAAAAAATTCAGATCAATTGATATAGGGTGCATAGACGTAGCTTCTACGAATCAAGTTAATTTACACCACAGATTTAACCAATTGATTATGGGATGCACGGATATATAACAGATATTGAACAGAGACATATCAAATTAATTTTCACCACGAATTTAAAATTAGATATTCCAAAATCAAAAACAGCGTAATAAAAAATAAATAATAATAAAAAAAATCAAACGATCCAACTTAGTTGTTTGATTTTAGCGATTTCACCATTAGCTTTGCATCGTGCATGATAACGTGTTTAAGGAGAATCAGAGGTGAATGAAGAATATGCAGAGGCAAGAAGAAGAATATCTTATTAGAAGATTAGAGTACAAGTATTACATAGTTTCCTTTATATACAAACCCTAAGAATCTAGTTGGACCGCACATCCAACGGGCCGTAGGCCCTGTAACATAATATGATTTTTTAACAATTTTTTCAAAAATTGTTGGATCATACACCACCACCCAACTGCCTGAATGGTTGGTCTTGCAATCCCTTGCTAGAAACTTTATGTACTCACGTCTATAATTGATGTTAAAGCGGGTGTCCATCTTAAAATCCAGGTGTTTTGTCTCTTGTACTACGGTACAAGAAACCTCCATGTCCATTGTAACCAACTGGTCAACTTTATGGGGATCACGCAAGCCGCGTGCATTATGTAACTTTGAAAATCTTAAATAATATTTCAAGATTTTAAAAAAAATATGCTATTGTAGATTTTTATAAGATGTTTTTCTTTTTTTTTTGTGCATATAGGTTTTTTTATATGTTTTTTTCATCATTTGGCAAAGATTTTGTATTTTTGTTGTTCTTTTTTTTTGGTAGGGGGGTTGGGGGCTGGGGAAGGGGTGGTTATAAAATGCATTTGACTTACCTATAAACTTTTTAATCTTTATTTTCCGAGATTTCGCTTTCCTGTTTTTTTTTCTTCTCTATTTTTTTCCTACTTAAGCTATCTGTTTGTTCAAGAGATTTGGGAGGACCTCCGGTTCTTTTATATATATATATATATATATAATTTGCTTGGTTGTTTATAAAAAAAGAATTCCTTAAGCGGTTTTTGGTATGTTTGTATGAGAGATTTGGGAGGGGATTCATGATTCCATTAGATTCACAATTCTCGGCTGCTATGAAGTGTGAATCTAATGGGACATGAATTTGGCAAACCCTGGCAGACAAAACTAAATATATCTCTCATCAAAATCTTGTTTGGCTTTTTTGATCTTATAAAATGTTATGTTAACAATCTTTTTTCAAATCCCCAAATTCAGTTTTGATTGCAATCTTTTTTTTAATTTCCTTAATTTCATAATATGTTCCAATAGACAAATAAACATATGTTGTTCCTTTTATCTACCTAACATCGTATATAATCAATGTCACAACAAATTTTACTTGTGACCATCATTATGCTTAGATATGCTTTTCATCCTAGATTATATGTGTCAAACAACGATGATTAAATTGAAGTTTTGTTGCGAAAAAATGAAAACAAGGAAATTTGTGTGTTTAAATTAAGGGTTTCTGAAGTAATCAAGACAAAGAACAAAATGGGGCAACATAAGAGAATATAGCTGAGAAGAGCATGTAAGATGGTTTGATTTGGGATCTGTTTTTGAGCATAATGTGTTAGGGAAAAAATCCATTTAGTGATCAAGAATTAGTTTACAATAATAATTATTATACAGTAATACGAGGGTATATCATTTACGGACTTCATAATGATTCATACTATAATTTAATTTAGATTATTAAAAGACGCATAACTTTAACGACCTCGCTGACTAAGAAGACAAAATGGAGATAATATACATCCGACGTATATATTAGTTCTGAGAATAAAGAGTGTTATGAGTAAAAAAATAATAAAAATCTATTCTTTATTTACTAAGTGCCAAAAGAGTCTCTTAAAAAACTCATACAGATAATGCATCACATTGATTTACTAAATTTTGAGTCTTGGTTTAACGGAACCCTGATAATTTTTTTAACGGAATAAAGTTTGCAGTTATTGTTGGAGGAGGAAGAGGTCGAAGGAGGAACATGAAATGTACAACCACAACATCCATCACACCACCAATATATCGTAACACAAACCATGCGCATATAAGAAAATATTTCTTATCTAATATTCCTGGTCATTGTTGCGGTAATATGAAGTTAGCAATTATTGGTTTATGAGGATGATAATGTTGAATGGGAGGAATTACTACTCAATGTACAACCACAACATCCAATATTGATTTTAATATGTATATATCTGGAAAAGTGGGGGTACAACAACCTTACCCAATATTTCTCTTAGCAATCTGTATGGACTAACTCCAATATACTTTTAAGAGAATCAACTAGACAGTCAGACTCAATCTTAATGAAAAGTATATCAAAGAGTTATATCTTAATTTCTCGATTCAATCCTTACTCAAACAAATAGAAATCTGCGAGCCTGATTGAATACACGAGAAATTAACTTGAACGGTACCAAAGACCAATGTTCAAGGATCAATCAATTTCAATCAACAACCAAAGGTTGGATTTACCAATTGATCGATTCAACGCACAACCTGTGATATTTCAATTATATAACAAAATGTAATGCGAAAAAGAAATAACGCAGAAACCAGAAGTTTTGTTAACGAGGAAACCGCAAATGCAGAAAAACCCCGGGACCTAGTCCAGATTGAACGCACACCGTATTAAGCCGCTACAGACACTAGCCTACTACAAATTAACTTTGGTCTAGACTGTAGTTAAACCCCAATCAATCTCACACTGATCCAAGGTACAGTTGCGCTCATTACGTCTCTGATCCCAGCAGGATACTACGCACTTGATTCCCTTAGCTGATCTCACCCACAACTAAGACTTTCTACGACCCAAAGTCGAAGACTTTAATAAACAAATCTATATCACACAGAAAAGTCTACAGGAATAGATAAATTTGTCTCCCACAGAAATACATACGAATTTTGTTCCGTATTTTGATAAATCAAGGTGAACATGAACCAATTGATATACCGGACTTATATTCCCGAAGAACAACCTAGAAATATCAATCACCTCACAATAATCTTAATCGACTAGCGAAACAAGATATTGTGGAATCACAAACGATGAGACGAAGATGTTTGTGACTACTTTTCTATCTTGCCTATCGGAAAAATTAATCTCGAGCCAATTTTACAATTGTACTCACTACGATAGAAATGACAAGATCATATCACGCAACTACAGATAAAATAGTTGGGTTTGGCTTCAAAATCCCAAAGAAGTCTTTAAGTCGTTAACCTACAGGATCCTGATAGAAACCTAAGGTTAAAGGAGAATCAACTCTAGCTTACACAACTAGTATCACACATGAGGTGTGGGGATTAGGTTTCCCAGTTGCTAGAGTTCTCCTTTATATAGTCTCCAAATCAGGGTTTGCAATCTAAGTTACCTTGGTAACAAAACATTCAATATTCACCGTTAGATGACAATCTGATTAGATACAAGCTAATATCTTTCAACCATTAGATCGAACTTAGCTTGTTATACACACATGAAATGTAACTTTATTTAGGTTTGAGTAACCGTACCTAAACGTGTACAAGTCGTTGGTTCAACAGTAGTTAACCAATGGTTAGACATATGAGCACTTTCATGTCAACCTTATTCATCTTCACCATAACTAGTTCAAATGACTCAAAAGAACTAGTTAGAGAGTTGTTCAATTGATTAGATCTCATAGAAGTATACAAAACACAATATAAGCAAAAACAGTTTTGATTCACTCGAATCGATTCATGAACATTATAGCCATGGTTTGCAAAGATTGCATTCCTTAAATTATAAATGTCATAATTCACGAATTAAATTGTTTTTAGAAATTAACCTACTTAAGTACGCATACCTGTACGCATACTTAAGTACAGGTATGCGTACTTAAGTACTCGGACTGAGCTTATTTTCAGTTCACAAACTCCAACAGAAATTCACGGGATGTGCACTTCCGGCAGTATGCGGACTTTAGTTCCGGTTATCCTGAGCAGAAAAGTACGCATACTTTGGTTCAAGGATTTTGGACTTACACAAGTATGATTTATCATACAATGTTTATATCCAACCATGGTTATATATTCTAAACTCTCATTTCAATCATTGAAACGTTCTTAGAGGACGTTATATAGTTGTTGTTCACAATCTATTTTTTGTCAAAGCGATTTTCAAGTAATTGAAATAATCATCATGACTTTCGTCACTAGTAAAGATGAACTTGGCCAAAGCGAAAGCTTACCAACACATATTTTGAGAAATAGATAGAAGAGTTAAACTCGGCTCGAAATAGAACATGTGTATTATCGAAGTCTATATAACAATACGACGTTTTTCTCAAGATAGGAGATAGAGTAGATAAAATTTTGAGCGATAGATAAGTTCAAGTCTCCACATACCTTTTAGTCGATGAAGTTCCATTAGTTCCTTGAGTAGTTCTTCGTCTTTGCATGATGAACGCCATGGAGTCTAGAGGTCAACTACACTTTCTATCCTAGTCCGAGACTTAGCTATAAGTAGACCAGAAATCAAGACTTATAGTTTTGGAAACTAAACTTGACAAACAAGCTTGAGATAGCAACGCTTGCGAGTTCGACCGAGCAAGTTGCTCTAACAATCTCCCCCTTTGTCAATTTTAGTGACAAAACTATCAATACATATCGAATACAAAATAAATAAACTTTGTAGCTTCTCATCCACATGCTTGATCTCCTTGGTTCTTCAATATTACTCGAAATCGTCACTTCCAAGTACTCTAATTATTCCAAAGATATTCAATGCAGCATCATCGTTGTTGAAGATCCGTAGCCATAACAATGAGAAAACAATAGCTCTCAATCATTGTTATACAATGTCATAGTATCATTACACATCATCAAAGTTCAATTGTATCACAACTTTGACAACAATACTATGGTGATATGTATCACTCCCCCTTAGTCAATACTTCATCTCACATGAAAACCACTCCCCCTTACATAATGATCCGTAAACCATATGTATTTATAGTGTGAACTACACATTAATTCTCCCCCTTTTTGTCAATAAAATTGGCAAAGGTACGAAAACTAGTGGGATCCTAATGAAATTTCCATGGAGACACTTCATGACCAAGAGAAAGTACATATCAACTTTTTAGATGCAATCATATAGTCGAAACTAGATGCATTCATCAAGGAGTTTATAAAGATACAAGATAACCCTTATAATATTCCACAACCGCACTCCCCACAAAGATTTGGCAATTAAGCACAAGTTCAATTAAGAACTCTCCCCCATAAAATGTCATTCCCGAGAGAACAACAAGAACGACCTTACTTTCACAAGAAAAGAAGGATTTCTTTGGACAACAACAAATCACATAAGAATATGAATTTGTATCCAAAAATATCAATCAAATTAACCACAAGTGAACCCATGATTAATTCAATCGGAAATGCTCACATAAGAGAACTTACGGAGCCGCACAGTATTTACATAAAAAATTATGGATCAGGGAAGATCAATACTCCGGAATAAACAAATATTCATTCTATTCTTTATCACCATTTGCACAATGACGTAATAGACTTAATTTTTGTAAACAAAAGCTCATCCTTTCTTTTATCAGTATTTGCATAATGACATAAAAGGCTTATCTTTTATTTGTAAAAAGTTCATTCAATCTTTTATCAATACATGCATATCGACATATGAAGACTTAACTTTTGACCACGTATGGGACACTCATAGTTCACAGACGCAAACACACATATCCCGTAACAAGTTGCAATATATGAAATCATAAAGATTAATACTGCAAAAATCATCTTCCAAATAAACTTTAGAATTAAAAAAATAAATCTGAAAACATTGAAGATGAAAATCGTTGGACATAGTTATGTGTAATCACAATAATGGCTATTATGAACCCTAGTTATTCTTCTTAAAACCATAAGAATAAAATTCTCATCAGAAGATTTACTAGACATTATAGAGCTTTCTCAGAGCATCTACCAAGAATTCCTTCTCATTATTGAAAAACTCATTGATTATGGGATCGTTCAATTCCTCTAAATCTTCAGAGTCAACTCACTAAGTTCTTTTTTTAGTTCGCGCAAGGTGTTCTTTGTTACAGACAACATTTGTTCATAGTGAGTTATCTTTTCTAAAGAGAAAACGATTTGAGATTTTATATCATTTCTTTTGTTGATGAAATCTTTCACCATTCCTCTAAAGTTATTATCAAAATGACAAACTGACAAGAGGCAGTTAGAGGAAGAACCTTCTCCATCATTTGTAGATCTCCCTTTCTTCATCCTTGAGGAAGTGATTCCTTCACACAGATACACATTAACCGCTTCGACTGCATCCCTTTTTGTGGTACCTCTAGTTACAGGAGCCAGGAAACTGTATCTTTCAAGGAGAAAAGAGATGAAAGACTTGATTACAAATGATTATAAATAGACTTATGGACATCCAAACCCTAGAAGAGATTTGAACAAGTCTTACATGGTTTATTATCCATTATCTAGACTATTATGAGAATATTTTCTTAGCAAAAATATAACTTGAGCCACTTTGATGCAAACCTGATTTTCTCAAGTTAAAGATGAGGATGCGGACGTCCCTGGTTTTAGACAGTGACGGAGTGAGTCAAATGCTCACATCTTTTACCACTTAGTGGATTGTCAAGTTTTGTTGTATGAACAGATTTCTTACCTCGTCTGAATCTAGAATTACAAGATTTTTTAGGAAAACCTTGTTGATTATCTAAAACCAGATTCATCCTTTGCATGTTCTCTTGAAGTTTGGAAATTCTTTTGTTGTTCCTCTTGAATCTCCAACACATGCTTTGAACATGATTTGCATTTCCACAAAACGAACAAATCAATAAAGATATTTTATTCTGTTGAATTGCCTCCTGTTTATCACAACATTCAACATTCATTGTTCCATGATCAGCTAGAAAAAGAGAGTTGTTTGTGCTTGCAGTTTTGCTTTTAAACCCTAAACCATTTGTGTTACCAAAGTACCTCTGACCAAATAGCATTGCTGAAATTTTGTCTGAACTTCCAGATAACCTCTGCAGGTCATTCTTAAGAGTATTAATCTCTTTTTTCCTTTAGGGACATGGTTCTGGTGAATTCATCATTAAGACAATCTATCTCAAGATTTTTCACCTTGAGCGATGATTCAAGTTTCTTCAATGAAGCTTTTAATTGAATATTTTCTTGGAGAACCTTTCTATTCAAGAATTCAAAAATCTCTGTGTCAGACTCAAGTTCTGAATTAGAAATTGAGTAAGTGGATATTTCTGCTGCAAGAGCTGAAGGTTCATTGCACCCATCAGAATTACCCAAGATGTTGACACCCAACAAAGATTTTTCTTGTATTGAATCATCTGAAGCATAAACTGAAGAGAGACGTTTATCACATCTATTGCTTCTTTTTACAAATTCTTTGATCTTTTCTGTTATCAGTGATTTATCAAAATCAACATGATTGGAACAACATTCATCAGCCCAAGAAAAGTTAGAAGCTTCACTTGCGTTGGTCACAGCATTGAATGCAGATGTTTCAACTGTGTTCTGATCAAGATCAAGAATTTTTAACTTTCCAACCAGAGTATTTTTGGAAACCACATCAAGGTTATTTCCTTCAACGATGGCATGCTTCTTAGAATCGTATCTGGATGGCAGAAAACTGAGAATCTTCATCACAATATCCTTTTCAGGAATAGTCTTACCCAATGCAAAAAATTCATTAACAATTTCGGACACTTTGTAATTAAACTCATCAATTGATTCTGCATCTGCCATGCGAAGGTTTTCCCAATCAGAATTTAGGTTTTGAAGCCTAGTTTTTTTTTTTTTACAGGTATTCCCTTCAAATACGGTTTCTAAGATATCCCAGGCATCTTTAGACTTTAAGCACGTAGTCACATGATGCTGAAGATCTGGGATAATGGCATGTATGAAAGCATTTAAGCCGTCAGAATTTTGCTTTGCAGCAAGGATTTCTTCTGGAATATATCTATCAATATCCTTAGGTCTAGACACATCGCCTTCTGTATCAACAGGAGGAGTATAGCCATTAACAACACGTACCCATGTTTGAAAATCACGAGCTTGAAGAAAAGCACGCATAGAAATTTTCCACTACAAATAGTTTGAGCCATCGAAGACTGGTGGTACGTTTATGGAGATAAAATTTATGTCCATAGAGTCAGATCGCTACAAACACAGACTAATAAGGTCTTTAAACGTGTTTTTCTGCTCTGATACCAACTAAAAAAGTGGGGGTACAACAACCTCACCCAATATTTCGCTTAGCAATCTGTATGGACTAACTCCAATATACTTTTAAGAGAATCAACTAGACAGTCAGACTCAATCTTAATGAAAAGTATATCAAAGAGTTATATCCCAATTTCTCGATTCAGTCCTTACTCAAACAAATAGAAATCTGCGAGCCTGATTGAATACACGAGAAATTAACTTGAACGGTACCAAAGACCAATGTTCAAGGATCAATCAATTTCAATCAACAACCAAAGGTTGGATTTACCAATTGATCGATTCAACGCACAACCTGTGATATTTCAATTATATAACAAAATATAATGCGAAAAAGAAATAACACAGACACCAGAAGTTTTGTTAACGAGGAAACCGCAAATACAGAAAAACCCCGGGACCTAGTCCAGATTGAACACACACCGTATTAAGCCGCTACAAACACTAGCCTATTACAAACTAACTTTGGTCTGGACTGTAGTTGAACCCCAATCAATCTCACCCTGATCCAAGGTACAGTTGCGTTCCTTACGTCTCTGATCCCAGCAGGATACTACGCACTTGATTCCCTTAGTTGATCTCACCCACAACTAAGAGTTGCTACGACCCAAAGTCGAAGACTTTAATAAACAAATCTGTAGCACACAAAAAAGTCTACAGGAATAGATAAATCTGTCTCCACAGAAATACCTACGAGTTTTGTTCCGTCTTTTGATAAATCAAGGTGAACAGGAACCAATTGATATAACGGACTTATATTCCCAAAGAATAGCCTAGAAATATCAATAACCTCATAATAATCTTAATCGACTAGCGAAACAAGATATTGTGGAATCACAAACGATGAGACGAAGATGTTTGTGACTACTTTTCTATCTTGCCTATCGGAGAAATTAATCTCGAGCCAATTTTACAATTGTACTCAGTACAATAGAAACACCAAGATCAGATCACGCAACTACAGAGAAAATAGTTGGGTATGGCTTCGCAATCCCAATGAAGTCTTTAAGTCGTTAACCTACAGGGTTTCGATAAAAACCTAAGGTTAAAGGAGAATCGACTCTAGCTTACACAACTAGTATCACACAGGAGGTGTGGGGATTAGGTTTCCCAGTTGCTAGAGTTCTCCTTTATATAGTCTCCAAATCAGGGTTTGCAATCTAAGTTACCTTAGTAACAAAGCATTTAATATTAATCGTTAAATGAAAACCTGATTAGATACAAGCTAATATCTTTCAACCGTTAGATCGAACTTAGCTTGTTATACACACATGTAATGTAACTTCATTTAGGTTTGAGTAACCGTACCTAAACGTGTACAAGTCGTTGGTTCAACAGTAGTTAACCAATGGTTAGCCATATGAGCACTTTCATGTCAACCTTATTCATCTTCACCATAACTAGTTCAAATGACTCAAAAGAACTAGTTAGAGAGTTGTTCAATTGATTATATCTCATAAAAGTATACAATACACAATCGAAGCAAAAACAGTTTTGATTCACTCGAATTGATTCATGAACATTATAGACACGGTTTGAAAAGATTGCATTCCTTAAATTATAAATGTCTTCACGAATTAAACTGTTTTTAGAAAATAACCTACTTAAGTACGCATACCTGTACGCATACATAAGTACCCGGACTGAGCTTGTTTTCAGTTCACAAACTCCAGCAGAAATTCACGGGATGTGAACTTCCGACAGTACGCGGACTTTAGTTCCGGTTATGCTGAGCAGCAAAGTACGCATACTTTGGTTCAAGGATTTTGGACTTACACAATTATGAGTTATCACACAATGTTTATATCCAACCATGGTTATATATTCTAAACTCTCATTTCAATCATTGAAACATTCTTAGAGGACGTTATATAGTTGTTGTTCACAATCTATTTTTCGTCAAAGCGATTTTCAAGTAATTGAAATAATCATCATGACTTTCGTCACTAGTAAATATGAACTTGGCCAAAGCGAAAGCTTATCAACACATATTTTGAGAAATAGATAGGCGAGTTAAAGTTGGCTCGAAATAGCACATGTGTATAATCGAAGTCTATATAGCAATACGACTTTTGTCTCAAGATAGGAGATAAAGTAGATAGATTTTTGAGTGATAGATAAGTTCAAGTCTCCGCATACCTTTTAGTCAATGAAGTTCCACCAGTTCCTTGAGTAGTTCTTCGTCTTTGCATGATGAACGTCGTGGAGTCTAGAGCTCAACTACACTTTCTATCCTAGTCCGAGACTTAGCTATAAGTAGACTAGAAATCAAGACTTATAGTTTTGGCAACTAAACTTGACAAACAAGCTTGAGATAGCAACGCTTGCGAGTTCGACCGAGCAGTGCTCTAACAATATCAACACCAGATACTACACATGAACAATACACATATCCCATAACACATACCAGTATCATATTAATGAAATTTTCACTAATACACCAAACACTTGTTTTATGCATATACTAGCAACACATGCCTATATATACCTATCATTTTCTGTATAGGGATTTTCATGCAGATACGCATTATATATTTTGAAGAGATGATTATTTACCAACATAAACTTTAGATAATTCCTAAATATGACTTTTTTCTTGCTCAATCTCTATGAAAGTACCTTCTAAGTTAAGATATGTTTGGGAACGCTAGGGTACATAATACACCCCCAACTTTTTGTGATTAATAACATATATATGACAATCCTTGTTTGACCTAATGGAGAATGAGAATATCAATATATTATGACAGTATATCAACAACCTACATGTCAGATTAAATTAAAGGAAACTACGAACTAGTGGAATAGCTCCGAAACTTAGTCCAAAATGAATATTCACAAGATAAAGATATTGTACATGACTGTGTAATTTATCTAATATAAGCCGTAACGGATCTTGGTCCAAGTACCCTGCTCTAGCACTGACCGTGCATCTGCACCTTATTGCAAGATAGTACACCTAAATCACCTTATACACTTTTGTTTGTACCTAGATGCCGCTCCTCACTCTGTCGTGAAAACCATTTGGGCAATAGGTATCCCTTGGAACACATGTAGTTTATTAATTGGAAGTGTTTGTATCCAAGTAAAAATAAAATAAAAAATGATTGTCTTGGTATATGATCTCTTAAGAATTTGAGTAAACTAATGATCATAAATTTGGACTGGAGGTTCCTAGTAAAAAATTATTATCCTTGGGTACAAGTTGATCGTTGTCATATGTGTAGGATCATAATATCGCAACGTACAAGGCTCGCGGGATTAATGAACGACGGTGTCGCGAGGGAGTCGCAGGGAACTAAAATAAACGACGCAATGAATAACGACAGGCAAAACATAAAGAAGACGTGAGACCCGGCGAGGATTAAGAGGTGTCGCGAGAGTGAATGTTTGTGCATCTGCGACGCTTCGCGAGACATTCCCGAAAATAAAGGGAGCTTAGCTGTCATCCACTATGTATTACCCTATATAAAGGGCTAAATGAGTCTGTAAGCAAGAGAGATCTTTTGGAATTGTTGGGCAAGTCATTAGAGAGAGAAAGTTCAAAGCATGCTTTAATTTCTAAGAGTAATTCTATTTTCCTATGTAAACATTTCATGAATTCAATCAATAAATATTCTTGATCTTACATCTTTCAATGGATTAATTAAGCAAAATCGAGTAAGGGGTGTAGTAAAAGGGAAATCCCGCAACTACATATGCGCTAGAAACAGGACGATCATTTGTAAAAGAGAGAAGATTGCAATTAAAGTTTTTGAATCGGAAAATGAGAAAGGAAAATCTTAAATTGGATGAAAAAGATATGGCATGCAACATGCATACACCGTGAAAGTACCGATTAGCGAATTTCATGAAAATATCAAAGGAAGAATACACAAACGGGATTTCGAAGGAAAGAAGATTATGGATAGAGAAATGGCATCACCTTTGAAGGATTGGGAAAAGCAAGAGATAACATTCACGGCGGGGGAAATATCCAAAGAAAATTTAGATCATACATCTCCACTGGTGATCACAATAAACACGTATAAGGAAGGAGAGAAATCGGAGAACGCAGTGAAAACATGGATGGTGAATGGAGTTTTAATCGATACAGGGAGTCTGGTGAACATCATGTTCTATCACGCTTACAAAAAGATGGGATATAAAGACGAAGATATGATTTTCGCGGCTTACAATATTCAAGGTTTTGGTAATTCCATAACAAAAGTAAAAGGAGAGATAAAAATACGTATTCCGTGAGGAGGAATTGAAACACAGGTGACATTAAGTGTAGTGGATATGGAATCACCATACAACATATTACTAGGAAGACCATGGATACATGCAATAAAAGCTGTGGCGTCAACGCTTCATCAATGTATCAAGTTTCCTACACCAACTGGGATCGGCGAGATCAAAGGGGACGCTGCCAAAGGAAGAATATACTATCAAAATGAAGTAAAGTGTTGCGAGGAGCAAGTAAACAAGCGAAAGAATATATCAAAATACCGCAAAAAGATGGTGAAGGCAACTAAGAAAGAAGAAGAATTCAGAGTTTATATGATAAGAGCAAAGGAAGGAAAAGGCATACCCAAGCGAGATCTCGGGAGAAGAAGATGATCTTGCGAGAGAACCAAAAGGACCAACCCCTATGGGAGAACCGAAGGCCAGTTACGTCGCGGCAGAACAAACCAAAGAAGTGAACATTGGAACTAAGGAAAAACCCAAGATGCTAAAGATTGGAACTAGCATGGAAGCAGATGAAGAGAAAAGAACTGTCGATCTGTTACGAGATTATAAAGACATTTTCGCGTGGGATATGGATGAAATGCCTGGTATAGATCCGTCAATCGCCTGTCACAAGTTAGAAATTGATAAAAATGTGAAGCCATTTAAGCAAAGAATTAGGAAGATAGCAACAAAGATACCACCCTCGATAGAAGAAGAATCGCAGAAGATGCCGGACGCGGAATTATTAGACAAGCAAAATATCCCGAATGGATAGCTTAATATGGTTATAGTTCCAAAGAAGAACAAGGGAATACGGATCCGCATTGATTTCACCGATTTAAATAAAGCTTGACCTAAAGACAGTTTTCCACTGCAAGATATTCCACAACTAGTCGAATCAAGAAATGGGAATGAAAGAGTATCATCTCTGGACGGGTATAAAGGTTACAACAGATTCCTCTCGCCGAGGAAGATCAAGAGCATATCGCTTTTTTCGCTCCAAGAGGATTATACCGCTATACTAAAATGCCGTTTGTCTGCGAAATGCCGGAGCAACGTATCAAAGGATGGTGGAAGAGGTATTCGCAGAATGGATACACAAAAACACTAGAGGTATACGTGGATGACATGTCGGGTAAAAAGTAAGAAGGCGAGGATCATGTAGGAGACTTGAAAGAAATTTTTGAACAAATGAGGCGATTCAACATCAAAGTCAATCCAGAAAAATGTACCTTTGGAGTAGCGTCGGTGAAAGTTCTTGGGTTACATTATATCAAAGGAAGGAATACATGTTGACCCGGAGAAAGTAAAAGCAAGGTTCAGCGATATGCCGACACCGCGACAAGAAGGATGTTCAAAAGTCGAATGGGTTGTTAGCATCACTAGGAAGGTTCATCTCGCGGTCATCCGATAAGTGTAAACACTTTTTCAGTGTTCTGAAAAAAAGGATCGAAGTTTAAATGGACGGACGAGTGTGAAAAGGCTTTACAAGGGATCAAAGAACATTTAATGGATATATCCATTATGCGTATGCGTAACTGTGGAGAAGAATTATTAATATATCTCGCGACAACTTCGCATGCCTTAAGTGCGCTTTACCGCGAACGGACGCAGAGTAGAAAAACCGATCTATTACATCAAAGAAACTTTTAACGTCGCAGAAAAGAAATTATTCGAAGATCGAAAAATTAATCCTAGCATTAGTTTATGCAACATTCAAGCTTCGCATATATTTTCAAGCACATACCATTAAGGTAGTCACAAAAATACCAATTGAGTCAGTGATGAAACATTCAAAAAGATCGGGAAGAGTTGAAAGATGGAATGCTCAAATAAGCCATTGTAAACTCAAGTATGAGATATTATCCTCAACTAAGTCACAGGTTGTCGCAGACTTTTTAGCAGAATTTCCTTTGGAAGAAGATGAAGCGATAGATGAAATGATGGATGTAGAAGAAGAGTATGGAGACCCAAAAGACCTGCTAACTGAACCAGACAGATGGGAAATATTAGTAGATGGATCATCAAATGGAGAAGGAAATGGAGTGGGAATTGTTATGATTTCACCAGAAGGCAATAAATTAGCTTTCTCTTTTAGATTGGAGTTTGAATCCACGAATAATGAAACAGTATGAAGCTATAATACATGCTCGCGACTTGCAATAGAAATGAAATTGGAGAATATAAGGATTACCAGTGATTCGCAACTAGCAATTCACCAGGTAACAGAGAAATATACTACAAATAATCCATCTTTGAAAAAGTATAAGAAGCATGTTGAAGAATTGTCGGCACAGATACCAAAAATAAAATGGAGGCACATATCAAGGAGAGATAATAGACTCGCAGACGCTTTTGCCTTTATATCAAGTATGATGACAGACCCGACTGCGAGGAATATCAAAATACAGACGCTACTGGCGCCATCAATTAATAAAGAGGAAGAACAAGAAGCAGATATAATGATGGTAGTAGATGAAATGCAATGTCGCGAGGAAGACTGGAGAGTAGAACTTCACGCGTACTTAATGAAAGGAGAGGTACCAAGAAATAGATTGGAAGCACACAAGTTAAAGAGCCGGCAACAAATTATGAATTAAGAGATGGCGTGCTTTATCGGGTTCTTTGATGGACCTTCACTCCGATGTCTAACAAGGAAAGAAGGAGAAACCATATTGAAGATGCCGATAGTGGGGATGCCGGAAATCTTAGCGGCGGGAGATCTTTGGCATATAAGGCAAAGACACAAGGATATTATTGGCCATATATGCATGAGGACGCGAAAGCAATATCCAAAGGCGTTGCGAAGATTGTCAAAGACATGGGAAGAAGATACATGCACCAGAGCACCATTAAATTCTTCGAGAAGTGTGTGGCCTTTTCGGAAAATGGGGTTTAGATATTGTGGGACCATTTTTACTAGGAACAGACAAAGAAGGTACTTAATTGTCGCAACGGACTATTTCACAAAATGGGCGTATGAAAGCGGTCCAAAGACATTCGCGATAAGGATGTTTTTACTTTCATATTTGAAAATATTATATGCGATTTGGGATCCCCGCACAATTGGTATCCGATAATGGGAAGCGCTTGAAGGGCAAAATATAGAATTACCGCTTAATGCATTTCGAGATAAGATGTGGAAAATCAACCCCATTATATCCACAAGCTAATGGCCAAGCTTGAGGCAACAAACAAAACAATTGTCGATATATTGAAGAAAAAGTTGGAAGGACACAATAGGGGATGGTGCGAACAAGTACCCAATGCAAGATGGGCTTATAATACAACTAGAAAGAGAAGCCACAGGAATGTCCCCTTTTTGCTTAACTTACGGAGTTGAAGCAAAGATTCCCAACAGAGAGGTCGTGATTCCGACAACCAAAAAGAGGTCTGGGATAAAAATCTTAGCGCCGGCAACATTCTAATCAAGTTGGATGAATTGGAAGAAAAACGAGAGAAGGCACTGCGACATATGGAGAATTATCAGCGAAGACTAGCTAGAGAATATAACAAGCGTGTAAAAATACGTGAGTTCCAACCAGGAGACTTGGTGTTGCGAGAAACCCCAATATATCAACGTGAAAGCGGAGGCAAGTTGGCGAGAAAATGGGATGGACCTTATATCATCAAAGAAGTAGTTGGTACAGGGGCATATAGATTGATAGATCCCGAAGGAAAAGATGTGGGACAAAAATTGGATAGACCATGGAATAGATTATATCTAAAGAAGTATTACCCGTAAAAATGGGAGAGGAAAGATGAATGAAGATAAAGTACTTCTTCACAAAATGTTTGCGACATTCAATAAAATGCAGAGAAAATCCGCCAAGATCTCGCGACAAGAATAACAAGAAGTCATGAATGGCTTAACAAAACAACAAGAGCTAATGAATGATTAAATGAATGAATCAGCGAATATCTCGCAAGCAAAATAGCAAATGATGAAGAATGATCGAATAAAAAAATGAATGAATGGGACGAACCTTTATGGCGTACACCCTAGTTCGCGAATAACATTTCGTAAGAGGCAAATGTAAGACCTAAAGTGCGTCATATAAGGGGGTATCTCTCGACATGGCTCAGGGGGAAGGTTACACCGCTCCTGAAAGCATGAGTCATGAAAATTTGGGGCCCATGAAAGCCTATCCTAAGAGGTACCTTGGATTCCCAACTATATATATAAGGTTATACCGGTTGGGCGACCGAGGGTCTCTTCTTAGGAGTCAGTGTATGCTCAAGGCGCCGAGGTACACGGTTGAGCCGGAGTGCCCGGGATGGATGAACCTACCCTGGCCATTCTTGGCAAGTCTTGGCATATGTTGCACTCGCCCGAAGAAAACTCCACTTAGGGTGCAGTCTCGTAACCATAAACCATATAGGTATAAGGGATAAGAGGTCGCGAAAACAATCGGTTGTTGTTAAGACCGGATGGGAGGAGCTAGTCTTGTATGGCCGATGTTTCGCCTCCTTGAAGGGGCAACCGGGGAGATGATAAGGGCGACGCTCTCCATTAGGGGGAGTGTCAAACAGACGCAAATTTCATAAGGCTATGTTTTCGCAAGAAAATTTAGGCTTGTCATATTTGTGCAATGATCCTGCAGAGGCAATAATACTAACGCGAGGGTAAGGCGAGATCAATGGGTCTTTACACGAAAAGTGTACGGACGTCCTGCGATTTCGTCGCACGACGGCAATGTCATGGGGCTTTATGTTCGCAAGGATATCTAGACCCGTCATATTGTCGCAATTAAAACATCCCGCAGAGGCAAAAATACTGGAAAATGATAAGGCAAGATCAATGGGTCTTTACATGCAAGTGTAAAGACGTCCTGCGATTTTGTCGCGATGAAAGGTGGCAGGGGAAGACCTCTAATTAGGGAGGTCTAACTTGGAAGACCACATAAAAATGATAAGGCAAGGTCAATGGGCCTCTCGCATGAAAATGTAAGGCGGCTCGCGACTTTGTCGCCGTGAGAAGAATTAAAATCAAATCCCTGATTGGGATGGATTTACTTAATAAAAAACTCAATGAGCGAACATGCTCGCAAGGTGGTCTTAACTAAGAAAGGAAGAAAGAAATTTGGAAATTACTCAATCAAAAGAGCTAAGTCACTCAAACAAAAAGGAATTCTAACAAATTACAAAGAGAATTTAACTCTCTGCGCCTTTATCAGCTCCACATCCGCCAGTTGATGGATTTTCTTCAGAAATGTTTTCATCACCTTTGTTCTCGCCAGTTGCTGGACTTTCATCAGAAATTTTTCTATTCGATCTTCATTGACGACTTCCTTATCGTGAGATCTTCGCCGCTTTCATAGTCATAATCACTATCAGGAGGATTAGGGACTTCATCATCACTTATTTCCAGAGGATCAACATGTATAGGATCAAGAGACTTAGACAGTAAAATCTCATTCACAAGGATTTCACTTTGAGGGGAAATTGACGGCGCCGCTTTTCGACGGTTTTTACTATCTATGTCTTTACAAATCGGACATGTAATCAAATCTACGTTCTCGCACGATCGCGAGAACGAGCGAGGGAGGAAGCGAGTAATCCATTTTCTTTGCGAATTTTTGAATAATCTGATTTGAGAGTAGAAACGACGACACGAAGCTTCTTCTCGTAATCCGCATAATAAACACGCAATAAAAGATTAAAAGAGATCCTTACAACGGTTCTTTGGAACTTTCGTAATAAATAATGAATTAAGGTAGTCAAATAATTTGACTACCTTCCTTTTGAAGAGTAAGTTGTTGAATTAAAGCCGCGAAGTTATTCCCAAGACAGTCCATGGCATCATCAAATGAGTCTCCGACTAAACCTTTCAATCGAGATCGCAACTTCTTGTCATTAGAAACAAGTATGGAATTTTCGGTGGCGAGAGTAGAGTTGGATTTTTCTAATTTGGTGCATTGTTCCTGGAATTGCTTCGCTTTTACACTCAAAGTTATTCTACCTTGAATAAGTTTATCTCTCTCGGAGGAACTTTCTTCAAGTTGATTTTTCAAAGTATGAATGATCTGTTCTTGTTCTTTGCATAGTTTTTGACAAGCATCATATCACAAGTAGTAGATCGCCACCTTATTCAACAGAGAACGTTTCTCTTGTGAAAGAGTTCGATTCTCATCTGATAAAGTTTCCAACTCCAAATTAGTTTTAGTCGAGAATAAGAGAGGCGAGATAAGTCATTACTTAATGAGTCTTGCTTTTGTGATAAATCAAAATTCTCTTTAGACAAGTTATTTATTTGATCACCGATAGGTATGAAGATTATCTAAGAGATTATACCGCTCCATCCAAGCATCTCTTTCAACTCGAACTTCTTCAACGATAGACTGGCCTCGATATATCTCCATTATTCGTTTCGGTTTAATACTTGGAGAACGAGCAAGGGTTTGAGTTGTAAAAAAAAAAAAAAAAAAAAACTCGTGAAGAATTATCACGATGGCGAGAGCATACCTTTTAATTCTTCATTCTTCTTGCGAAGATTATCACGATCAAGCGAGATACTGAGAAATTTTTGATTTTCAAGGTGGAGATTATTGCACTTCACAGCCATAACTTGGAGATCATCCTTCAGCTTTTTAATCTCTTGAGCTAAAGATGCTTGCGAGATCCTATCAGGACCAAGATGCTTACTTAAAATCTCGCAGACGTTGGATTTGACAGGATCAGAAGAAGTCTTTTTGGCATCATTCACGAGATCAGAAAGGACCTTAAAGGCCACATCTATCCCCTCCAAATTTTCCGAAGTTAGAGGAATTTGTTCAAACAAAGAAGACGAGTCGTCTTTTGTCAAAGGAACCTCATAAGAAGAGGAGGTTTCAGGGAGAGAAGTGATTGGAGAAATAACAGGGACATTGATAGCAGGAGGAGGTATAATATCATTTGTAGAAGGACAATTGAAAGGAACTTGGTCTATGAGGAGTTGAGGTATAGAAATATTGTCGCCAGTAATGTTACCAGAAGAAAGAGGCACAAAATTATCTTGCGAAGATTTCGCAGCAGGAGATGAAGGTGTGAATGAAGGAAATGGAACGTCGGGAGTAACAGTTTGGAGTAGCGAAGCCTTTTGGGAGTATTACCGGTAGTTTTATCATCCCGCGAATGACAAATTAAAAAAGAAACAGAGGCAATAATGCATTGTTAATAAAAACAAATGTTTCTTAGATACCTTGTCACTCCCAGACTGTCTTTTGAAGCCATAGATTTTGCTCGCGAAGAGGGCTTTTGTTGCGTGAGGGGTTCTTGTTGCGAGGTAGGTTTCGGTGGCGAGCCCAAAGAAAGAAGAGGGTCCTTCACGGTAAACTTAGTTCTGGATTGGTTCTTGCTAAACAACAATGGCAGAAAGAGAACTACAAAGTTAATCATACCAGTGTGATTTCAACAAGAAATTTGATCAACCACAAAATCAGCCAGATATGGTAAAATTAACAAACCTGGACGCCATGAGAGCAACAACTGCTAGGAAATAGCAAAAATGGTGAAGAAGACGGTAAGAGACAATAATAGGCAAACACTTGCAGAACGATGAAGAAGAGGGACACTTGCAGAACGATGAAGAAGAAGAACACTTGCAGACGATGAAGAAGATGAAAAGGAAAAGGAAAATTCTTCACAGGGGATGCTCCTATAAATAGACGAGAAAAAATGTTATGACCGGTTAACATTAAATGCACCGGTAAAAGAGGTAAATATGGACACGTGTAAACGGTCACTACTAAATCCAAGGAAGCCAGGCGAAAAGAATTTTAGTAGAATCCAAATATACAACATATTTCATAATAAAGCGAGAATAGTTTGCGAAATTGATTATTTTCGTAATTCATGAGGCAAGAAATGACACTTTGCATATGTATTACAAAAAAAGCTTGAACTTCACAAAAGAATAGAGGCAAGTACGTACTTTTTAAGAAAAGTATTCTTTCGCTTGTTCCTTCACCAATTGAAACCAAGGAATATGACAACAATGAATTTTTCCTTCAAATCGCTCTTCTTTAAGCAATATTCAAGGAAAAAGAGGCAAGATGTAGGATCATAATATCGCAACGTACAAGGCTCGCCTGGATTAATGAACGACGGTGTCGCGAGGGAGTCGCAGGGAACTAAAATAAACGACGCAATGAATAACGACGGGCAAAACATAAAGAAGACGTGAGACTCGGCGAGGATTAAGAGGTGTCGCGAGAGTGAATGTTTGTGCATCTGCGACACTTCGCGAGACATTCCCGAAAATAAAGGGGAGCTTAGCTGTCATCCACTATGTATTACCCTATATAAAGGGCTAAATGAGTCTGTAAGCGGGGGAGATCTCTTTGGAATTGTTGGGCAAGTCATTAGGAGAGAGAAAGTTTAAGCATGCTTTAATTTCTAAATATGCGTCCAAAATAATTTCACTTTCTCACTCAAATAAATATAAATGAAGTATGTGGTAAGAAAGAGTTCGTTCCATGGGAGGCTTTTGTTGTTATGCAATTTCAGTTTCTAAGTAACCAAGAGGGGGGATTTTCAGATTTTATAATGCAACAAAAAGTAAATCAAAAGCAAAAAAATAATATTGGAATAATCAATAAGTGGAAGATATTGGTCAAGGGGTTGTATCATTCATAAACATGTATTTTCATCAATGACTAGAATTGATAATTTAATCTCTCTTTTATTAAAAGTGCTAGGATATCTTGATCGCAAGTATATCCCGCTAATTCCCTGATTTCATCATAACCACATTAAAAGATGTATATGTGAATTCTTCCTAGAAAGCAACCTAAAGTGTAAAAAGCACAATTAAGTTTAACTCCCTAAAAGCACTAAGTTTATGGAATAAAACTAATAAAAGCAATCGAACGTGTAAAAGCACTAATTCGATTTAACCAGGGTTATGATTCATATGTGATTATAAACACGTATCACTACAAGTAATAACTGAAAATGCGTGGGTCTAACAACCACACCCAACAATTCGTTTGGCAATATGAGAGGACTTACTCCAATATACTTTCTAGAGAATCAACTAGACGGTCAGACTCAATCTAGAGTAAAGTATATCAAAGAGTTTAATATCTCTGTTTCACAATGTAATCAGGAAATCAAATAGATAGAAATCCGCGAGCCTGATTATTATGTGAAACAACTTGAACGGTACCAAAGACCAATGTTCAAGTGTCAATCAATGTAAATCAACAACCCAAGGTCGGATATTCTAATTGATTGAACTTAACGCACAACCTGTGATATTTCAATTATATAACAAAATATAATGCGGAAAAGAAATAGCACTGACACCAGAATTTTGTTAACGAGGAAAACCGCAAATGCAGAAAACCCTGTGTCCTAGTCCAATTTGAACACCACACTGTATTAAGCCGCTACAGACTTTAGCATACTACCAATTAACTTCGGACTGGACTGTAGTTGAACACTAATCAATCTCACACTGATTCAAGGTACAGTTGCGTTCCTTACGTCTCTGATCCCAGCAAGATACTACGCACTTGATTCCCTTAGTTGATCTCACCAACAACCAAGAGTTGCTACGACCCAAAGTCGAAGACTTGATAAACAAATCTGTCTCACACAGAAAAGTCTATAGATTGAATAAATCTGTCTCCCACACAAATACCCAAGAGTTTTTGTTCTGTCTTTTGATAAATCAAGGTGAACATGAACCAATTGATAAACCAGACTTATATTCCCGAAGAACAGCCTAGTATTATCAGTCACCTCATAATAATCTTAATCGACTAGCGAAACAAGATATTGTGAAATCACAAACGATGAGACGAAGATGTTTGTGATTACTTTTATCTTGCATATCGGAGAAATTAATCTCAAGTCAATTATTTCAATTGTACTCAATACGATAGAATCGGGCAAGATCAGAACATGCAACTACAAAGAAAATAGTTGGGTATGGCTTCACAATCCCAATGAAGTCTTTCAAGTCGTTAACCTACAGGGTCTCGATAGAAACCTAAGGTTAAAGGAGAATCGACTCTAGTTTATGCAACTAGTAACACACATGAGGTGTGGGGATTAGTTTTTCCAGTTGCTAGAGTTCCCCTTTATATAGTTTTCAAATCAGGGTTTGCAATCCAAGTTACCTTGGTAACAAAGCATTCAATATTCACCGTTAGATGAAAAACCCGATTCAACCAAGCTAATATCTTTCAACCGTTAGATCGAACTTAGTTTGTTACACACAAATGAAATGTATCCTCATTTATGTTTATGTAACCGTATCCAAACGTGTAAACCATGTTGGTTCATAAATAGTTAACCGAGGTTAGCCATATGATTACTCTCATATCAACCTTATTCATCTTAACCATAACTAGTTCAAATGACTCAAATGAAACTAGTTAAAGAGTTGTTCAATTGCTATATTCTCATAGAATCATACAAGAACACAATTGAAGCAAAATCGGTTTGATTCACTTGAATCAATCATGAACATGATAGCCACGGTTTGCAAAGATTGCATTCCTTATTATATAAATGTTTATGTTCATGTTCATAAACGATTTTAGAACTTTAACCTTCAAGTATGCAAACGTGTACGCATACTTAAAATACCCGGACTAAGATTGGGTTTCGCCAGTACGCAAACGGGTACGCGAACTTTCAATCCCAGCAAAAATTCTCGGACATGAACCTATACGCCAGTTTGCGAATGGGTACGCATACTTAGGTTCCCGGATATCTCAAACCAACAGGTACGCAAACGGGTGCGCATATTATGGTTCCCGATATGGATTACATATGTGCAAGAGTGCACACCATGACATATCCAATAATGGTTAAGTGTTCAAAACTCTTATTTCAATTATTGAAACTTTCTTAGAGGATGACAATAGCGATTTTCACACACTACTAGAATTAAAGCAATTTTCAAGATATTGAAATAATCATTACGAAACATTCTAAGACTATTCCAAATGATTGTATCACACAAACCATGTAAGATGTTACTTAGAAATTTTCACATGATATATGGTGAACTTGGTCGAAACGAAATCTTGCCAACACATATTTCAAGATATATGTAAGCGAGATAAACTCAGCTCGTAATCTCAAATGTGTATATAGAAAACTATATCGTAATACGACTTATGTCTCAATATAGGAGATAGAGTAGAAATAGACTTTCCAAATGATAGATGAGTTTCAGTCTCAACATACCTTTTTGTCGATGAAGTTCCACAAGATTCCCTTAGTAGTTCTTCGTCTTCAAATGATGAACGTCGTGAAGTCTAAGCTGAAAAGGCGAGGGTACCCAAATATACCTCAAGCTAAAACCTTTCCTACCTATAAGTCCTTTCTCCGAAAGTGATTGTCTATGGACTGAGTCGAGACAATGCAACTAATCGGTTCACACTTTGTGTGATCGTCTATGGATACGAGATCGAGACAATACAACAACGAAGTATGTTTACTTGATACAAAGGTTCGGACTTAACCAAACACAATAGGATTGCTTATCAAGTAAATAAGAATTAACGTTTGTGTGATTTACTTTAATTATAATAAAACAATTATAATGCGGAAAATAAAAGTAAATGACACAACAAGGTTTTGTTAACGAGGAAACCGCAAATGCAGAAAAACTCCGGGACCTTGTCCAGAATTGAATACTCTCAGGATTAAGCCGCTAAACAAAATTACACCTAACTTCGTATAGTTGAGACCAAGTAACTAACCTTATAGTTCACTTAGTTCCGTCTGTATTCCCACGCCTCCGACTTGTGAATAAGTCACGTACTTGGAAAAATTCCTTTGGTTCGTATTCCAAACAGTAAAGGAACAACAAATCTGTTTGGTATCAACTCTATTCAACCAAGTGATATGAGTCGGACAAAGGCTCTTCTGTTTATCTTAACATAAAATCCTTCGTTGGGTCCTTAGATCTATCTTATGTTCAATCACCCAAAGGTAATCGTTTAAGATTAAGCCAATCAATACCTTTAATCACAAGGAAACGTATTGATTCCGATCAACTCAATTAATCAATCCAATCTACCACAAGGATAAACCGATTATTAATTGGATCCTCTTTTACCGAAACAAGTATTGTGCACACCAAAGATTATAAAACCCAAGTCAGATCTTCAATATCTTCTTTGTCTTCAAATCTTCTTAATTCGTCAATAAAAACCACACACAATCACTTGAATCTCTTGTGATCAATCACGCACGTAACGGAGTGCGTTAACAATGGATTATCACAAGATCGTCTTTAGAACTAACAACAGTCTAAAGATCCCTGTCGAAACTCTGAACTAGTTTGAGTGAATCTTATATCATAAGAGAAGATTCTCAAGAATAAACAAACTAGGTGCAATCAGATTTCAATCACCGTTAGTCAATCAAATCAATTGAAAACAAAGATAAACCACAATTATCTAGTTTCCCACCAACGAGTCGCGCTAGAGCTTCTCAATCCCAAAGAAGACTTTAAATTGAGCGGCCATAAGAGATTTCGCCTAATTAGGTTACTCTCCTCTCCGAATAGGCGGCTACACCAGTAACAATAACAAAAGAGTAAATCTGTTGTTACGAAGGATTATTTTGCTAGAAAGGAAAACTTCGTGTATTTATAGACAAGGAAGTTTGGACACCAAGGAATTTCCAAAACCGAAAATATTCTCAAGATATTCATAAAAGCACAGATTCGGTTTTCATAATTCCTGGAAATGCTCTGTCCAAAAATAACGATCGAAATCTCTCGAAAAATCTAATTAGTAAATGCACATTACTAATTCTGTAATTTCCCTACAAAATGAAATTAATAACCTTAATTAAAAGATTCTTAACTTACTTATGTTTCGATCCTGGGATTCTCTTCCCTTACCCGTTAAGGAATATCTTTGAACAATTATAGAAATAAACATTCACAACACGTGTTCAAAGTTTATCGACATCTTAACTTTGTAAGTTCTCTTTCACACTTACAACCTTGAAACCGATTTGCCACACTTCCAAACAAGTTTAGAATTGGTTCATCTGACTTTCAAGAACTATGTGATTGATCAAACCAATATTCAATCACAATCATGGGTTTACGGTTCTACCAAAACAAGTTTCGGTTCTACCTTCATGTGAGTACTGTGCATAGTCACACTAGCTTCCCAAAAGTTCAGTTGACTAGGTACTAGGATCGGTTCCTCACATATATATGGTATCTAACTTATATTTGTTGCACATGTCCATAGGATCGGTTCGCCTTTCTGCTATAAACCTTGTTGCACCCCATACAAAAATCGGTTCCCTTTGATGTACTGCACCCCTTACTAGGATCGGTTCCCTTTCCCTTACTAGGATCGATTCCCTTTCCCTTACAAGGATCGGTTCCCTTTCCCTTACAAGGTCAGACATACAAAATCCGATCATACCACAGGTGATTACTTAAGATCGGTTTTACTAATAAAAGTTATACCAATACATAAGTCAGGCATTTGTGAACAGTTCTACCAAGAACACAACAAGTTGTGAGCGGTTATACTCTATCACACATATTGGTTGTTCATAAGATATGCAATGAATAACAAAACCAATAATACCTGGCAATTTCCTTTTCGGTCTACAAACAAGTTTATGAACTTACTTCCTTAGAACACATGTAAACATTGTTCCCTAGGATGAAATCTTCACCTCATACCCATACATAATCACAATATCATTCAAATTATTATGGCGATGTCTTATCTACAAAGTTTAATGGTTAAGCAATAAACCTCGTATTGTATTCCTTAATACTATGTCTATCTAGAGTTCAAATATGCTTCACATTTATGTTTTCAATATGCACGACTTTAAAGATACGTTAGGGAATGAAACAGTTCAAGTCAAATATCACTAACCTCAAGTGGAAGGATGATTGTTGTCGTTGTAGCTCCTTGCTTCTTCACATCTTCAAGTCTTCGCAATACTTGTATGTCTCATATCCTAATACTTTCAAGCTAACCTATACGAAGTTTAACTCTAGTACATAATCAAGCGACTCTTAACATGAGTTTTGATTCACTAAAATATGACAACCAACCTTGACATACCAACGCTTGGTGGGTTCAACCGAGCCATGCTCTAACATAAGCTCAACTACACAATCTATGTCCTAGTCCGAGACATCTATAAATAGGCTAGAAATCAAGACTTATAGTTTTGATCACTAACATTGACAAACATGCTTGAGATAGAAACGCATGCGAGTTCGTCCGAGCAGTGCTCTAACAATCTCCCTCTTTGTCAATTTTAGTGACAAAACTATCAATACATATGGATTACAAAATAATTAAAAATTGTAGCTTCTCATCCAAATGCTTGCTCTCTTTGGTATCTTCAACACGACTCGAAATCTTCGTCACTTCCAAGTACTCCATGATTCTAAACGTGTTTAACTCAGCATCATAGTTGTTGAAGATCCGTAGAGATAAAAATGAGAAAACAAATGCTCTCAATCATTGTTATACAGTGTCACAGTATTATTACACAACATCAAAGTTCAATTGTATCATAACTTTTATAACAATACTATGGTGATATATATCACTCCCCCTTAGTCAATACTTCATCTCAACATGAAAACCACTCCCCCTTACATAATGATCCGTAAACCATATGTATTTGTAGTATGAAACTACACATTAATTCTCCCCCTTTTTGTCAATAAAATTGGCAAAGGTACAAAAACTAGTGGGATCCTCATGAAATTTTCATAGAGATACTTCATGACCAAAAGAGAATAATATACCAACTTATTTAGATGCAATCATAAAGCCGAAGATAAATGCATTCATCAAGGAGTTTATAAAGATACAAGATAACCCCTATAATATTCCACATCCTCACTCCCCACAAAGATTTGGCAATTAAGCACAAGTTCAATTAAGAACTCTCCCCCATAAAATGTCATTCCCGAAAGAACAACAAAGGCGACCTTGCTTTTACAAGAAAATAAGGATTTCTTTGGACATAACCAAATCACATGAAAACATGAATTTGTATCCAAAAAAAAAAAATCTCAATTGAGTCAACCACAAAAAAATGATCAACTCAATTGGTCATGCTCGACATAAGATAACTTAAGGAGAAACATAGCATATGCACAAAAATGTGGATCGGAGATCGACCAATACTGCGGAGTACACAAGGATCCGTTCTATACTTTATCACTATTTGCACAATGACATATAATAGACATAATCCTTGTAAACAAAAGTTCATCCTTTCTTCCCTCAAAATTTGCATAATGACATAAAAGGCTTTAACTTTTGTTTGTCAAAAGTTCATTTTATCTTTTATCAATACTTTCATACCGACATAATAGAGATAACTTTTGAACAAGTATATATGTTCTTCTTATGGACTCGGCACAATTAGAATTTTAATTGAAAGAAAAACAATCATTCAAAGCTAAGTTGCCATTAAAGTTATTACATCACCATAACATTAAGTCCAACAAGAAGTTTTAAACAAATAGCATAAGTGGTTCAACAGGCCAAGAAAAAACAAGTAATAGAGATATTAAAGCAGAGATTAGTCACTTCTCCCATAATAATCTCTAGCAATTTCATAAAACTTCTCGATTATATCAGGATGTTCTGCTTCAGCATACTCCAATTGCTATTTCATGCAATTGACTTCATCTGGAAGACGAACAAGTTCAGCATTTGCAGCTGCAGAAGTACTTGCTGAGGCACTGGTTGAGGATTGCTTCATCTTTCTGATGCTTGCCATACTCAAAACCTTTGGACCACCACTATCAGATCCAAAGGAGTAATGTTAAAGTGACTGCAAATCCTTGAGACGAGACAAGGAAAGCCTGGAGTTTTCTTTGACGTCTGTTTCACACTTATCATCTGATTGACAATAAGTCCACAGAAATCAATGTCCCCCCCTTCAACAATATAACAGATAAATTCAGCAAGCGACCTGGTCGATAAATTATTGTCAATAGTGCTAGGCATTATGTTGGCCACAATAAGTTTTGCAGCAACTTTGAGAAACAACATAGCATCACCAACAAAGATCTTGCCATCTCTCCGAGAGACATATCGATCAAAGAGACGATTTGACACCACTTGTGGAGACAATCTTTCATTCTCAGGAGGAGGAAATCGAGTGCTACCAACATGAGATAGACAAAGCAAATAAGCAATAATATGACGATCCACAGTGAAAATAGTTTCCCTTACCATAGTCTTGAGCATGCAATTGGCAGGGTCTGGATCATGAATATTTGCATAAAATTGTGCAGTCATCTCAATGCGAGTAGTTCCTAATGGTTTGTGAATGATGCCCCATGAATGATTTTTGAAAAAATCAGATAAACCTTGTACCTCAACCTCTGATTCATCACAGTATCTTTTAAAGATCGGTTGTTTGTTCTTGTACTCCAAATATAGAACACGAGCTGATGGGTTGAAAAACCTAGCACATATACTATGGTCGTAGAATGACTCATCCCTATTTTGACCTCTTGAGTTTTCACCCTGAGTTCGTCTCCTATGTGCCATAGTTGCAAGGAAAGAGATAACAGGTAAAAACTTACTCTAGTTCACGAACGGCTGCACAAGGGATGTAGTGGAAGAAGTTCATGAGCCCTTATAACAAATTTTTCAGTTGAGTACGTGAACTTATGTAAATGGTAAACTTTCAAGGATGCAAGAAAACATGAAACAAGTGCCAACCCATGACGTATTTTCTTGTTGTGAGAAAAATAAGCCTAAGAACGCTCAAAATGGTTGAAAATTGAGGTTAACGGAATCAACACTTCATGAACAGTTTAGTTTCTTCTTCGTTTGCGAACAAAGGAGATGAAGAAGAAGAAGGAGAAGAAACCAAAGCTTTTTCTCTTTAAATGTGCCGAGCGGTGGACTTGAGCTGGTTCGGGTGCGTTCTGGAATAGGATTAAAACATACGGGAACCGAGTTCAAGTAGTGTGATCCACACGTGTGCAAGAGGGACTTGTTTGGATAACCAAAAACAGATTTTTGGAGTAGATACTTAACAAATAAACCTCTTGAGCCGAGACATGTGGAAACAAAGACACAGTGGACTAGTCTTGACTGCCATGACACCAGGAGAGGGTTTCTTTCCAACAACTCTTACAAACTCCAAAAACGAGTGAAACCCAGAATATTGTTTTTATAAGTTTATCAAGGAACTTCAAGAGAACCCAAAGAAAATTGAGTTTCTGATTTCTTATTTTCCAACTTGTAAAGAACAGATTCAGCAGATAGTATTTAGTACTGTGAAAGGAAACTCTTTTGAAAGAAGTCTTCCTAGATTCAAAAGAGAAGACAATACTACTATCTTGATAGGGAATATCAAGAATTGAGTGTTGAATCAATTCATGCTTTGAGGTGATATACTCAGATGACTGAGATTTAAACTCCTCATGTAAATGTTAAAAAAAATTACACGGAGGAGGATCATTGCTCTTACTGATTAAGAAATCAACATCAACCTCAACATAAATATTATTCGTCATAACATGATTTAGCCTGTCAAGAGACTTGTTCATTCTGGATATAGAGATCAACATCAGAAGTTAGGCTTTCAAGTTTCTTTTCAATTCGTGAAAAGGCTTCAAGGGATTTTACACTTGGCGGAGGTTTAGATAGAATTTCTTCTACATATTTAATTAAATCAGATATGGAAGAGAATTCTGGAATCCTTGGATCTGGTGGTGCATTTATTGAGATAGCACTTCTGTCCATATCATATTGCTACAAACAAAAACTTATGAGGTCTTTAATGTGTTTGCCTGCTCTGATTCCAATTGAAAATGTGGGGGTCTTATAACCACACCCAACAATTCGTTTGGCAATCTGAGAGAACTTACTCTAATATACTTTCTAGAGAATCAACTAGACAGTCAGACTCAATCTAGAGTAAAGTATATCAAAAAGTTTAATATCTCTGTTTCAAAATGTAATCAGCAAATCAAACAGATAGAAATCCGCGAGATTGATTATTATGTGAAACAACTTGAACGGTACCAAAGACCAATGTTCAAGTGTCAATCAATGTAAATCAACAACCCAAGGTCGGATATTCTAATTGATTGAACTTAACGCACAACCTGTGATATTTCAATTATATAACAAAATATAATGCGGAAAAGAAATAACACAGACACCGGAATTTTGTTAACGAGGAAAACCGCAAATACAGAAAAACCCCGGGTCCTAGTCCAATTTGAACACCACACTGTATTAAGCCGCTACAGACTCTAGCCTACTACCAATTAACTTCGGACTAGACTGTAGTTGAACCCTAATCAATCTCACACTGATTTAAGGTACAGTTGCGTTCTTTACGTCTCTGATCCCAGCATGATACTACGCACTTGATTCCCTTAGTTGATCTCACCAACAACCAAGAGTTGCTACGACCCAAAGTCGAGACTTGATAAACAAATCTGTCTCACACAGAAAATTCTATAGATTGAATAAATCTGTCTCCCACAGAAATACCCAAGAGTTTTTGTTCCGTCTTTTGATAAATCAAGGTGAACATGAACCAATTGATAAACCAGACTTATATTCCCGAAGAACAGCCTAGTATTATCAATCACCTCACAATAATCTTAATCGACTAGCGAAATAAGATATTGTGGAATCACAAACGATGAGACGAAGATGTTTGTGATTACTTTTATCTTGCATATCGGAGAAATTAATCTCGAGTCAATTATTTCAATTATACTCAATACGATAGAATCGGGCAAGATCAGAACACACAACTATAAAGAAAATAGTTGGGTCTGGCTTCACAATCCCAATGAAGTCTTTCAAGTCATTAACCTATAGGGTCTCGATAGAAACCTAAGGTTAAAGGAGAATCGACTCTAGTTTATGCAACTAGTAACACATATGAGTTGTGGGGATTAGTTTTCCCAGTTGTCAGAGTTCTCCTTTATATAGTTTTCAAATCATGGTTTGCAATCCAAGTTACCTTGGTAACAAAGCATTCAATATTCACCGTTAGATGAAAAACCTGACTCAACCAAGCTAATATCTTTCAACCGTTAGATCGAACTTAGCTTGTTACACACAAATGAAATGTACCCTCATTTAGGTGTATGTAACCGTACCGAAACATGTACACCATGTTGGTTCACAAATAGTTAACCGAGGTTAGATATATGATTACTCTCATATCAACCTTATTCATCTTAACCATAACTACTTCAAATGACTCAAATGAAACTAGTTAAAGAGTTGTTCAATTACTATATTCTCATAGAATTATACAAGAACACAATTGAAGCAAAATCGGTTTGATTCACTTGAATCAATCATGAACATTATAGCCACGGTTTGCAAAGATTACATTCCTTATTATATAAATGTTTATGTTCATGTTCATAACCGATTTTAGAACTTTAACCTTCAAGTATGCAAACGGGTAAGCATACTTGAAATACCCGGACTAAGATTGGGTTTCGCCAGTACGTAAACGGGTACGCGAATTTCAATCCCAGCAGAAATTCTCGGACATAAACCTATACGCCAGTACGTAAATGGGTACGCATACTTAGGTTCCCGGATTTCTCAAACCAACGGGTATGCAAACGGGTGTGCATTTTATGGTTCCCGACATGGATTACATATGTGCAAGAGTGCACAACATGACATATCCAATAATGATTAACTGTTCTAAACTCTTATTTAAATTATTGAAACTTTCTTAGAGGATGACAATAGCCGTTTTCAGACACTATTAGAATCAAAACAATTTCCAAGATATTGAAATAATCATTACGAAACATTCCAAGACTACACCAAATGATTGTATCACACAAACCATGTAAGATGTTACTCGGAAATTTTCACATGATATAAGGTGAACTTGGTCGAAGCGAAAGCTTGCAGACATATATTTCGAGATATATGTAAGATAGATAAACTCAACTCGAAATCTCAAATATGTATATAGAAAACTATATCGTAATACGACTTATATCTCAATATATGAGATATAAATAGACTTTCCAAGTGATAGATGAGTTTCAGTCTCAACATACCTTTTGTCGATGAAGTTCCACAAGCTCCCCTTAGTAGTTCTTCGTCTTCAAATTATGAACGCCGCGAAGTCTAAGCTCAGCTACACAATCTATGTCCTAGTCCGAGACATCTATAAATAGGCTAGAAATCAAGATTTATAGTTTTGATCACTAACATTGACAAACATGCTTGAGATAGCAACGCATGCGAGTTCGACCGAGCAGTGCTCTAAAAATAACCACACTATGCTACTTAGAATCAAAGATTAACAACTTTTACGTATTGAAAACCCTAATATAGATCTTGATATGAAGACAAATCTAATTGATTCCGCACTCAACCAAAATAACATTCAAATCATATAACATTATAAGTAATGAATCGTAAACAACAAAATTGACAGAAAATTCATTGATTCAAATTAATATCATGTTGAGAAATAAACTTTAACCCTTAACCAATAATAAGAGTTTAGCTACTCATAGCTATGGAGTTTATCACAATCAATAATGAAATGAAGAAGATGAAAATAAAGCAAACCCTAGGATTGTTCTTCTCCAAAATCTCCAAGTAGAATTAGTATATGTCTCCCCCAAAAGTTGTAGAAGTCTTTCCTTTTGTATATCACTTATTAGGTCAAGTCTTCAAAAGTCCATATCCAAATAGAAGTTCACCAAGCCCATAGGTAGAAACAACCATGTAAAAACTCTGCCCAAAAGTTGTTGCCGGAATTCCCAAAAATTGGCCAGAACTTACCTGGAAAAATCATCTCAGGTGACCAAGAAAGTCAAACTGTCGTCGGTCAAATCTAGTCAACTGGATCAACTCGGAAAGTCAGACCAAGTCATGGTATAGTCGGGTGACTTGGTACATATCCCTGCTACATCTTCAACTCAAGGTGCAAATATTCAACATCAACTCTTATTTCTTGACTCAATAACCATATCCCTGTAATATAGCAACACATACGCTAACTCCCATTTCCAACTAAAGCTGCAATACCGTCCCGTTCACAGCTCAAGCCAACCTGCACTCCTGATATTTAGATTTCGCACATGCATCTCAACATAACCACAACACTTTAGTCTCCTTTACAACATCTTAGACCATTATAATTCATCACCACCAGCCGCAGTAACTCCATCTGAGCTGCAACCTCAAGTACCACAACATAACTCGACTGAAACCTCCTAAAATCCACGGCTCCAACTCCAACAACAACAATTGAACCCACCAGAGACTCCAGACTCAACAGTTTTTTTGTCTTCACTTCTGCTAATTACCACCAGCACCACACCCTAAACTGTCACCTCAGCTACAACCTAAGCATTCATTTATACCCTTTAAGCTCAAACCTGCAGTGCTCCATATACAACCATTACACCAGTTGCGGCAACAGTTCTCAGACAACCACCAACAACTTCACTTGAATTCCATCTCCTTTATCCTGCTCAGTGGCAGCTGCACTCCCCTGTACCAACAACTCCAGCTGCATCTTGTCACACAACTGTAGTACCAGATTCATTAAACTACTGCACCACCATCATTTCACTTCAGCTTCTCCATTACAACAACTTCAGTCCCATCTAACCCGCACTCCATCACCAGAATCATTGCCACTGTCTTGAACCAACACACTACAGATGCAATCAATCTAAAAAAAAAAGGTCAGAACAGAACCCCAATTTGTTCCTTACAACATCATTATCTTCTTTCTCCATTGCAAACTACCAGAAACAACTTGAAGCACAATCATTTCTGCATCTCATATACACATCACCAACCCATTTCTTCGCAATTTCTACAGCTGCAACAACAGAACTACCATCATTCAAGAAATATCATTTAACTAAAACTGTAGCAAACCATTTATCCCATGTAATATTAGCTCATTCATCCATTTAAGCTTCTTCCACAATTCAGAATCACCAAATCCATTTCCTCAGTCTTGCACCACAGTTCACCTTAATCACAATCAATGCACCTGCAATCCCCATCTGTAACTGCAACCATTTTACCAATAGCTTATCTTTACAGCTGCAACATAACTTCCTGCAACTTAACCTCATTCCAGTCACCACTACAACCACCATATCTTAACCCCGAACCTTTACCATTATTTGCTCCAGTTCGGTTGTAATGACCACTGTTAGAGCATTGCTCGGTCGAACTCGCAAGCGTTGCTATCTCAATCTTGTTTGTCAAGTTTAGGTGATCAAAACTATAAGTTTTGATTTATAGTCTACTTATAGCTATGTCTCGGATTAGGATAAAATGTGTAGTTGAGCTTTAGACTTCACGACGTTCATCGATTGAAGACGGAGATCTATTGAGGAGATCTTGGAGGAACTTCATCAACAAAAGGTATGTGGAGACTAAAACATACCTATCACTCAGAAGTCTATTTTATTGTATCTCATAATGAGACTAAATCGTTGTTTTGGGGTAAAAACTGATTCTGCTATTTTTGGTAATTTGGGGTATGTTGATGAGAAACGAATTCAAACCCTAAATAAATACATTGCACGGGAATGCTTTTAGGTTCGAGATATCAATCTGTAAGACTCCGGCCTAAACCAAGAAATGGCCGTTCCAGATTCAATTCGGTCACAAGGTGAAGGAGAAGGTTAGATCTTAGGGAGGGAAGTGGAGAAGGTGTTTGACATCAGAGTGTTGAAGGTGTGGCTGTTTATGACTTGCGTATCAAAAAATGGTTTCTGGCTACTTGTGTTGATAACACTTGTGTTCTGTTTTTCAAAATAGATTGAAAATCCATTTATACAAGTCATTTGAGCGTCACCATGATCTCGTAGGAAGTTGAGGAAGTTAAGTTGTGGAGTAGTGCGGTCGTGTAAGAAGTGGTGATCATCACGTGGTCACATCTTCATCCACTACTCTCATCGTTATTAACCGTCATCCTTTCCTGACACGTTCTCATAATGGGCGTGTTGCACGCCGCACGTCGTAAACCGCCAGACCAGTACCCCAGTAAGCATCCCCCAGTTTGTGACATGTTTGATGTCTCGAGTGAATGGGTCAAGTCATGTGACTTGCCACTAAAATCAGCACATAGTGCTTTTAGGCCTAATAATGAATTATTCGTAAAACTGATATTTATAAGGCGTTGCTTATAGTCAATGTATGTAAAGTTTCGCTTCTGAATAAGCAGCTGATAGTAATCGATGTGTTAGAAGCATCGCGGTTTTTGAGCTCGATCGAATAAGTCGCGGATTGAGCGTCTCAAAATAGCAGCATGTCCGACCGCCTTCGGGTGATCGTTTGAAGGCTACATGGGCGAGCCATCATTTGGTCGATCGCTCCCCATGGAAGAGAGGTGGCTGGTGATTGTCATGCTATTTTGCGGGTTTGATGGAAATAAATCTACATCATCCAACTATGCATGCAAAGTTGGATGGATGGGATGATTTACGGCAGTTGCATATTGCCATTGATGCAATTTTGGGTTTGGAAAGCGTGTGACCCACCACCCTTTAGGCGTGCGTTTCGAGGCATCGATCCCTGGTTTGCATAGGCCGGTCGGTCACGTGTAAAGGTGGGTCGATGGTGGTCACGTTAACACCTTTGGGACTACTTGAATCTAGATATACACCGTCCGTTTAGGCTGGTGAAGATGGATGGTTGTGATCAAGTTACGACAGAAGTTTGTTGCCGTAAACCCAATTAGGGTTTTGAAACAACCACGAATTCTCTAGTTCGATCGAGAAATTCGATGCATCATTGACTTCTAATGGGTAAGTCGATCAAACAGGGATAACATTGAGTTGGTGGTGGACTCATGCACACCTCCTTGATTGTCCAGAACGCGATCTAAGCCATCCAAACAGGCTGGCTAAGTTGGTCGTGATCGATTTACGTCTGCGAAAACGGTAAATCAGATAAGGAAAGATAATGATAGAATAAACTAAAGGAAAAAAGAAAAGTCTCATACCATAAAGTTGTTGATTTGGCACTATGAAGACTAGATATCTTATTCTTCTGAGTGGAAGACTCAACTTCTAACCGTTTATTCTCCTCGCGAAGAACGATAGCTTCAGTTTCTAATTCTTCATTCTTCTTGCGAAGTTGAAGATTTTTCTTCTCAAGAATACTGCGCCTTTTCTCAAGATATGAGGCAATGGCAAATGAAGCTCTCCCGGACTATAAAGGAAATTAAAGAAATTATCAAGAGATAACTTAAGATTGAAATTATGAAAAAAATAAGAGAATGAAAATGAAAACATACCAAGACACCAAGTGAATTTAAGAAGCTTGGAGTCACTGATCTGGAGACCCCGTGAAGAGAACCATCACTCTCAAGTAAAGGTGAATCGCAAATACTCGCGAGAGCCTTGCATGTACTAGAAAGGCGATCATCACTCATCCCTTGCATAGAATCAGAAAAAATGCTAGACAGCTGTTCCATAGAAGATCCAGCTGGAGAATTTGAAGAAGGAATATCCACATCATCATTTTCCTTATCACTAGAACTCTCACGTGACTGAGGATTCGAAGGAGAGGGGAGGTGAAGTTTTCGTTTCTTCAGAGGCGGAGCAACAAACTTCTCCTTGCGAAGAGGATTTTTACTTTTACCTTTGGCCTTCGCAACCTCAAGGTTTTCTTCTTCTCCAACAGCTACAACACCAACCTTCGCACACAAATGAAGATAAGAAACAGAGGCAACAATATTGTTAAAAATATATAAAGTGTTTCTTACTTCATCCATGACGGAGCGAAGAGCAGCTAAAGTGCTAAGCTTCCCGGTCTGATTGTAGCTCAATCTTAACTTTTTAATCTAAAATTTTTCGCGAGAATCAAAGGATAAGGGAATAAGCAACCAATGAAAGATTACGAAGTACGCGAAGTTGGAAGACATAACTCTTTATTCTTCTCGGGCAAATTAAATACCCAAGGTCGATAAGTAGTGAAATTCACATGAAGTACATTCGAGCCTGCGATATAAGACCCCTTTATCACCAATGGAAAAACACACCATCTATCGTCTTTAGAGTGACGCGGGACGTTGTTTTTACCAGAATGCCAATCAATGTCTTGCATAAGGAGTTTATCGTCAGTAACATCATCCTTTCTTTTCAGACGGACATCCCAGCGAGTATTATCCTTCCTCATAGGAATGAATTCATAATTCTCGTAGAAACTCTCGATCAGTATATCTTTTTCAAATGAGTATCGCCAATTCCTTAAATTTTGGATCTCTAACTTCTTTTGGATAAAGAGACCCATTACCAGCGCCACGATTGGCGAACTCTAGTATCAAGCGAATGAAATCCCCGCTTAGTTGATAGATAGCTCGCGAGAAGTTCGCATGAGCAAGAATTCCATAGAATAACGGAAGGTTAGGGTTATAAAGAGGAATGGGAAGGCCGGCGAGAATTTGACCAAGCGAAATTATGATTTCCTGATCATCACAACGATGATCAAATGAACAACTTGGCGAAAGAATGGATTTAGATTCTGACGGGAATGGTGGTTAAAGTAAAACCTTTTCCTTGAAGATCTTTTTGAACTTCTTCAAAAGAAGTTTCGTATTTGCGACCGATTGGTGCCATTTTCAGTATGGGAATGAATGAGAACTGAAGATCAAAAGAAAGAAGAAGAAGATTTACAGTAGTATAAACGGAAATTACGGAGGAGAAATGAAGAAAAATTGCAGAGAGAAAGTAAAAAAGAAGAAGAGGAGGGTGAGAAAACTATATATAGAGAAGAATTCTCGAGAAGATAAACGAATTTAATGCGAGAAGGGACGTGAACGGTTGAAAGAGACGTGTCAAGAAATGGGTGGAAGAAGAGACACGTGTAATAAATTTTGCGTTAGTACGGAATCATGCAAATACAGAAAAATATGAAAAAATGAACAGCTGCGGCATTTTGAAAATACTAGTTCTCATGACGTTCTCTTCTTCGCAGAGAAGACATGAGAAGAGGCAAGATGTAGGATCAGAATATCGCAACACCAAGATTCTCTCGAAATCCATAAACGACACACTGCGAAGACATCACGGGCTGGAAGTAAAAGCGACGTAACGGATGACGACAGCCAAAACACGAGAAATATGTGAAGATGTGGCGAGATCGAGGAGTGTCGCGAGATTTAACATGTGTACACTTGCGAGAATGTCGCAAGCCAGATCCGAAAATAAAGGACAGCTTAGCTGTCATCCACTATGTAATGTCCTATATAAAGGGGGGAGTAGACTTTAGATAGAGGGAGATCTTTTTAGAGTGTTGAGCAAGTCATTAAGAGAGAGAAGTTTAGAGTAATTGTAATTCTTTAGCTTATCTCCTTTTCATCTTGTAACATTTTTGGAGTTTGATCAATAAAATTTTTAATTGTTCATCTTAAAATGATTTGATTGTGTGGATTCTTGTGAGGGGTGTAGTGTGGGATTTCCTGCAACTACAAGAATATCTTAGGTTTTGGTCGGGTCGACCTTGATTCCTTCAGAGGTGACTTGGAATCCCAAAAATTTACCGGAAGAGACCCCGAAAGCGCACTTCAGAGGGTTCATCTTCAATTTTTACTCACGGCACCTTTCGAACACTTGGCATAGGACGTCCGTGCGGGCTGCTCGAGTCTTTGACTTGACCACTATGTTATTTACATAATCTTCAACTTGCTTGTGCATCATATCGTGAAAAATTGTAGTCATGGCGCGTTGGTAAGTAGCACCAGCATTTTTCAAACCGAAAGGCATCACAGTATAGTGAAAGTTTCCGAGAGGAGTTCGAAAGGCTGTCTTACTTGCGTCGTATTCATACATCTTTATCTGATTGTATCCGATGTACCCATCCATGAAATAGAACATGCCATGTCTGCTGGTGGCGTCTACTAGCATGTCAATATTGGGTAGGGGAAAATCATCCTTTGGGCAGCATTTGTTCAGATATCTGAAATCAACACAACACCTGATTTGGCCACTTTTCTTCTTTACAAGAACCACGTTGGCTAGCCGGGTAGGATGGTGAATGGGCTTGATGAAGCCAGCAGTCAACAAATTTTGAATCTCAGTCTTGATCTGCTCCTCCACATCATGCCTGAACTGCCTTGGAGATTGTTTGATCGGTTTGGATCCAGGTATTATATGTAGATGATGAGTGACCAATTTTTCATCTAAGTCGGGCATTTCCTCGTATGTCCATGCAAATATGTCTTGATACTCTTCGAGAAGATCCACGAGATTTGTGTGTTCGTCCACACATAGAGTTGAACTGATGGACATAGGTCTTGGAGATTCTTCATCCCCGATGTTGATGACTTCGAGTTCATCAGTTGTGGAGTCAGTGTCGTTCTGTAACTGTCGCGGAGCATCTGGTATTTCTTCTTGCGGCCTGTCGTTGTTGTTGCATTCTATTGGGTGGAGAGACTGAGTAATAGTCTCCCCTGATAATTGCTAACAATAGCGACGATATACAGTTTTCCCTTTCTGATATAGAATCACCATAAAGGTCCGTTCCCTCTTAGTATGGAGATGAGTCGAGCCTTCGTTTGATGAAGAAGAGTTAACGTGCCTTGTTAGCGGAAATGCGCTATAAGACTTGGTCTCTCCACTCAGTGATGCAAGCCGATATTCTTCTTCCATCGACGTCCATGCGGGGAGCGGAGTGCAGTAAACCTTGCTTGATAAACCGTGTGGATTTTTCTTTGGTTCGAACAGTTCCATGCCGCAAATCGGTGCATATGGAGACAATGATGCGGGGATGCGAACAACTTCTTCATTCAGCATGGTTTTCAGGCATTGGTGATATGTTGAGGGGACGATCTTATTATCATGAAGCCATGGTCTCCCTAGTATCATATGATAATCTGGCTCCTTCTCTATTACTTCGAATTTTACTTTTGATTGGACAGGTCCTACTGATATATTCAAATTAACATACCCGTACGTGCTGGTCTGGTTTCCTTCGAAGTCCGTCATCATGGTAGGCTGCCGTATGATTTTGTCTGGTCGAACCCTGGCTGTCCTGAGGGTTTTAAGAGTAATGACATTCGAGGACGCTCCCGTGTCAATAAGAGCTCTTTTAAATCCTGAATCCTTGATGTGTTTAGTAACATGTAGGGCTCTGTTGTGACCTTCCTCTGCCATCATGTCATCTTCAGTAAACATGACATTATTTATGGACGTTTCTGATGTTTTCAGGGCTTGATTGTGTGAAGGAGCCAAACGCGCGTTTAGAGCTATCTGATTGATTGCAGGAAACGTCTCCGCTCGTTGATCCTTTGAGAAGTGTAAAATCTCACACAAATTTTCAACTAGAGAATCGGCCTCCTGGTCCACTGGCCGTTGGTTGGTGGTGAAGCTATTGATTTGTGGACGGTCATCGGTTGAAGAGTTAGTCCTCATCGTTGGAATCTCTGAAGCAGGGAAGCCGCTTAAATCTGGTGTGAGCTTGACGATAAAGTTGAGTATGTTCTCTATCGTCTCTTTCATCACTTCCATGTTCCTCATGTATATTTCATGTACTCAAGCCAATTCTATCAGGGTCGGAATTTCTCCATTGGTTGTAAGATCAGATAGAGCGCTGGAAGGATGAACATCACCATTTGAAGGATCCCGCTCGGAGTTTGGAGTTGAATTGATCCTAAGACCAACCATTTTGAATTTTGAGAAAATTGAAATGAAATTGAAAATTGATCTTGCAACCGAGAGATTAATCTCCCACTGTGGTCGCCAGTTATTTTGGGGTAGAAACTGATTTTGCTATTTTTGGTAATTTGGGGTGTGTTGATGAGAAACGAATTCAAACCCTAAACAAATGCATTGCACGAGAATGCTTTTAGGTTCGAGAGATCAATATGTAAGACTCCGGCCTAAACCAAGAAATGGCCGTTCCAGATTCAATTCGGTCACAAGGTGAAGGAGAAGGGTTGATCTTAGGGAGGGAAGCGGAGAAGGTGTTTGAGATCAGAGTGTTGAAGGTGTGGCTGTTTATGACTTGCGTATCAGAAAATGGTTTCTGGCTACTTGTGTTGATAACACTTGTGTTCTGTTTTTCAAAATAGATTGAAAATCTATTTATACAAGTCATTTGAGCGTCACCCTGATCTCGTAGGAAGTGGAGGAAGTTAAGTTGTGGAGTAGTGGGGCCGTGTAAGAAGTGGTGATCATCACGTGGTCACATCTTCATCCACTACTCTCATCGTTGTTAACCGTCATCCTTTCCTGAAACGTTCTCATAATGGGCGCGTTGCACGCCGCACGCCGTAAACCGCCAGACCAATACCCCAGTAAGCATCCCCCAGTTTGTGACATGTTTGATGTCTCGAGTGAATGGGTCAAGTCATGTGACTTGCCGCTAAAATCATCACATAGTGCTTTTAGGCCAAATAATGAATTATTCGTAAAACCGATATTTATAAGGCGTTGCTTATAGTCGATGTATGTAAAACATCGCTTTCGAATAAGAAACTGATAGTAATCAATGTATTAGAAGCATCACGGTTTTTGAGCTCGATCGAATAAGTCGCGGATTGAGCGTCTTAAAATAGCAGCATGTCCGACCGCCTTCGGGTGATCATTTGAAGGCCACATGGGCGAGCCATCATTTGGTCGATCGCTCCCCATGGAAGAGAGGTGACTGGTGATTGTCATGCTGTTTTGCGGGTTTGATGGAAATAAATCTACATCATCCAACTATGCATGAAAAGTTGGATGGATGAGATGATTTACGGCAGTTGCATATTGCCGTTGATGCAATTTAGGGTTTGGAAACCGTGTGATCCATCACCCTTTTGGCGTGCGTTTCGAGGCATCGAGCCCTGATTTGCATAGGCCGTCCGGTCACGTGTAAAGGTGGGTCGATGGTGGTCATGTTAACACCTATGGGACTACTTGAATCTAGATCTACACCGTCTGTTTAGGCTGGTGAAGATGGATGGTTGTGATCAAGTTACGACAGAAGTATGTTGCCGTCAACCCAATTAGGGTTTTGAAACAACCACAACTTCTCTAGTTCGATCGAGAAATTCGATGCATCATTAACTTCCCATGGGTAAGTCGATCAAACTGGGATAACGTTGCGCTGGTGGTGGACACATGCGCACCTCCTTGATTGTCCAGAACGCGATCTAAGCCATCTAAATAGGCTGGTTGAGTTGGATGGTCGTGATCGATTTAAGACATTAATACACTTCCGCGACCCAAATTAGGGTTTTAAAAGCATCGCGTCTGCTATAGTTTGGGCAAACAATTCATTACCTTACGGACTTGACGTGAACATACCGATCGAGTGGGGGGATGCTTGGCCGCCGGTATGCATGCTGGCATTTCCTTAATCACTCGTAGAAAGATCCAAGCCTTCCAACCAGGCTGGCGAAGTTGGACGGTCGTGTTACTTTCTAAGACTGTTTTGAACAGTCTAGCTCGTTCGATCTTCTTTTAATCAGCGCAACCACCCTATTTAGGGTTGGCGTTTGACAACGCTGGAAGGGGTTAGACAAAGTTCGACCGATCGGAGCACTAGTGGGCCCGCCGGCGGTCAATGTGGTGATTACCTAGTTCTGTCAGGAGTGGTCTAGGCTTGCTGAAATACGCGGCCAAATTGTGTGGCCGTGATCGTTTCTGAGAATGGTATTAACAGTCTATATTTTCCCTAAGGAATTCAAGTGTGATCGAGCTAACTTAAAAGTGCGCCGATACGAGATTCTCTTTGTCAGAGAGTGATGCAGCCTGTGTGCGTATTTTCATGCAGATCTCAATATTGGCACTTCGGGAGGTTCATGCTACTCTGCTAAGAGTGAACACTTCATCGTCATGTCATGTCAATAATGAGAGTTCGGCTGAGAACACAGCATAGGAAAATATCAGGCAGGTCAATGCATTAGTAACTAATGCGATAGGTTGAATTTTATAGAATATCTGGGATTGATGCACCATTCTGATAAATTTCATAAATATGTCGAATTACTCAATACATATATAAGTAAAGAGGTTTGAACACTCATCACTTTCAAATGGATTTTGTTCCTTTGCAGGATGACAGCGCATTAAATACAGGGTTTTACAATTTTGACCCTGAACTAAAACCACCATCAACAGTCGTATAGATATATAAACTTTAATATTATACACATTTGAAACTAAATAATAAGTCAAAAGATGATCATGTGAAAATCGCCTTGAAACATCTTACATGATTTGTGTGAGACAATCATTTGATGTCGACTCGGAAAGTTTCGTATTGATCATTCGATCACTTGAAAATTACTTATAAGCTAATGGTATGTGTGAGACAACCATTGTCGTCTTCTAAGGATGTTTCAATGATTGAAATGGGAGTTTAGAACAATTAATCATTGTCTGGATACAACACAATATGCATACCAGTATGCAAACGGTTGTGGTAAGATTCACCAAGTATGCATACCGGTATGCAAATGGTTCTACCTGAGTTAAGGTCTGGGACGACCATATGCATACCGGTTTGCAAACTGCTGGACAAGACCAAAGTCCGAAACTATAATTTGCGTACCAGTTTGCAAACTTAGTTGGTTAAGTTCTAAAATCGGTCAAGTATGTTTCCATACTCATGAACAAATACATTAATTAATTAATAAATGCAATCTTTGCAAACCGTGGCTTTATGTTCATGGATTTATTTCGGTATAAGTACTTTGCACGATTACGAATCAATCCGATTTTGTTTCAATTGGTTCTTATATAATTATATGAGATATATACAATTGAACAACTTTATGAGTAACACAATTAGATTCACTTGATTATCTTTCATGATTGAGTGATCATCATATTTGATTTAGAAGTGTTGGATGAATGTGGTTAAGAATATATACAATTGAACAACTATATGAGTAACACAATTAGATTCATTTGATTATCTTTCATGATTGATTGATCATCATATTTGATCTAGAAGTGTTGGATGAATGTGGTTAAGACAAAAGTGTTCATATGGCTAACTTTGGTTAACTATTATTGAGTCAACTCAATATACACGTTTAGGTACGGTTACCCATGAAAAGACGAGGGTACCCAAATATACCTCAATCTAAAACTTTTCCTACCTATAAGTCCTTTCTCCGAAAGTGATTGTCTATGGACTAAGTCGAGAAAATGCAACTAATCGGTTCACACTTCGTGTGATTGTCTATGGATACGAGATCGAGACAATACAACAACGAAGTATGTTTACTTGATAAGAGGTTCGGACTTAACCAAACACAATAGGATTACTATCAAGTAAATAGGAATTAACATTTGTGCGATTTACTTTAATAATAATAAAATAATTATAATGCGGAAATATAAAGTAAATGACACAACAAGATTTTGTTAACGAGGAAATCGCAAATGCAGAAAACCCCCGGGACCTTACCCAGAATTGAATACTCTCAGGATTAAGCCGCTACACAAAATCAAACCAACTTCGTATAGTTGAGACCAAGCAACTAAACATATAGTTCACCTAATTCCGTCTGTATTCCCACGCCTCCAACTTATGAATAAGTCACGTACTTGGAACAATTCCTTTGGTTCGTATTCCAAACAGTAAAGGAACAACAAATGCTGTTTGGTATCAACTCTCTTCAACCAAGTGATGGGAGTTCGACAAAGGCTCTTCTGTTTATCTCGATAAACTCCTTTGTCAGGTTCTTAGATCTATCTTATTCTCAACTACCAAAAATAATTGTTAAGATTTTGCAATCAATACTTTTAATCACAAAGAATTGTATTGATACCGATCTACACGACTGATCAAACCAATCTATCACAAGGATAAATCGATTATAGTTGGATCCTCTTATACTGATGAGTGCCAAATATTGCATATTTATACATCTATTTATTGGCATTTAACTCATCTTTTGTACTCAGAAATCAGATATTATCCCAGATTCTGTATTTTCTTTGTTTTCAAGAATAAATAGTTGTACTAATTACTTTTGTGTTTTTAGGTAATAAATAAAGCTCGGAGAAACTGAGGATCCAAAAGAGCAAAGAATTGGAGACAAGCGTCTATGGAGCAGTAAAGCCAAAGCCCGCGCACGCATCGGGCCGCAACCCAACTTACAAGACATGGGCTTGAGCTAGCCATGACCCGGATCCGAGCCCATCCACCCCGAGCCGTTGAGATCTCACCTAGCTACATCCTACGGCCGCTCCTTCGCTCACATCAACACTCGATGCTCCCGATCAACACCAAATCGGTCCGATTCTCCCCGAGCCGCTCAGATTTCACCCATCTTCATCCTACGGTCGCATCAACGGACGCATCGGATTCACCGAGATCCAACGCCGCTCCGCCTTCCTCATCAAACCTCGATGCCTCCGCTCCACAAAGCAAATCCACCTAACCCTATACCCTTTCGACCAACTCCATTTCTCTCCTTCACTTTCTCTTTCTTCTCCCACGACTCCAACAGAGAAAACCCATCCCTCTTCTCCACCTTCACCCATACCTATCACAGAGCCATCACCACCTCCATCATCACCTTGCTCGACAAGAACATCATCAACACCACCTCCTCCATACCCTAATTCGCACTTTCTCAACCATTAGCTTCTCTTACCCTAGAAGCTAGGGTTGAGGCAGATTGGGATTAGGGTTTTATCCAACAACCCCCGCATGGTCGATTCGAGAGGTGAAGCAAGGGAGAAATCAGGTTTGGGTCAGTGTAGTTGTTAGTTGGAAATGTTTTGAGAGTATAAATTCATGTTTTTGATGTAAGAGAAAGGCTAGTCAATTTTAGGGTTCATAATAGTTTACAATTTCAATTTGAAGTCCGTTTATGTTTAACATGTTCTAAATTACTTAGCTAGGATTAAAAATGAAACCCTAGTTTGGTGTTCTGCTATTCAACTCTATTTGAATTGTTTTTGCATGCTTAAGGCATAAGAGAAGTTCAATTCTAACACCTCAATGCCCTGCTCTCACAATGAATGTCATGAATCCATTGTAGTTAGGATAACATTGTGTTGAATGTGTTTCACTCATACTTCAATTATTATTGCTATTTCTTTGATTAGTTGTGCTTAACTAGACATCTAATGCTCGGGTAGTATTCTCAGCTGATAATTGAAACCTCAATTGGTGAAACTCCATAGATAAGTGACAAACTTGACACTTTATCCTTATCTGTCATAGGAACAAGAGCATTCAAATTAGTTGAATCACATAACCTAAACTAGTGGTGGATTTGATAATCCTAGTACTTGCAACCTCAATATTTGTATTTCATCTTTACTTTAGTTGTGTAATCTTCAACTCGTCGTAAAGACTATAAACAAAGCCATATATTTGAGTCACCTTCCCTGAAAACAGTTGAGAAACACTTAGAACAACCTTGCACACACTAGTTCTCTGTGGTTCGACCTGTGCTTGCCACTGCCTCCAAAGGCACTGTGCACTTGCAGATAAGACGTAGGAATACACATTTATGGACCTACCAAGTTTTTGGCGCCGCTGCCGGGGATCTGGTAGTGTGCTATTTGTTCTTTAAAGCTTCATTTTACTGTTTTTCAACCATTCCCTGTACATTTTGGCTTTGAATCATCTGTGCTATCTTCTGTTGCTTACTCACTGAGTTTCATTTCAACCTTGTATATTTCTGCTTTGAATCCCTGATTTTAGCTTCTCTTAGCATAGCTTAGCTGTAGTTTTCTTTCCTTGCATATTTTATTGCATATCTTCAATTACAATTGCATACAACCTTATTGTGTAGCTTAGTTAACCATCTGTGTATAAATTTTGCATTTGGTGCATACAAGTGCACCAAGCTATTCCACACCGTGGCTCAATCTTTAGCTCAGGCATAGCTCTGAGCTCTGCCATAGCATTCTTGCTCTTTTGTTTTGACTGTGTAACTCTAGGAACTGAAATTGGTTGTTAAGCTGACAGGTACAAGCTGTGAAGCTGAGCTAACCCAAGGAGGAGAAGAAAAAGAGCAGAACCAAGGTGGAAATGCCTAAACCCAGTTAATACTGGTGGTATTGTGTCTCAACCTTCCTCACATGAATGAATGAATGATTGTTTGTTTGTTTGTTTGACCTTGTGCACAAAGCCTGTGAGCTATCCATTCCCCTGTGGTGACCTGTGTTGTGTTGAATGCCAGACCTCACTCACCTATTGAATTAGATACCTTGCCAAGCATTACCTTGACCGCATGATAGCCCCCGCTCCTTGCTAGCCCCTCGAAGATACAAGTTTGAGCTGCAACTCGTGTTGTGTGCATGAGCTGTAATTTCTTAGCTTGGATAGCCAAGTTGGATGAAAGCTCAAGTGACATCAACTGAGTGAGTTGATGCCACACACCCTCTACTCTTGTGCATGCTTAACCTTGCTTGAAACTTTGTGTTAGTTTCTCTTCGCCAAGAGTGTGTCAACCTCATTTTTGCACTCGAGCATGCCCTGTAACTCTTTGAAACAGAATTGACTGATAAACTAGCTTCCTTGCTAGGTGTTGCTTACACCTGAGATTGATGCTGTGTGCATTCTCCAGCCCCTGCAGCTGTGAGTTTGAATAGAAATTCTGTGTAACCCTGTTGAATTAGCTACCCTGCTACCTTGCTAGCTGAGAAGCCATAACCTGAGCATATCTCATCCGCCCGAGCTCCATCCCCCCGAAGTCGTAGAGCCTACTTGTTCCCATACCTCGTGGCATTTGAATACTATTGTTGCCATCCGAACTCGTGGCATTTGAGCTCAACTAACCCGCTTAGCATGTCAGAAAGGCTAGCATTGATTATTTGATCTTCTTCCGCTAAGTCTCGTGAAATTCATATCTGAAATGCTTTGAACTGTTATGCTTTAATTCCTGCAATTTGTATGATTTGGAGTGATTGTTGAGTAGCAGATATAGTAATAGCAGTTAGTCGTTTTTCAAATCACACCCTGCACATGCTTCACCATTGAGTGAGCACAACCTTTCCCCTATGCACTTCACACAGTTTTTACTCACATCTTGTGTTGTGCTCATCTGCCAATTTTTGCATAGCCTCTTTTGAGTCAAAGGCTCTGTGTGTTGCTCCATGTTGTTTTGAGCACATAAACCGTGCTTTGAGCATAATCCAACCCTGCACAAACACCGAGCTGTGCATTTGGTGTGAAATTGTATTTGTTGTTGCCTCTGTGCACTCAAACCAAAGTCTCTTTGTAAAAATTTAGCAAATCGAAGCCCACATACTGGGCTGTGCAACAACAGCTGAAGCCCACCTTAGCTGAGCTGCTGGGCTAACAGAAACCCAAAACCTGGGCTCTGCTTCTGCACCAAACTAAGCCCACATCATCTGGGCTGAAATCAAACCTATTCAGTTGGGCTTCATAACTTCAAAAAGCCATCTTTTGGGCTTGTATGTTTATTTTGGTGGGTCACTTTTGAGTTTTTGCTTATATGTGTTGATCTTGCTTGTATGTTAACATGCTAGATGCGCTAGCTAGGCTATGATTGTGTCTTTTAGAGACCAAACAAATCGACTAGTTAGAATCCGCCTGACGAAATCGTAAGCATACCCAGTTCTTCAAGAAAGCCCAAGCCTGCACCCATCGTAAAAACAGAAACTATGGGCGAAGAACAAAACCAACCCCGTAGTCTCAAGGACTACATGTACCCAACTAGGGCAAGCCAGCCCTCTTGCATCATTTCTCACGGTCGATGCTTGTCGGTTTGAACCGAAAGCAAGCACCATTCATATGCTACCCGTGTTTAGAGGGGTCACGCCGAGAACCCCTACCATCACGTGAGAGATTTTGAGGATATTTGTGGGACTCTGCGTTTTAACCAAATGACAGAGGAGTCCCTCAAATTGAGATTGTTTCCTTTTTCTCTGAAAGACAAAGCCAAGTCTTGGCTTCATGCCCTACACCACAGTCCATTAGAACCTGGGACGACCTCACAAAAGAGTTTTTCAAAAAGTTTTTCCCAAACCATAAGACGGCGACAATTCGCCAAAGTCTAAATGGTTTTGTGCAATTAGAAGACGAAACTCTAGCAAGGTACTTGGAGAGATTCAATAAATTATTGCTCCAATGTCCCCACCACGGTTTTGAAAAATGGAGACTCGTCCAAATTTTGTATGAGGGTCTAGATGTTAGAACCCGAACCACAGTCGAGTCAATGTGCAATGGTGCATTTATTGACAAGAGTGCTGATGACGCTTGGACTTTCTTAGTCGAAGTCGCTGAAAAGACTCAACAGTGGGAGTCCATCCGAGAACCGAAATGGACTACCCCTGCACAAAATGTTCATAGAATCGAGTCTGACTTTGAGGGAAATGCAAAAATGGCATCTTTGGCCCGGAGAATAGAAGTGCTTGAGTTGGAAAAGAATGTAAAATCTAATGCCCCTACTCTCCGTGACCAAATTGATATGGCCACTTGTGCCGCATGCCATAGTTCTGACCACTTAGTGGACAGCTGCTGTGACTTACATGCATTTCAAGAGTCTAAAGCCGAGCAAGCCAATGCATTATACCAAAGGCAAGAGAACAACCCTTATTCTCAAACCTACAACCCAGGGTGGAGGAACCACCCTAACTTCTCATGGTCCAAGGGACCTGTACAAGGGGGACCAACAAATAACAACCAAGGATACTCATATCCTAGAAACCCCCAAGTACAACCACATCCTCAGTACCCCGTGGAGAAAAAGACTAGCTTTGAAGACTGTGTCGTTATGTTAACCCAAAATCTTTCAAGACTTGAGAAAACCACCGACCAACGTCTCGCAAACCTAGATCTTAAGATAGGTCAAATCTGTGATGCATTGAATGAGAGAGAAAAAGGAAAACTTCCTAGTCAACCCCAACAAAATCCAAAGAATGTGTTTCAAGCAGGCTCCTCTACCTGCAATGAAACTTCACATAGTCAAGCGAATGCTGTCACCACTCTCCGTAGTGGTAGAATTGTTGAGAACCATGTAGGTGTACCACCATCAAGCGAGTCTACATCAGACTCACCAGTACACACAACACCGCAGAAAACATCTACCGTAGAGAAAGAATCTGAGCCTGTTGATAAAACCAAGAGTCCTACTGATATAGATGTTCCTGTGCCAAGTCATGTACCTGTTGCTCCATTTCCACAGAGGTTGGTGCAACAGAAGGGGGGGTACCCAATACAACGAGATTTTGGAAATGTTCAAAAGAGTTAACATAAACATTCCATTTCTCGAAGCAATCAGGCAAATACCTGCCTATGCTAAGTTTTTGAAGGACCTGTGCACACAAAAGCGAAAGTTTCATGTGCATAAGCGTGCCTTTCTCACCGAGCAAGTAAGTTCAATTATTCAAAACAAGACCCCACCTAAGTTTAAAGACCCAGGTAGCCCAACTATCTCTTGTACTATAGGTGATCATACAATCAGAAAAGCTTTATTGGACTTAGGAGCTAGTGTGAATCTACCGCCATATTCTCGTGTATGTGCGTTAGGTCTTGGACAATTGCAACCCACTCCGTTACGCTACAATTAGCGGACAGATCCGTGAAAGTCCCTCGGGGAATCGTTGAAGATGTGCTAATCAAGGTTGATAAATTTTATTTCCTTGTGGACTTCATTGTGTTAGATACTCAACTCCGTGCAAAATCCCGAAAATCATATTCCCGTTATCTTAGGACGTCCCTTCTTGGCAACGTCAAACGCTATCATAAATTGTCGTAGCAGGATATTGAATTTGTCTTTTGGCAACATTTGTAGAATCGAATGTCTTTCGTGTGAACCAACAACCCATAGAGTGTGATGATGATGAATTGCACGAGGTTAACATGATTGAGAGTCGATTCAAGACTCATTGTCCGACATCTTACCCGTGGATCCCGTACAAGCATGTTTAGACAATTTTGACTTAGATCTCTTCAGTTCTGAGTACATTAGTGAAGTCCACTCTTTGCTAGAGTCTGTGCCACCCATGGATATTGCTAAGTGGCAGAATGCAGTGGAACCTCTTCCACTCTCTGATACCAAATCTGCCCCACCTCTTGACACACCACCTAAGCTTGATTTGAAACCATTACCTGATACCTTGAAGTATGCTTTCTTAGGTCCTTCTGACACTTTACCTGTGATTATTGCATCATGTTTAGACACAGAACAGGAAAGTAGACTCTTAGAAATACTTCAAGAACATAAAGGAGCTTTAGGTTGGACCATCTCCGATCTTAAGGGTATAAGTCCCACAATTTGCATGCATCACATAAACCTTGAAGAAAACACTAAACCATCTAGGGAAATGCAAAGGAGACTTAACCCCAACATGAGAGATGTTGTCAAGGGTGAGATTCTCAAACCGCTTGATGCGGGTATCATTTACCCCGTCCCTGATAGCCATTGGGTCAGTCCCATTCAGGTAGTACCCAAGAAGTCTGGCATTACTGTAGTTCAAAATGAGAAGAATGAACTTGTCCCCACCCGTGTGACCACATGGTGGCGAGTTTGTATTGATTATAGAAAATCGAACACGGTAACCAAGAAAGACCACTTTCCCCTTCCCTTCATTGACCAAATGCTTTGGAAAGGTTAGCAAAACATAGTCACCATCGCTTCTTAGATGGCTATTCTGGCTACAACCAAATTCACATAGCACCAAGACCAACAAAAGACCACATTTACATGTCCCTATGGAACATTTGCTTATCGTCGTATGCCTTTTGGGTCGTGCAATGCACCCGCTACTTTTCAACGTTGCATGATGAGCATATTTTCCGACATGGTAGATAAGTTTCTTGAGATTTTTATGGATGATTTTTCGGTGTTTGGTTCTTCTTTTGATGAGTGTTTGCATCACCTCACTTGTGTGCTGATTAGGTGTAAGGAAAAGAGTTTGGTCTTGAATTGGGAAAAATGTCATTTCATGGTTAAGTCAGGCATTGTTCTAGGGCATATCATCTCGGAAAAAGGCATAGAAGTAGACAAAGCCAAGGTAGATCTCATTCAACACTTGCCTCAACCTCGTTCTGTGAGGGACATCCAATCATTTCTAGGCCATGCGGGTTTTTACCGCCGATTCATCAAATACTTTAGTAAAATTTCACGACCTTTGTGCAATCTTCTTGCAAAAGATGTTGCATTTGTCTTTGATGATGCTTGTAAGGAAGCATGGGAGCAATCAAGGCTCTCCTTACATCTGCCCCTATAGTCGGACCACCCGACCGGGTCATTACCATTTGAGATTATGTGTGATGCGTCCGACTATGTTTGTAGGAGCTGTTTTAGGCCAACGAGTAGACAAACTCCCTTATGTGATCTACTATGCTAGTAAAACACTTAACGATGCTCAATGAATTATTCCACAACCGAGAAAGAGTTGCTAGTGTTGTGTTTGCATTAGATAAGTTTAGATCTTATTTGATAGGGTCTAAGGTCATCATTTATTCGATCATGCCGCATTGAGATATCTTCTGTCTAAGAAAGATGCTAAGGCTCGTCTAATTCGATGGATACTCTTGCTACAAGAGTTTAACCTCGAAATTCGAGATAAGAAAGGGTCGAGAGAATGTTGTTGCCGATCACTTGTCTAGGTTGAATGTTGAATCTGGTGATGAGTCTGTGCTAATTAGGGAATCATTCCCTGATGAGCAATTGATGCTTGTGTCCGAGATGCCTTGGTTTGTCGATATTGTGAACTACCTTGCTACAGGTAGAATGCCCTTGCATTGGTCTAAACAAGACCGTTCTAAGTTCTTGGCTGAAGTTAAACATTTCCTTTGGGATGACCCATATTTGTTTAAGTACCGCTGCCAAGACCAAATCATTAGGAGATGTGTCCCCAATCCGAACAAAGGGACGTCATCTCTTTTCGCCATAACCATGCATGTGGAGGCCACTTTAGTGCCAAGAAAACTGCTGCAAAGATCTTGCAAAGCGGTTTCTATTGGCCAACACTGTTTAAGGATTGCCATGCTTTTTGTGTTGCTTGTGACCGATGCCATAAATTAGGAAGTATATCTAGGAGAAACATGATGCCCTTACAACCCATATTGATTGTTGAGTCTGTTTGATGTTTGGGGTATTGATTTCATGGGTCCATTTCCTAACTCTCAAGGTAAGTTATACATTCTTGTTGTGTTGATTATGTCTCTAAGTGGGTAGAGGCCATTGCATCCAAAACCAACGACCATAAAGTTGTTCTTTCTTTTCTTAAGGAGAACATTTTCTCCCGTTTTGGAACCCCTAGGGCAATAATCGGTGATGGAGGTAGTCATTTCGCAATAGACCCTTTGAATCACTAGTGCGCAAGTATGGAATCACTCATAAGGTCGCAACACCTTACCATCCTCAAACCAGTGGCCAAGTAGAAGTTTCTAATAGGGAAATTAAGCATATCCTTGAGAAGACCGTCAATCCTTCTAGGAAAGATTGGTCTTTGCGCTTAAACGATGCTTTATGGGCCTATAGAACTGCATACAAGACTCCCATTGGGATGTCTCCTTACAGACTTGTGTACGGGAAAGCATGTCATTTACCTGTTGAGTTAGAACACCGTGCATATTGGGCTGTGAAGAAGTTGAATTTTGATCTTGATAAGGCTGGAACCCGTAGAAAACTTCAACTCAATGAGTTAGAAGAGTTGAGAAATGATGCATATGATAGTGCCAAAACGTACAAACATAGGATGAAAGTGTTTCACGACAAGCGCATTCTGCGCAAGTCTTTCACCCCAGGTCAGAAAGTTTTATTGTACAACACTAGATTGCATTTGTTTCCAGGAAAGCTACGTTCTCGATGGTCAGGACCATTCTTGGTACGTACCGTTTTTCCCCATGGAGCTGTAGAAGTTGAAAACCCAGCAAACAAGAACATTTTCAAAGTCAATGGTCAGAGATTGAAACCATTTCTGGAGCATCTTCCACCAGAAGTTGAGACCGTCGACTTGGAAGACCCCATCTATGTGGACTGATCTAGTTCACTTGTGTATATACTCATGGACTAACAATCCATTCTCTTTCCCTTTTCTTTTTCTTTTTGCATAGTTTTTGATGTGTGCTAACCAAACTTTTTGTCTTGCGCTCTTGATTGTTTGCTTTCAAAGCATTCATCTTTCTATGGTTTAGCAACACCCTCTTGCATCCGGTAATCTCTTCCCTTTTCTCCTCTCAACATAGTTCTCATGGTATGTGACTGTTTAAATTCTTTATATCTGTTGACACATTGAGGACAATGTTTGATCTAGGTTTGGGGGTGTGATTTGCATATAGAGTTTTTAGTCTTTTTGTTTTACTTCTTTGTATAAAAAAAAAAAAAAAAAAAAAATCGAAAAACTCAAAAATTTGCATAAAAAAAAAACCTCCAATAAAAACTCCAACTTTTAGAGATTTTAGAGTCACTAGCATGCTTCTACTCTTTGTATGTTTACATAGAGAGTCTTTCTTTTGCGAGTTTTCTTGTAAATTATGTATCTTATGTGTGTTTTTGAGTTATTAGGTACGAAATAATTTGAGCAAAAAGGGCAAAATTTGGCAAACATTATCCAGAGCCGACCAAAGGTTAAGGGGGAGAACGCGTAAATCGGGTTTCTTAGTTGATTAGAGCGTTAAAGTTGGATTTAACCATGAATCAAGGTCGGGAGAAATAGAGTTGAAGCTCAGAGGAGATGGAGAGTAATTAGGTGTTTAGATATTCGGTGAGTTAATCGAGAGAATCGTTGTTGTGATGGGTGTTGTTGTGCTCACCCATTAGTGGAGACTACCCATTTTACATCAAGATCCGAGATTAAAATTTAAATGGGATTTTTGAGAAGTACCGGGTTTAGGTTGACCGATTAATGGAAAAGGTGATTCACTCTTCAAGGGGTGACTTTCTAGAAAAAGATTTTAGAGTGTGTGTCACCAATTGAGGCTCGGACGTCAATTCCGGGTAGGAATGGTGAGCTACCCAATGGCTTCATGGGTTTGAGGTGCTATGGCACCACTGAAGCTGAGCTGGAGCAGCAATGTGAAGCTCAAGGTGATTGCAGGTGGAAAAAAGACAGGTTGATGGCTTGTTTGAGCTGCACTGGACTTTTGATCTCTTGAGTGCTAATTCCAGGATAAGATTGTGGAGACTCGGATGTTGGTTCAATCATGAGGGTGACGTCTAAAGATGAAAACTCCTTCTAAATATCTTGATTAGTGCTTTTACACGTTAGGTTGTTCCTTTAGGTTTAGCAAGGTATTCTATCTTTGATAAAAGTTGAGATTAAAATATCAATTCTAGTTATTGTGTTGAAAACATGTTTGTGAATGAAAACGAAATCCTTAACCAATACTTTCTTATCCTTGATTTTATTTGTTTACTTTTCTCCTGCTATATTTATATTTTGAGTAGTAAGAAAGTGTAATTATATTTTTTCAACTTGAGTGCTAATTCCGTCAATCAACTCCTTCTAAATATCGATTTCAGTTAGCATCTCTCTCCCTCCATCAACACTTTTATAGAAACACATCGTCGTCAGCAAGCGGAGCATCATCAGAATATTTGAAGAAAAGTTGATATAGTCCAAGGTTTACGTGCAACAAAGGAAAGAAAAGAAAAGAAGATGAGAATTAATGAAGTTTGTAAAAAATTGAGTTGTATTGTTATTTTCATTTCATGTAAGTTCATAAAAAAAAATCAAGTTTTTGTGAAGTTCAGAAGTTCATCATCAGCTATTGAAGACCGAAGACCGAAGATTGAAGACGTTTCTATGAATGCTGAGAGAGTGATATTAATTGCCGATCGGGTGAGAAGGTAAGTGAGTACTCCCACCCTTGCTAATGGTTGATTTCCTTTCTTAGAGATCATCGAAAAAGATTCTTTTTGTCCACACTTCTGTGGAGTCTCCAGAAATTATTTCGGAAGGTTACCCTTCTTACCTACAACGTGTGCAGGATTTCTCTCTTTATTCCTGCCTGCACACATGAGAGACTAAAAAAGCGGTCTTTTTGAGTGCAATTATCATAAAACCCTATTGGTGAGGCAGAAGTCGAGGCTTATGATCACAATCGAATCCGAATTCTTTCATATGGTATGGTTACTTCTCGCTCAGCACTTAAGGATGAGAATGCGTTCTTTGATAGTTCTAACTTCTTGTTACTAGCATGCAGAAACTCTATGTCCTCATAGCTTCTTGGATGCTTGAGACTCTTTTACACTCTGAAGTTGGAGAAGGTTTTGTGGGTACACCTCTGCTAAACCCTCACGAGACTACAACTCGTCCACTAGGGACACCTAGGGGTTTAAAGGCTTAGTGCATACGCTAAATGCATTCGAGAGACCTGCGACAGGGGTATAGTTAGGATTTCTTAATTTCTGTTTCACTTGAGGACAAGTAAAATTCAGGTTTGGGGTATTTGATGAGTGCCAAATATTGCATATTTATACATCTATTTATTGGCATTTAACTCATCTTTTGTACTCAGAAATCAGATATTATCCCGCATTCTCGTATTTTCTTTGTTTTCAAGAATAAATAGTTGTACTAATTAATTTTGTGTTTTTAGGTAATAAATAAAGCTCGGAGAAACCGAGGATCCAAAAGAGCAAAGAATTGGAGACAAGCGTCTATGGAGCAGAAAGCCAAAGCCCGCGCACGCATCGGGCCGCAACCCAACTTACAAGACATGGGCTTGAGCTAGCCATGACCCGGATCCGAGCCCATCCACCCCGAGCCGTTGAGATCTCACCTAGCTACATCCTACGGTCGCTCCTTCGCTCACATCAACACTCGATGCTCCCGATCAACACCAAATCAGTCCCGATTCTCCCCGAGCCGTTCGTTGATTTCACCCATCTTCATCCTACGGTCGCATCAACGGACGCATCGGATTCACCGAGATCCAACGCTCGCTCCGCCTTCCTCATCAAACCTCGATGCCTCCGCTCCACAGCAAATCCACCTAACCCTATACCCTTTCGACCAACTCCATTTCTCTCCTTCACTTTCTCTTTCTTCTCCCACGACTCCAACAGAGAAAACCCATCCCTCTTCTCCACCTTCACCCATACCTATCACAGAGCCATCACCACCTCCATCATCACCTTGCCTGACAGCAACATCATCAACACCACCTCCTCCATACCCTAATTCGCACTTTCTTAACCATTAGCTTCTCTTACCCTAGAAGCTAGGGTTGAGGCAGTTGGGATTAGGGTTTTATCCAACAACCCCCTGCATGGTCGATTCAGAGGTGAAGCAAGGGAGAAATCAGGTTTGGGTCAGTGTAGTTGTTAGTTGGAAATGTTTTGAGAGTATAAATTCATGTTTTTGATGTAAGAGAAAGGCTAGTCAATTTTAGGGTTCATAATAGTTTACAATTTCAATTTGAAGTCTGTTTATGTTTAACATGTTCTAAATTACTTAGCTAGGATTAAAAATGAAACCCTAGTTTGGTGTTCTACTATTCAACTCTATTTGAATTGTTTTTGCATGCTTAAGGCATAAGAGAAGTTCAATTCTAACACCTCAATGCCCTGCTCTCACAATGAATGTCATGCATCCATTGTAGTTAGGATAACATTGTGTTGAGTGTGTTTCAGCTCATACTTCAATTATTATTGCTATTTCTTTGATTAGTTGTGCTTAACTAGACATCTAATGCTTTGAGTAGTATTCTCAGCTGATAATTGAAACCTCAATTGGTGAAACTCCATAGATAAGTGACAAACTTGACACTTTATCCTTATCTGTCATAGGAACAAGAGCATTCGAATTAGTTGAATCACATAACCTAAACTAGTGGTGGATTTGATAATCCTAGTACTTGCAACCTCAATATTTGTATTTCATCTTTACTTTAGCTGTGTAATCTTCAACTCAGTCGTAAAGATTATAAACAAAGCCATATATTTGAGTCACCTTCCCGGAAAACAGTTGAGAAACACTTAGAACAACCTTGCACACACTAGTTCTCTGTGGTTCGACCTGTGCTTGCCACTGCCTCCAAAGGCACTGTGCACTTGCAGATAAGACGTAGGAATACACATTTATAGACCTACCATATACCGAAACAAGTATTGTGCACACCAAAGATTATGAACCCCAAATCAGAAATCTTCAATATTTTTTTTGTCTTCAAATCTTCTTAGATCTTCAATAAACACCTGCACATAACAACTTGAATCTCTTATGATCAATCACGCACAGAACGAAGTCTGTTAACAATGGATTATCACAAGATCGTCTTTAGAACTAACAACAGTCTAAAGATCCCTGTCGAAACTTCGATCTTGTTTGAGTGAATCTTATATCAGAAGGGAAGATTCTCGAGCATAAAAAAACTAGGTGCAATCAAAGTTCAACCACCGTTAGTCAAATCAATCGAAAACACAAGATAAACCGCAATTATCTAGTTTCCCACCAACGGTACTAATAGAGCTTCTCAATCCCAAAGAAAACTTTAAACTGAGCGGCCGTAAGAGATTTCGCCTAATTAGGCTACTCGCCTCTCCGAATAGGCGGCTACACCAGTAACAAGACAACTGAGGAAGTTTGCTGTTACAAAGGATTAGTTTGTTAGACATGCAAACTTCAAGTATTTATAGACAATGAAGTTTAGACACCAAGGAATTTCCAAAACCGAAAATATTCTCAAAGATATTCAATATATTCCAAATTCGGTTTCTATAATTCCTGGAAATGCTCTGTCCAAAATATTGACCGAAAATATCTTTGGAAAATCTCAACTAGTAAATGCACATTACTAATTCTCGTTTTCCTAAAATAAAATTAAAAACCTTAAATGAAAGATTCTTAACTTATTTATGTTTCGATCCTGGGATTTCCTTCCTGTAGCTATTAAGGAATAACTTTGAACAATAAAAGATAAACATTACTGCACGTGTTCAAAGTATGCCGACATCCTTACTTTGTAAGTCCTCTTTCATACTTACAACCTTGAAAGCGATTTGCCACACTTCCAAACAAGTTTATAATTGGTTCATCTGACTTTCAAGAACTATGCGATTGATCAAGAAACACTCAATCACAAATCATGGGTTTCACGGTTCTACCAAAACAAGTTTCGGTTCTACCTCCATGTGAGTACCGTGCATAGTCACACTAGCTTCCCAAAATTCGGTTGACTAGGTACTAGGATCAGTTCCCCACATATACATGGTATCTAACTTATATGTGTTGTACATGTCCATAGGATCGGTTCCCCTTTCTGCTAAAAACTTGCTGCACCTTATAGAAGGATCGATTCCTCTTTGTGATGTGTTGCACCTCTTCATAGGATCGGTTCCACTTTACCCAGAGTTGGTCATACATAAATCACAAACTCGATCATACCATCTCAGGTGATTACTTAAGATCGGTTTCACTAATAAAAGTCATACCAATATATAAGTCAGGCCTTTGTGAATAGTTTTACCAAGAACACAAACAAGTCATGAGCGGTTATACTAAATCACACATATTGGTTGTTCACAAGATATGCAATGAATAACAATACCAATAACGTATGGCGATTTCCTTTTCGATTCATAAACAAGTTTATGAACTTACTTCCTTAAAACACATGTATAAACATTGTTTCCTAGGATGAAATCCTCACCTCATACCCATACATAATCACAATAGCATTCAAACAATTATGTCGATGTCTTATCTACACAGTTTAATGGTTAAGCAATAAACCTCGTATTGTATTCCTTAATACTTGTCTATCTAGAGTGTTCATGCTTCGCAGTTTTGTTTTCAATATGCACGACTTGAAAGATACGTTAGGGAATGAAACAATTCAAGTCAAATATCACTAACCTCAAGTGGAAGGATGATGTTTCGTTGTAGCTTCTTACTTCTTCACTTATTCAAGTCTTCGCAATACCTGTAATGTCTCATATCCTAATACTTTCAAGCTAACCTATACGAAGTTGACTCTAGTACATAATCAAGCGACTCTTTAAATGAGTTTTGATTCACTAAAATATGACAACCAAACTTGACATACCAACGCTTGGTGGGTTCAACCGTGCTATGCTCTAACAATCTCCCCCTTTGTCAATTTTAGTGACAAAACTCTTACATCATATGGATAAACAAATTATAAGAATTCATTACACATACGCTTGATTTCCGAATTCAACAGCACAATAACCTGTATACATTCAATCCTTAAATGCCGCTGTTGACATTATAATAACAAAGAATATTACTCCCCTTAAAGGTAAGATAGGTAGATTTTATCAATCCGCACGTCTTTGTTATACCAATTAATATGATATGCTACTCCCCCTTAGTCTATACTTTTCCTCTTTCGTTAGATAAACGTTTAAGCACAATTGTCCTTTCCCTTAGTGATACCAATCAATATAAAATCAATGCCATTATCACTTGTTTACTCCATATATTTCTCCCCTTTTTTTGTCACAAAATGACAAAGAAACGAAAAAATAAAGGACAAACCGAAAAGAATCTTACAAATCTCAAAATAGACTTGCAAACCTATAGAGTTAAGCACGAGGGTTCCACACACCATTTTTGATAACCAATATCAAAACCTAAACTACAAAGTAATTTGTTTTGATATGTGTTTGAGGGTGAAAACTGTTTCTGCTGGTTTTGGTAAATTTGGGTGTGTGCGGATGAGAAACAAATCTAAACCCTAAACAAATGCACTGCACGGGAGTACTTTAGATTCGAGAGATCAATCTGTACAATTCTGGCCTAAACTAAGAAATGGCCGTTCCAGACTTGCTTCGGTCACAAAGTGAAGGAGATGGGGTTGATCATAGGGAGGGAAGCGAAGAAGGTGTTGAGATTGTGAAGGTGTTGGTTGTTTATGACTTGTATCAGAATGTTGAACTGGCTTGCATAATATAAGCTATCAGTTCTGGGTGTTTCTGGATACAGTGTTAACAACAACTTGGTTTCTCGTGTTGTTTGGAAATAGGTTAGAGAACCTATTTATACAAGTCATTTTGAGCGCAAACTTCATCTCGTAGGAAGTGGAGGAAGTTGAGTAATGGAGTAGTGGGGTCGTGTAGGTGATTGTCACGCGATCATGCCTTTGCCTACTGCCATCATTACCATTAACCGTCCACCTTTCCTGACACGTTCTCGTAATGAGCGCGTTGCACGCCGCACGCTGTAAACCGCCAGACCAATACCCTAATAAGTATCCCCCAGTTAGTGACATGCTTGATGTCTTGAATGATTGGGTCAAGTCGTGGGACCTGCCGCAAGGAATAGCATACGGTTCTATTAGGTTAAATAACTAAGTTATTTATGAAATTGATATTCATGAAATATCGTGCATTCTCGATGCATGTAATGCATCACTCTTATGCAAGCAGCTCAAAACAATCGATATGCATGAAGCATCGCTGTTTTAAAGCTTAATTGAGTAAGTCGCGGACTAAGCGTCTTAAAATGGCAGCACGTCCAACCATCTTCGAGTGATCGTTTGGCCGCATGGGCGGGCATCATCCTGGTCGATCACCCCCGCGGGCAAGAGTAGCGGATGGTAATCATTGATCGCCTAATTTTTAATCCAAGCCGTCCGACCAAGCTGGAAAAGTTGGACGGACGAGATGATTTACGGCACATATTTGCTGCCGCTGATGGATTTTATGGTTTTTTTAGAGGTGCGCAAACATCCCCTATTTGGCTGATCGAATCCAGGCATTGGTGCTAATTTTGGAAGGACCGACCAGGCATGCGTGGATACGGCCCGCTGGCGTGCATGTCTACACCTCTCGGCCCCACAAAGGTTCGATCTAGGCCACTCAATTTGACTGGAAAAGATGAGTGGTCGTGATCGATCTGCGACAGAAATATATTGCCACAATGGGTTTAAAAGCCGTGTGGCATGCCACTTTGGGGCGTGCATTTCGAGGCGCCGGGCCCTAGTATGCATAGGTCGGTCGGTCACACGCAAAGGTGGGCCCACAGTGATCACGTTGACATCTTTGGGACCTCTTGAGTCTATATCTACACCGTCTGTTTAGGCTGGTGAAGATGGATGGTCACGATCAATTTATGACAAACCTGTATTGCCGCAAACCCTAATTAGGGTTTTGAAACAGCCATGTCCGCGCAACTTTGACCAAGCGGTTTGGCATGTCGTTGGCCTCCTTTGGGGAGATCGATCACGTGGGGACAATGTTGGGCTGACGGTGAACTTATGTGCACCTTCCTGATGGTCTAGAATACAATCTAAGCCATCCAAATAGGTTGGCTAAGTAGGATGGTCGTGATCGATTTAAGACACTAGTGAATTTCCGCGACCCAATTTTGGGTTTGGAAGCATCACGCCTGCCATGGTTTGGGCGAGCGTTTCACTGCTCAATGGCGCCACCATGGGCAAGTCGTTCGAGCAAGGGGAAAGTGGGGCCGCCCGTGTGCGTGCTAGCACTTCCCTAATCATTCGTGGAACAATCTAAGCCGTCCAACAAGGATGGCAAAGTTGGGCGGTTGCGATGTGTTTAAGACTATTTTGGACAGTCTAGCTCAATCGAGCTTCTTTCAACCAGCGCGACCACCCTACTTAGGGTTGGCGTTTGACGGCGCTGGGAGGTGAATGGGCAAAGTCCGATTAGTCGGAACATTAGTGGGCCCGCCGATGGCCATCATGATGGTTTCCCATTCCTGCCTCGGTTCGGCTAAGCTTGTTAATTTGTGCGGCCAAATTGTGTGGCCGTGATTAGTTTTTGAGACTGATGTGAACAATCCAGATTTTTCTTAAGGAATTTAAACGCGTTCGATCGCGCTAAATTTTAATTAAAAGGTGTGCGAACGCGCTGATCTCTTTGACAGAGGGTGGTGTAGCCTATGTGAGTGTTTTTATGCAGGTCTCAATAATGACACTTCGAGTGATTCATGCTATTCCGTTGCGAGCGAACATTTAATCGTCATGTCATGCCAATATTGAGAGTTCGCTGGGGAACATAGCATAGGAAAACACTAGGCAGGTCATGCATTAGTGAATAATGCTGATAGAACTCATAGAATATTTGGGATTGATGTTGCACGCACCATTCTGAGTGAATTTCATGAATTATATTGAATTGCTTCAAATAAAGCGAAGAGGTTTTCTGCACTCGTCACTTCTTAAACGGCTTTTCCTTTTGCAGCGCATTAAATGATGGTTTTACAATTTTAGCCCTGAACTAAAATTCACCATCAACAATATGTTATCAAGGAAATAATTTCCCGAAGCAATTTCCCAATTTAGTTTAGCAAACCAAAAATCAATTAAGCACCTTAGTTCCTTTGCTAAACCAATTGTACAAATACAACCGCTTCATTCGATAAGACCAAAATAAAGATAACTCTATTTTTCTCATCAGGTTCTAGTTATCCATATAACTTATACCTTTCACTTTTAAACAAGACAAGTACTAGGTTAGTTAACTAGTATTTCTTGTTAAGGCATTCAATTAGACTTGAATAACCGAAACCCCCACTTTGATAAGTCTAACTAATATAAACTTAGTTTCTCTTATCCGGAATCGAATTGGACTAAACAACTCATCCCGTAAACTTTTTCTTTCGTTAAGCCATAAATAATTCATACAAACCAAATAAATCAACTTGCATAATTATTCACCTCAACCGGAAGCAATTGAAACAACATAGACATTATAGCACCGCAATTGCACCGAAATTTTGTAAGCCTAAACAATTGATACTACACAATAAAGCAAGATAACAATAGTTTTTCTTAACCGGAAACAATTGATTCACACACACATCCATACACACATCATGGAATAAAACATCAATTGTACCGAAATTTTGTTAAGCAAAAGCAATAAATATATGAAATAAAATCAGGCTTTTCTTAAACAGGAAAACAATTAACTAACAAGATTATTACCTCAAATTTCGCATCCTCTTCTCCAATATGTTTGCATCTTCTTCCAGGGAGAATTGATATCGAAATATCATTATATTGTCATCCTTATGCAAAATAAAAGAATAACAACAACCAACCTTTACCAGAGAAAGGTTGAAAACCGATTTTTAACTATTGCAAGTAAAAGTTGAAAACCCTCGAAACACATATGCTTTTATGCTAAACCAAAACCGATTCAACATATTGTGACTTTTTCCCATATTGTTTCTATCAAAACCCCTCATGATCCTTTAATAAATCCTACCAACATGGGCTAGAACTTAATCCTGCTAAATCAAAAAGTTACCCAAACCATAAGGGTTCAAAAGATATGAGATCGAATATTAAGGTCATGAAAACCGAAATCAAACATCCCATAAATCAATTTGCAATACACCATAAATATTCAACATAAAATAGAGTATTTAAATTACCTCTATCTTGTAGGGAATTGAATTGCTAAAACAACGTAAAAATAATGAGGTCATTCCGAGTTCGAACGAAGAAGTTATGGGCAAAACAGTTTTACACTTTTTCGTATGGGGACATCTCACTAGGATCGGTTCCCCATATTGCACCTATCACTAGGATCGGTACCCCAAGTGTTACTTGTGACGAATCACAACACTAAACTGTTTTTGACATAACTTTTGCATACGATGTCCGAATTCAGTGATTTTTGGCTCGTTTTAACCATAAAAACAAGATCTACACATATATGTTCAGTAGGTATAAACATCATAAACTCACAATTACCGTTTCTATCAAAACCTCAAATATAGATAGAGAAAGTATGAGTATAGAAGAAAATAAATCTCCTAAAGATGTTAATTAGTCATATAATAACCGAGAGATCATGTGCTCAGTTTCATGTTCTTCCTCACCTTTCAAAATATTGAGTACCAAGGTGAGTATGCACATTCTAACACAACTAGGTTGTGTTGAGTTGATCCTTGTCTTGTTCGTCACGAGTGACTAAGACAAAATCATTATTCTTGACCTGTTGCTTGGTTTATTTTCACTTGTTCCATCTCTTGTTTTTCTTATTTGATTTGTGATGAAGAGTGTCATTATCACAACCTTTACTAGTACAAGAGATTTCAGACATAATGTCTTTCTTTAGCCTTTCAAGAAGACTCTTGTAATTATTGTCACCAACAATTAACAGCTGAGAGTCATTCTTGTGACTAACTTTTGGTCCCTTCTTGGCTATGGAGGACTTCGGGACCCATTTAGAGTTGGGTTTCGCAGGAGCAGCTTTCTCCTTCATACCATTAGGATCATTGTCCTTTTGAATATTTTGCGAAACACCCTTTCTCCAATTTGGAACATCAGATCTTGTTTTGCATTTAAAAAGTCATCACTCTTTCTATAATTGGGTCTTTTATGAAACAACCTTGTCGAGTGATATGCAAAATTTGAACTATCATTATAATAATTCTTTTTCCTAAACCTAGGACAATACCGATATGAGTTCCTTTGGGGAGCAATCTTAGCAATTCGTTTGATACAAAAGAAAGTGCATCTTTTATCTTAAGAATCTTGCATCCCCACTCCACATGCCCTTTATTACCACAATAACAACAATGCTTAATAACATACGAAGTCTGAGTTTTAATGTTACCTTTTTGTGGATCCTCTTGCATTGGAGATCGACGATTTTTTTTTTCTTCTTCTTATCTTTGTTCAACATTGTTGGTTTCTTGACATTAGCAGAAGTGCTCTCTTTGATTGCTGCTGGTTGAACACAATTCTTAGGCTTGACTGGTTTTACTTCTTTACGAGAATCTTTTACATCGATGGAAGCCTCTGGTTTAGAAGAATTTGTAGTTTTAAAGATTTTTACCTCTTTGCTAATATTTGAAGCATCTATTCCCTTATAGCCCAGTCCTCGTGCATCACGATGATTTGTACTTGCTTCTAACATTGAGGTTAAATTGGTTGAGCTAGCATTGAACTTTTTAAGGTCCAAATTTTCTTCTTCCAACATCTTGATTTTATCAAGACCACTAGCTACATCAGCCTCAAGACATATTTCTCGTGAGAGATATTCTCCTTCTTTCTCTTCAAAGTTCTTTTGTTGAGATTTAATCCTTGCATTAGATTCAACAAGTTTCTCTTCCAACAAACGTACTTTTTCAAGAGCCGCGTTACGATCTTTCTCAGCTTGAGAATGACTAGCACATACTTTGTCATTAAGACTCTGTATTTGTTGTGAGAATTTTTCTTTCAGCAAGTTATTCTCTTTATCGAGATTTTCATACTTTAAAGTTAAATCTCGTTCTCTTTCAAGTACTGAAAGAATTTTCAAGTGCAGAAATTGTTTGCTCAATTCCTTTAGTTCAGAAGTTTTTATACTTGATATTTTATCAGAAATATCAAGCATAGAAGTCAAAAAATTCTCGTCATCAAAAAGAGATTTTTCAGAATCTGAATCATTGATTGCGAATACAAGGCTTAACTTAATCTCCTCTAGAGAACCTTCAGACTTATTCTCAGAAGAGAAAGTAGAACTTGATGAAGAAGCCCCTTTCAAACATTTCTTAAAATCAAAACTTCGAATGTCTTGTGATACGTTAACTGAGTCTTTCTTTAGTTTTCTCTCTCACTTAACTCTACTTTGACTCATGTCTTATAGGTTGGATCGCATCAAACACAGATTGTTAGATCTTTTCGTGTTTGCCTGCTCTGATACCAATTGAAAAGACGAGGGTACCCAAATATACCTCAATCTAAAACTTTTCCTACCTCTAAGTCATTTCTCCGAAAGTGATTCTCTATGGACTGATTCGAGACAATGCAACTAATAGGTTCACACTTCGTGTGATTGTCTATGGATACGAGATCGAGACAATACACAACGAAGTATGTTTACTAAGAGGTTCAGACTTAACCAAACACAATAGGATTACTATCAAGTAAATATGAATTAACGTTTGTGCGGTTTACTTTAATTATAATAAAATAATTATAATGCGGAAATATTAAGTAAATGACACAACAAGATTTTGTTAACGAGGAAACCGTAAATGCAGAAAAACCCCGGGACCTTGTCTAGAATTGAATACTCTCAGGATTAAGCCGCTACACAAAATTAAACCAACTTCGTATAGTTGAGACCAAGCAACTAAACCTATAGTTCACCTAGTTCCGTATGTATTCCCACGCCTCCAACTTATGAATAAGTCACGTACTTGGAACAATTCCTTTGGTTCGTATTCCAAATAGTAAAGGAACAACAAATCTTTTTGGTATTAACTCTCTTCAACCAAGTGATGTGAGTTCGACAAAGGCTAATCTATTTATCTCAATAAACTCCTTCGTAAGGTTCTTAGATCTATCTTATTCTCAACTACCAAAGGTAATTGTTAAGATTTTGCAATCAATACTTTTAATCACAAAGAATTGTATTGATGCCGATCTACACAACTAATCAATCCAGTCTATCATAAGGATAAACCGATTATAGTTGGATCCTTTTATACAAAAACTAGTATTGCGCACACCAAAGATTATGAACCCCAAATCAGAAATCTTCAATATCTTCTTTGTCTTCAAATCTTCTTAGATCTTCAATAAACACCTGCACACAACAACTTGAATCTCTTGTGATCAATCACGCACAGAACGAAGTCTGTTAATAATGGATTATCACAAGATCTATTGTTAAGATTTTGCAATCAATACTTTTAATCACAAAGAATTGTATTGATGCCGATCTACACAACTAATCAATCCAATCTATCACAAGGATAAACCGATTATAGTTGGATCCTCTTATACCGAAACTAGTATTGCGCACACCAAAGATTATGAAACCCAAATCAGAAATATTCAATATCTTCTTTGTCTTCAAATCTTCTTAGATCTTCAATAAACACCTGCACACAACAACTTGAATCTCTTGTGATCAATCACGCACAGAACGAAGTCTGTTAACAATGGATTATCACAAGATCGTCTTTAGAACTAACAACAGTCTAAAGATCCATGTCGAAACTTCGATCTAGTTTGAGTGAATCTTATATTAGAAGGGAAGATTCTCAAGCATAAACAAACTAGGTGCAATCAAAGTTCAACCACCGTTAGTCAATCAAATCAATCGAAAACACAAGATAAACCGCAATTATCTAGTTTCCCACCAACGATACTAATAGAGCTTCACAATCCCAAATTAGACTTTAAACTGAGCGGCCGTAAGAGATTTCGCCTAATTAGGTTACTCTCCTCTCCGAATAGGAGGCTACACCAGTAACAACACAACTGAGGAAGTTTGCTGTTACGAAGGATTAGTTTGCTAGAAATGCAAACTTCAAGTATTTATAGACAAGGAAGTTTGGACACCAAGGAATTTCCAAAACTGAAAATATTCTCAAAGATATTCAATATATTCCAAATTCGGTTTCCATAATTCCTGGAAACGCTTTGTCCAAAATATTGACTGAAAATCTCTTTGGAAAATCTCAACTAGTAAATGCACATTACTAATTCTCGTTTTCCTAAAATAAAATTAAAAACCTTAAATAAAAGTTTCTTAACTTATTTATGTTTCGATCCTGGGATTTCCTTCCTGTAGCTATTAAGGAATAACTTTGAACAATAAAAGATAAACATTACTGCACGTGTTCAAAGTATGCCGACATCCTTAGTTTGTAAGTCCTCTTTCATACTTACAACCTTGAAACCGATTTGCCACACTTCCGAACAAGTTTAGAATTGATTCATCCGACTTTCAAGAACTATGCGATTGATCAAGAAACATTCAATCAAAAATCGTGGGTTTCACGGTTCTACCAAAACAAGTTTCGGTTCTACCTCCATGTGAGTAATGTGCATAGTCACACTAGCTTCCAAAAATTCGTTTGACTAGGTACTAGGATCAGTTCCCCACATATATATGGTATCTAACTTATATGTGTTGCACATGTCCATAGGATCGGTTCCCCTTTGCCTAAAAACGTGCTGCACATGTCCATAGGATCAGTTCCCCTTTCTGCTAAAAAATTTCTGCACCTCATACAAGGATCGATTCCCTTTGTGATGTGTTGCACCTCTTCATAGGATCGGTTCCCCTTTACCCAGAGTTGGTCATACACAAATCACAAACTCGATCATACCATCTCAGGTGATTACTTAAGATCGATTTCACTAATAAAAGTCATACCAATACATAAGTCAGGCCTTTGTGAATAGTTTTACCAAGAACACAAACAAGTCATGAGCGGTTATACTAAATCACACATATTGGTTGTTCACAAGATATGCAATGAATAACAATACCAATAACGCCTGGCGATTTCCTTTTCGATTCATAAACAAGTTTATGAACTTACTTCCTTAAAACACATGTATAAACATTATTTCCTAGGATGAAATCCTCACCTCATACCCATACATAATCACAATAGCATTCAAACGATTATGTCGATGTCTTATCTACAAAGTTTAATGGTTAAGCAATAAACCTCGTATTGTATTCCTTAATACTATGTCTATCTAGAGTGTTTATGCTTCACAGTTTTGTTTTCAATATGCACGACTTGAAAGATACGTTAGAGAATGAAACAGTTCAAGTCAAATATCACTAACCTCAAGTGGAAGGATGATGTTGTCGTTTTAGCTTCTTACTTCTTCACTTCTTCAAGTATTCGCAATACTTGTAATTTCTCATATCCTAATACTTTTAAGCTAAGCTATACGAAGTTGACTCTAGTACATAATCAAGCGACTCTTTAAATAACTTTTGATTCATTAAATATGACAACCAAACTTGACATACCAACGCTTGGTGGGTAAACCGAGCTATGCTCTAACAACCCATATATAAATAAAGGTGTATAACAAGCTAAGACCATCTAACGGTGGAGATATATTGCTTTGTTTTTAAGAAAACTTAGCTTGAATCTTAAACCATGTTTTCATCTAACTGTGAATATTGATTGCTTTGTTTCTAAGCTATCAAATCATGATTTCAAGACTATATAAGGGAGAACTCTAGCAACTGGAACCTAATACCGACACTTTTCCGTGTTGTAGTTGCGACTAGAGTCGATTCTCCTTTAATCTAGTTTTTTCCAAAACCATTATAGGTTAACGACTTGAAGACTTCATTTGGATTCGTGAAGCCAAATCCAACTATTTTCTATTAGTTGCGTGTTCTGATCTTACTTGTTCTATCGTATTGAGTAATATTTTCTCTAAGATTCGCTAGAGATTTATCTCCGATAGGTAAGATATAAAAAGTAATCACAAAGCTCTTTATCTCATTCTTTCTGATTCCACAATAACTTCTTACACTACCATATAGTTAAGTTATTGTGAGGTGATTGATATTTCTGGGTTGTTCTACGGGAATATAAGACTGTATTATCAATTGGTTCATGTTCACCTTGATTTATCAAAAGACGTAACAAACTTCATAGGTATTTCTGTGGGAGACAAATTTATCTATCAGAATAGACTTTTATGTGTGAGACAAATTTGTCTATAAGTTTTCGACTTTGGGTCGTAGCAACTGTTAGTTGTGGGTGAGATCATCTAAGGAATCAAGTGCGTAGAGTCCTGCTGGGATTCGGAGGCGTAAGGAACGCGACTATACCTTAATCGGTGTGAGAGTTGGTTAGGGCTCAACTACATTCCAGTCCGAAGTTAACTTATAGTAGGCTAGTGTCTGTAGCGGCTTAATACAATGTTCAAATCTGGACTAGGTCCCGGGGTTTTTCTGCATTTGCGGTTTCCTCGTTAACAAAACTTCTGGTGTCTGTGTTATTTCTTTTCCGCATTATATTTGTTTATATAATTGAGATATCACAGGTTGTGCATAGTTCAACCAATTGGTAAATCCAACCTTTGGTTGTTGATATATATTGATTGACACTTGAACATTGGTCTTTGGTATCGTTCAAGTTATTCTCATACTAATCAGTTCACGGATTTATTCATGTTGATTTACTGATTAATTTGAGAAAGAGATATAACTCTTGGATATCTTTCCTTGATTGAGTCTGACTGTCTAGTAGATTCTCTTGGAGTTCGTCCATACAGATTTCTGAAAAAAATATTGGGTGTGGTTGTTGGACCCCCGCTTTTTCAACCACCATCAGCTGCACCAGCTGGCACCAAGTCTTGACTGCAATAATTTCAACCACCATCTCAGCTTCCTCGTTGTTCATTTTTGCCAGATTCATGTCCATCTCATTAATAACAACAAGAATACCATGAAATCACTAATTTCTTGAATTCCTCTTACTATAGATCGAGTTCAACACATACTCATCTCCACCCTTACTGTTTCTCCTCCATTTATCATCAAATATTTAGTTCAACATCATTTCAAGCAAACCATAACTCTAAATAAGAAGCACACCCATCAAATAATAACAACACCAAAATCATCTTCTTGTCTTAATTTCAAAACCAAACATACCCAGTTCCATTTCCCATCGAACCCTAACTTCAATTTTACCATCTCAATTCGCAGCAGAAAACCCCCATTTAATCTTTAATTTTTATCTCCGTTAATCAACATGTACCCTAATTCATTTTCATCGATCCATGGCAGCATCATCTTCTCGATCTCCCCTTTCTCTGAAATTCTCTGCATCTCCAACTCTACAACAGCCGTCACTAGTTTTAGGAAGAAGAAGAAATAAATTGTAATTATGAGTTTCTCTAGGTTTGTGTAGGAAAACAACTTTATATTAGCACCCTAACATCTCAATATGGTATTGGACCACAATTTATAATTCTTGCTCATGCCTTCTCCACCATGAACAGTTACTTCAGTTTCTGAGAGGTCTACATCGATTCGAGGTCTTACGTTACGACCGTCCTGTGAAAATTTTTGATACAATAATCAAACCACAATTATCATAATTTTATGAAGATTATACAAAGAATACTTACTTGTGAAAATCCTGGAGATGTTTTCCGTTTATCACCACCAGGGAAATGCTTCGGTCTTGGTCGAGTGGCAATCATCTCAGCAGAAGGAGGATCCTTCACCAAAGGTTGATCAACCGTAATGGCGAAGGGAATCACGGAAGGCTTCAACAAATTTCCAGTATCTTCAAATACATCTCTGGACAGCCATAAACACAAGAAAGCAACAATATATAACGTACCGTCGACAGGACAGTCAAGAGGAGTATCTCTCGGCCACCAATGTATTAGCTAGTGAGCATAACAACCTTTGTTGCCGGATATCTTATTAATCTCCTCCATTGCGGTTGTCAAGATGTTAGAGATCGTTGTTTCCTCTGCTGAAAGACTTTCAGGAAGGTTACCCGTGATCGGAAGATGTAACAAAGCAACTACATCCTCTAAGGTGACGGTAAACTCTCGCCATCTGCATATGAAAGTGTGAGTTGGAATACACTAGTGATCAAGTAGAGATACTATACCTCGCGCATCATGAAAAATGAAAAAGTCTCCAGATGCTTGGATAGACCTTGTTACTTGTGCATCATGCAGCATGGCTCGAACACGAGGAAAACCCAACATATACCTTGCCCATCCAGAAATTTTTTCTAAAGGCTGTCGAGAAAGCTTGAATTCTATGATTGACGCAGAAAAATATCCTCGTTCAATACAGAACCGAATGGCTGCCTGAGAAATCACCAACTTTTTCTAAGTAACCTCTCTAGGGTTTATCAGAAGACGAAATGCTGGAGTTCTGAGGCGCTTTTCAGGACCTTAAGTCACAAAGAACGCATCCTCTATATTTGGAACATTCTTGATTCCAGGTGTTTCATCTTCTTCTTCACCAATAGAAGTCTCATCCATGCATGTATCGTCTCTGGAGACATCATTTTCTTGGGAGTCAGACATCCTTGCGAAGTAGTTGTAACATGCACACAATACTCTACTTCAGTATATCATTCATACAAGATGCAAACTTCGACAAGATGATGGAATTATACAAATGGCAAAATGCTCAGTTAGCATCAACGAAAATGGTAATTCTTAACTCTTACCTTTTTACGATTCCACTAATAGTAGTGATTGTAATGCAAGAGTTAACACTTCAAAACTTGCTGGTTTCTTCGAAATCTACAAAAGACGAGCAAAACTCAGATTTTCATAAAATTATAAACACTTCTATTGTGTGAACATTAACCACTGAATTATGAAAACTAAACAATATTTCATCATAAATAATTGTTTACCTTTAAACACTATCCAAAATCAGGCTTTGATTTTTCAAAAAAAAATATATATAAAACGTGAATAATTCACGTAAAAAATAGATTTTATTATTTTAATGTGAGTAAATCTCACGTAAAAAAAAAAAACTCGTGAACAAGTCACGGTTCTATACATTTTTGTGGATATTCCACGGTTTATCAAAAATAATAATAATAATAATAATATATTTCCTTCGTACGATCGTCCGTCTTTGAAACGAGGGTTTATTTCGATTTTGTGAAAGCTCACACCTCTTAAGATAAAGTTTTGGTTTCCATGAAAGTTCATAAACAAAAAATTTTCACTAGACACAGGTCTATATATATAAAAAAATCTCTCCTAATTCAAGGATTATTACTAGTTTCTTAAACTAACGATCGAACGAACATACGTTTTCAAACAAGGGTTTTCTACAAAACTCACACTCATATATGTACATGTATATAACTTTGACATGACCAAAGCATGAACAACTCATGAAAAAGCAAACAAAAAAAAAAACTTACCTGGTCGGCGGCCGGAATATGGCCGGACGGCGGCGATAGTCGGCGGCGAACTCTGGCGGAAAAAAATTCCTCCCTGTTGCTGACGTGAAGGTGATGAAAAGATGAAGGTGGTGGTCGTGTGTAGGTGAAATAAAAAAATAAATAAGAGGGATTAATCCCTTTTATATCAAATTTTATTTCCAAAACCTAATTTCACAAGGATTCCCTTTTTGGGCCCGGACCCGCGAATCCTAAACCGACCAAGGTTCCATCACCAAATCAGTGGTGCTACACCATTTTATGCTCGTTAGATGACGCTCTATCATGCTATTGGGATCTTCGTTCAAACCGTGGTTTGCTCGCGCAATCGAAAATCCGGTAACATCTTATCTTACGACTAAGTTCAATTACTTATTTTGTTTGTAACTGGAAAATCACCATCCAGTGCTGACTGAGGAACATGACTGTCCCTCACTAAGCATGGGACTTAATGTAGATGGTGGATTTTTTACAAGGGATAAAATCGTAAAACCACTATTATACATGCTCCTGATCCAGCAATCAGATAAGTATTGAGGCTCATGTCTCTCATCGAAGCATGAAAGCTCATGCCGCAAGAATCTCTGACTGAGAATACTGTCTCTCAGAGTATATGTAGATGTAGTCTCTCAGTTGAGGAAACGGCATATCTCATGAATACTGAGCAATTTCAGTAATTACTTCTATATAGAATCGAAAGATTAGACGGCTCCTAGACAGCTTGCCTGCTAGTATAGAGCAATAACTTCTTCAGGATGTAACAATGTTTTCCCCGACTATATAAAAGAAATATGACGCTTCAACAAGCTCATATTACTCAATTCTCAAATAATTAAGGCTCCTAGACAGCATGCCTGCTAGTATAGAGCCATCAATTAATTATTTCTAATCCTTAAATTCATGAACTGAATATTCAGAAATATTCTACGTTCTTCATAATATTTCGTTACTTCAATTCATGGTTCTTCCCAGCAGGATTCCATGGGTTAGTAATAAATATTCAACGTACGGGAATCTGAGCCGCTATCGAGTAAGTCCCGACCAAAATGGTGCAAGTGTACTCAGCAATAATGCACTAACGAACACCTGAATGCACGAACGAGCATTCCAAAATACGAAGGAACGATGAACCTATGCAAAATAGGAAGAAAAATAATATAATAAAATATTAGCCAAGGCGCTAGGGGACTGAGCCCACTGGCCGGCCAGTCACGCCGTGGCCAGTCCCACGCCTAATTCTCTATTTTATTATATTTTACTATTTTTCCTTAATCTCATGAAAATTCCTTCATTTGAACAAAATTCCTTCGTTTCAAGGAAACTCCTCAATTTCATGGTGTTTCCTTCACATCAAGGAAATAATAAAAATTAGGAAAGGTGTCGCGGGACCGAGCTCACTAGCCGGCCGGTCATGCCCTAGTTGTGGCCGGTCCCACATCTTGCATTCCTTATTATTTTATTATTATTATTTCCTTCATCCCATGAAATTCATTGGTTTCATGATATTTCCTTCAAATCATGAAAATAATATAAAATTAGGGAAAACTCACGGGATCGGGCCCTAGCCGGCCTGTCCCACACGCCTCTATTTTATTATTATTATTATATTTTGGTTTCCTTCATCTCATGGAAACTCCTTTATTTCAACAAACTCCTTGATTTCATGATATTTCCCTAAAATCGTAAAAATAATATAAAATTAGGAAAAGTGCCACGGGACCGGGCTTATTGGCCGTCCGGCCATGCCTTGGCCATAGCCGGTCCCACACTTCATGATTCCTTCATTTTATTATTATTTATTCCTTCATCTTATGAAGTTTCCTCAGTTTGAGCAAAAACCTTGATTTCTTCATATTTTCTCAACTGATTGCTCAAACGCATGCCAGAAAATATCAAAATTCTCAGGACTGAGGCACGAGCATTTTGGCGACACGATAATGCTACCTTGACCGACCAAGGTTGGATCTTTGGCTTGCAAAAGGCCGGTCCCACATACTTTCACCATTTAACCTAATTTGTTCACATTAGGTTCAAATTCTTCCAAACAATTTGGAATTTCATAAAACGATCGTCATACGGTCCCGTGACCAACCAGGGCCAGTTTCATGATCCCTTGTTCAGTCCCTCACCTTTTCATAATTAGGTTTTATCACCTAAGGCTCAAACGAGCATTTTATTTTACTAAAATGATTAAACCAGCATTTAATCATCCTCTCAGCAACTAGTCTTCAAGAGACTTTGGTATTTGCTCACTCGAGCACCTGGGCGCTACATGGTTGATCCATCATCCCATGTAGCTGGTCCTTCCTTCACTCCGTGGTTGATTTTCAATAAATCAGCATTTGATCAGCAATTGATCAATAATTTAGGGTTTCGAACCCAAGACTCATAATTCCGAGCAGGTTCAAACACTAATAATTTTACGTTGATCCCATGATCAACATTTTAATTAATTATACTCGGTTCTTGCCAGTTGTTTATGGGTAAAAATCGTTTCTGTCGATTTCAGTAATTTCGGTAAGTGAGTGAGAAACTGATTCAAACCCTAAACAAATGTGCTGCACGTGAGCACTTTATAGATTCGAGAGATCAATCTGTACAAGTCCGGCCTAAACCAAGAAATGGCCATTCCAGACTTGCTTCGGTCATAAAGTGGAGGAGAAGGGTTGGTTTGGGGAGGGAAGCAAAGAAAGGTGTTGAGACCAGAATAATTCTGGGAGAGTAGTATCTCGACTTGTATCAGAAAGTGAAAGCTTAGGAAGCTTGCAAGAGGTGGAAGCTTCTTTGGGAGAGCTTGCAAAGTTGCCTTTCTGAGAGTGTAGTATTTTTCTCCTGACCGAGACTTGTTGTCGGGTGGAAATAGGTAAGACCTATTTATACAAGTCGAGATTGAAACGTACCCTGGCCTCATGAAGGAAGAGAGTAAAGGGTGAAATAATGGGAGGAGGTGGTAACCGCATGGTGTTAATGAGTGAAAACGTTTTCACCATTATTTCCTCTTTTATTTGACCGCTTTATTCCTTTTCACGCTTTCTTAATGTGAGCGTAGTGTACGCTGCATGCTGTGACCGCCAAACCAAAACCCTAGAAAGCATCCCCCAGTTTGTGTTGACGTCTCGAGTGTTGGTTGCATCTCGAGTGCAAGTGGTGCTGCTAGGGGCGCATGTGGCATGTGCCAATGGCATGTGTGGAATGCCTTTGTTGCGAGTTGCACCTCGAGCGCAAGTGGCAATGCCAGAGCTGCTAGTGGCGTATGTGGCATGTGCCAATGGCGTGTGTGGAACGCCTTGGTGGTAGGTTGCACGGTTTACAAGTTAGGCTACCAGCGTGTGTGTTTGGCATGTGCCAATGGCATGCGTGGCCATTAGGGCCGTGGCCTTGGTGGTAGGTTGCACGGTTTGCAAGTTAGGCTACCCGGCGTGTGTGTTTGGCATGTGCCAATGGCACGACGGCCATGTTGACCTAGTTGCAAGTCTTGCAAGCCTAGGGCGCTATATTTGGCGCGTGCTAATGGCATAGCGACTTGGAAATATGGCTTGCGGTACGTGTTGGCATGTGCCAATGGCACGTACGACCATGTTAACCTAGTTGCAAGTCTTGCAAGCCTAGGGCGCTATATTTGGCGCGTGCTAATGGCATAGCGACTTGGAAATATGGCTTGCGGTACGTGTTGGCATGTGCCAATGGCACGTACGGCCATGTTGACCTAGTTGCAAGTCTTGCAAGCCTAGGGCGCTATATTTGGCGTGTGCTAATGGCATAGCGACTTGGAAATATGGCTTGCGGTACGTGTTGGCATGTGCCAATGGCACGTACGGCCATGTTGACCTAGTTGCAAGTCTTGCAAGCCTAGGGCGCTATATTTGGCGTGTGCCAATGGCATAGCGGCTTGGAAATATGGCTTGCGGTACGTGTTGGCATGTGCCAATGGCACGTACGGCCATGTTGACCTAGTTGCAAGTCTTGCAAGCCTAGGGCGCTATATTTGGCGTGTGCCAATGGCATAGCGGCTTGGAAATATGGCTTGCGGTACGTGTTTGCATGTGCCAATGGTACGTACGGCCATGTTGACCTAGTTGCAAGTCTTGCAAGCCTAGGGCGCTATATTTGGCGTGTGCCAATGGCATAGCGGCTTGGTTTTGGCGTTGTTGCCATGGTGCGCAGTGTGCGGCTTGGTTTGGCATTGTTGCTATGTGTTTATGGGTAAAAATCGTTTCTGCCGATTTCGGTAATTTCGGTAAGTGAGTGAGAAACTGGTTCAAACCCTAAACAAATGTGCTGCACGTGAGCACTTTATAGATTCGAGAGATCAATCTGTACAAGTCCGGCCTAAACCAAGAAATGGCCGTTCCAGACTTGCTTCGGTCACAAAGTGGAGGAGAAGGGTTGGTTTGGGGTGGGAAGCAAAGAAAGGTATTGAGACCGAATAGTGCGGGAGAGTAGTATCTCGACTTGTATCAGAAAGTGAAAGCTTAGGAAGCTTGCAAGAGGTGGAAGCTTCTTTGGGAGAGCTTGCAAAGTTGCCTTTCTGAGAGTGTAGTATTTTTCTCGTGGACCGAGACTTGTTGTCCTGGGTGGAAATAGGTAAGACCTATTTATACAAGTCGAGATTGAAACGTACCCCGGCCTCATGAAGGAAGAGAGTAAAGGGTGAAATAATGGGAGGAGGTGGTGACCGCATGGTGTTAATGGGTGAAAACGTTTTCACCATTATTTCCTCTTTTATTTGACCGCTTTATTCCTTTTCACGCTTTCTTAATATGAGCGTAGTGTACGCTGCATGCTGTGACCGCCAAACCAAAACCCTAGAAAGCATCCCCAAGTTTGTGTTGACGTCTCGAGTGTTGGTTGCATCTTGAGTGCAAGTGGTGCTGCTAGGGGCGCATGTGGCATGTGTGGAATGCCTTTTTTGAGAGTTGCACCTCGAGCGCAAGTGGCAATGCCAGAGCTGCTAGTGGCGTGTGTGGCATGTGCCAATGGCGTGTGTGGAACGCCTTGGTGGTAGGTTGCACGGTTTGCAAGTTAGGCTACCAGCGTGTGTGTTTGGCAAGTGCCAATGGCATGCGTGGCCATTAGGGCCGTGGCCTTGGTGGTAGGTTGCACGGTTTGCAAGTTAGGCTACCAGCGTGTGTGTTTGGCATGTGCCAATGGCACGTACGGCCATGTTGACCTAGTTGCAAGTCTTGCAAGCCTAGGGCGCTATATTTGGCGTGTTCCAATGGCATAGCGGCTTGGAAATATGGCTTGCGGTACGTGTTGGCATGTGCCAATGGCACGTACGGCCATGTTGACCTAGTTGCAAGTCTTGCAAGCCTAGGGCGCAATATTTGGCGTGTGCCAATGGCATAGCGGCTTGGAAATATGGCTTGCGGTACGTGTTGGCATGTGCCAATGGTACGTACGGCCATGTTGACCTAGTTGCAAGTCTTGCAAGCCTAGGGCGCTATATTTGGCGTGTGCCAATGGCATAGCGGCTTGGTTTTGGCGTTGTTGCCATGGTGCGCAGTGTGCGGCTTGGTTTGGCATTGTTGCCATGTGTTTATGGGTAAAATCGTTTCTGCCGATTTCGGTAATTTCGGTAAGTGAGTGAGAAACTGGTTCAAACCCTAAACAAATGTGCTGCACGTGAGCACTTTATATATTCGAGAGATCAATCTGTACAAGTCCGCCTAAACCAAGAAATGGCCATTCCAGACTTGCTTCGGTCACAAAGTGGAGGAGAAGGGTTGGTTTGGGGAGGGAAGCAAAGAAAGGTCTTGAGACCAGAAAAATTCTGGGAGAGTAGTATCTCGACTTGTATCAGAAAGTGAAAGCTTAGGAAGCTTGCAAGAGGTGGAAGCTTCTTTGGGAGAGCTTGCAAAGTTGCCTTTCTGAGAGTGTAGTATTTTTCTCCTGACCGAGACTTGTTGTCTTGTGGAAATAGGTAAGACCTATTTATACAAGTCGAGATTGAAACGTACCCTGGCCTCATGAAGGAAGAGAGTAAAGGGTGAAATAATGGGAGGAGGTGGTGACCGCATGGTGTTAATGGGTGAAAACATTTTCACCATTATTTCCTCTTTTATTTGACCGCTTTATTCCTTTTCACGCTTTCTTAATATGAGCGTAGTGTACGCTGCATGCTGTGACCGCCAAACCAAAACCCTAGAAAGCATCCCCTAGTTTGTGTTGACGTCTCGAGTGTTGGTTGCATCTTGAGTGCAAGTGGTGCTGCTAGGGGCGCATGTGGCATGTGCCAATGGCATGTGTGGAATGCCTTTGTTGCGAGTTGCACCTCGAGCGCAAGTGGCAATGCCAGAGCTGCTAGTGGCGTGTGTGGCATGTGCCAATGGCGTGTGTGGAACGCCTTGGTGGTAGGTTGCACGGTTTGCAAGTTAGGCTACCAGCGTGTGTGTTTGGCATGTGCCAATGGCATGCGTGGCCATTAGGGCCGTGGCCTTGGTGGTAGGTTGCACGGTTTGCAAGTTAGGCTACCAGCGTGTGTGTTTGGCATGTGCCAATGGCACGTACGGCCATGTTGACCTAGTTGCAAGTCTTGCAAGCCTAGGGCGCTATATTTGGCGCGTGCTAATGGCATAGCGACTTGGAAATATGGCTTGCAAGACGTGTTGGCATGTGCCAATGGCACGTACGGCCATGTTGACCTAGTTGCAAGTCTTGCAATCCTAGGCGCTATATTTGGCGCGTGCTAATGGCATAGCGACTTGAAATATGGCTTGCGGTACGTGTTGGCATGTGCCAATGGCACGTACGGCCATGTTGACCTTGTTGCAAGTCTTGCAAGCCTAGGGCGCTATATTTGGCGCGTGCTAATGGCATAGCGACTTGGAAATATGGCTTGCGGTACGTGTTGGCATGTGCCAATGGCACGTACGGCCATGTTGACCTAGTTGCAAGTCTTGCAAGCCTAGGGTGCTATATTTGGCGCGTGCTAATGGCATAGAGACTTGGAAATATGGCTTGCGGTACGTGTTGGCATGTGCCAATGGCACGTACGGCCATGTTGACCTAGTTGCAAGTCTTGCAAGCCTAGGGCGCTGTATTTGGCGCGTGCTAATGGCATAGAGACTTGGAAATATGGCTTGCGGTACGTGTTGGCATGTGCCAATGGCACGTACGATCATGTTGACCTAGTTGCAAGTCTTGCAAGCCTAGGGCGCTATATTTGGCGCGTGCCAATGGCATAGCGGCTTGGAAATATGGCTTGCGGACGTGTTGGCATGTGCCAATGGCACGTACGGCCATGTTGACCTAGTTGCAAGTCTTGCAAGCCTAGGGCGCTATATTTGGCGTGTGCCAATGGCATATCGGCTTGGAAATATGGCTTGCAGACGTGTTGGCATGTGCCAATGGCACGCACGGCCATGTTGACCTAGTTGCAAGTCTTGCAAGCCTAGGGCGCTATATTTGGCGCGTGCCAATGGCATAGCGGCTTGGAAATATGGCTTGCGGTACGTGTTGGCATGTGCCAATGGCACGTACGGCCATGTTGACCTAGTTGCAAGTCTTGCAAGCCTAGGGCGCTATATTTGGCGTGTGCCAATGGCATAGCGGCTTGGAAATATGGCTTGCGGTACGTGTTTGCATGTGCCAATGGTACGTACGGCCATGTTGACCTAGTTGCAAGTCTTGCAAGCCTAGGGCGCTATATTTGGCGTGTGCCAATGGCATAGCGGCTTGGTTTTGGCGTTGTTGCCATGGTGCGCAGTGTGCGGCTTGGTTTGGCATTGTTGCTATGTGTTTATGGGTAAAAATCGTTTCTGCCGATTTCGGTAATTTCGGTAAGTGAGTGAGAAACCGGTTCAAACCCTAAACAAATGTCTTTGCACGTGAGCACTTTATAGATTCGAGAGATCAACTGTACAAGTCCGGCCTAAACCAAGAAATGGCCGTTCCGAGACTTGCTTCGGTCACAAAGTGGAGGAGAAGGGTTGGTTTGGGAGGGAAGCAAAGAAAGGTATTGAGACCAGAATAGTTGGGAGAGTAGTATCTCGACTTGTATCGAAAGTGAAAGCTTAGGAAGCTTGCAAGAGGTGGAAGCTTCTTTGGGAGAGCTTGCAAAGTTGCCTTCTCGAGAGTGTAGTATTTTTCTCGTGACCGAGACTTGTTGTCTCAGTGGAAATAGGTAAGACCTATTTATACAAGTCGAGATTGAAACGTACCCTGGCCTCATGAAGGAAGAGAGTAAAGGGTGAAATAATGGGAGGAGGTGGTGACCGCATGGTGTTAATGGGTGAAAACATTTTCACCATTATTTCCTCTTTTATTTGACCGCTTTATTCCTTTTCACGCTTTCTTAATATGAGCGTAGTGTACGCTGCATGCTGTGACCGCCAAACCAAAACCCTAGAAAGCATCCCCAAGTTTGTGTTGACGTCTCGAGTGTTGGTTGCATCTTGAGTGCAAGTGGTGCTGCTAGGGGCGCATGTGGCATGTGGAATGCCTTTTTGAGAGTTGCACTCGAGCGCAAGTGGCAATGCCAGAGCTGCTAGTGGCGTGTGTGGCATGTGCCAATGGCGTGTGTGGAACGCCTTGGTGGTAGGTTGCACGGTTTGCAAGTTAGGCTACCAGCGTGTGTGTTTGGCAAGTGCCAATGGCATGCGTGGCCATTAGGGCCGTGGCCTTGGTGGTAGGTTGCACGGTTTGCAAGTTAGGCTACCAGCGTGTGTGTTTGGCATGTGCCAATGGCACGACGGCCATGTTGACCTAGTTGCAAGTCTTGCAAGCCTAGGGCGCTATATTTGGCGTGTTCCAATGGCATAGCGGCTTGGAAATATGGCTTGCAAGACGTGTTGGCATGTGCCAATGGCACGTACGGCCATGTTGACCTAGTTGCAAGACTTGCAAGCCTAGGCGCAATATTTGGCGTGTGCCAATGGCATAGCGCTTGGAAATATGGCTTGCGGTACGTGTTGGCATGTGCCAATGGTACGTACGGCCATGTTGACCTAGTTGCAAGTCTTGCAAGCCTAGGCGCTATATTTGGCGTGTGCCAATGGCATAGCGGCTTGGTTTTTGGCGTTGTTGCCATGGTGCGCAGTGCAGGCGGCTTGGTTTGGCATTGTTGCCATGTGTTTATGGGTAAAATCGTTTCTCGCCGATTTCGGTAATTTCTTTGTAAGTGAGTGAGAAACTCGGTTCAAACCCTAAACAAATGTGTTGCACGTGAGCACTTTATATATTCGAGAGATCAATCTGTACAAGTCCGGCCTAAACCAAGAAATGGCCATTCCAGACTTGCTTCGGTCACAAAGTGGAGGAGAAGGGTTGGTTTGGGGAGGGAAGCAAAGAAAGGTCTTGAGACCAGAAAAATTCTGGGAGAGTAGTATCTCGACTTGTATCAGAAAGTGAAAGCTTAGGAAGCTTGCAAGAGGTGGAAGCTTCTTTGGGAGAGCTTGCAAAGTTGCCTTTCTGAGAGTGTAGTATTTTTCTCCCTGACCGAGACTTGTTGTCTTGTGGAAATAGGTAAGACCTATTTATACAAGTCGAGATTGAAACGTACTCGGCCTCATGAAGGAAGAGAGTAAAGGGTGAAATAATGGGAGGAGGTGGTGACCGCATGGTGTTAATGGGTGAAAACATTTTCACCATTATTTCCTCTTTTATTTGACCGCTTTATTCCTTTTCACGCTTTCTTAATATGAGCGTAGTGTACGCTGCATGCGGTGACCGCCAAACCAAAACCCTAGAAAGCATCCCCTAGTTTGTGTTGACGTCTCGAGTGTTGGTTGCATCTTGAGTGCAAGTGGTGCTGCTAGGGGCGCATGTGGCATGTGCCAATGGCATGTGTGGAATGCCTTTGTTGCGAGTTGCACCTCGAGCGCAAGTGGCAATGCCAGAGCTGCTAGTGGCGTGTGTGGCATGTGCCAATGGCGTGTGTGGAACGCCTTGGTGGTAGGTTGCACGGTTTGCAAGTTAGGCTACCAGCGTGTGTGTTTGGCATGTGCCAATGGCATGCGTGGCCATTAGGGCCGTGGCCTTGGTGGTAGGTTGCACGGTTTGCAAGTTAGGCTACCAGCGTGTGTGTTTGGCATGTGCCAATGGCACGTACGGCCATGTTGACCTAGTTGCAAGTCTTGCAAGCCTAGGGCGCTATATTTGGCGCGTGCTAATGGCATAGCGACTTGGAAATATGGCTTGCGGTACGTGTTGGCATGTGCCAATGGCACGTACGGCCATGTTGACCTAGTTGCAAGTCTTGCAATCCTAGGGCGCTATATTTGGCGCGTGCTAATGGCATAGCGACTTGGAAATATGGCTTGCGGTACGTGTTGGCATGTGCCAATGGCACGTACGGCCATGTTGACCTTGTTGCAAGTCTTGCAAGCCTAGGGCGCTATATTTGGCGCGTGCTAATGGCATAGCGACTTGGAAATATGGCTTGCGGTACGTGTTGGCATGTGCCAATGGCACGTACGGCCATGTTGACCTAGTTGCAAGTCTTGCAAGCCTAGGGTGCTATATTTGGCGCGTGCTAATGGCATAGAGACTTGGAAATATGGCTTGCGGTACGTGTTGGCATGTGCCAATGGCACGTACGGCCATGTTGACCTAGTTGCAAGTCTTGCAAGCCTAGGGCGTCGTATTTGGCGCGTGCTAATGGCATAGAGACTTGGAAATATGGCTTGCGGTACGTGTTGGCATGTGCCAATGGCACGTACGATCATGTTGACCTAGTTGCAAGTCTTGCAAGCCTAGGGCGCTATATTTGGCGCGTGCCAATGGCATAGCGGCTTGGAAATATGGCTTGCGTACGTGTTGGCATGTGCTAATGGCACGTACGGCCATGTTGACCTAGTTTGCAAGCCTTGCAAGCCTAGGGCGCTATATTTGGCGTGTGCCAATGGCATATCGGCTTGGAAATATGGCTTGCGGTACAGACGTGTTGGCATGTGCCAATGGCACGCACGGCCATGTTGACCTAGTTGCAAGTCTTGCAAGCCTAGGGCGCTATATTTGGCGTGTGCTAATGGCATAACGACTTGGAAATATGGCTTGCGGTACGTGTTGGCATGTGCCAATGGCACGTATGGCCATGTTGACCTAGTTGCAAGTCTTGCAAGCCTAGGGCGCTATATTTGGCGTGTGCCAATGGCATAGCGTCTTGGAAATATGGCTTGCGGTACGTGTTGGCATGTGCCAATGGCACGTACGGCCATGTTGACCTAGTTGCAAGTCTTGCAAGCCTAGGGCGCTATATTTGGCGCGTGCTAATGGCATAGCGACTTGGAATTATGGCTTGCGGTACGTGTTGGCACGTGCCAATGGCACGTACGGCCATGTTGACCTAGTTGCAAGTCTTGCAAGCTTAGGGCGCTATATTTGGCATGTGGCAATGGCATAGCGGCTTGGAAATATGGCTTGCGGTACGTGTTGGCATGTGCCAATGGCACGTACGGCCATGTTGACCTAGTTGCAAGTCTTGCAAGCCTAGGGCACTATATTTGGCATGTTCCAATGGCATAGCGGCTTGGAAATATGGCTTGCGGTACGTGTTGGCATGTGCCAATGGTACGTACGGCCATGTTGACCTAGTTGCAAGTCTTGCAAGCCTAGGGCGCTATATTTGGCGTGTGCTAATGGCATAGCGGCTTGGAAATACGGCTTGCGGTACGTATTGGCATGTGCCAATGGTACGTACGGCCATGTTGACCTAGTTGCAAGTCTTGCAAGCCTAGGGCGCTATATTTGGCATGTGCCAATGGCATAGCGGCATGGTTTTGGCGTTGTTGCCATGGTGCGCAGTGTGCGGCTTGGTTTGGTATTGTTGCCATGGTGCGTAGTGTGCGGCTTGGTTTGGCATTGTTGCCATGGTGCGCAGTATGCGGCTTGGTTTGGCATTGTTGCCATGGTGCGCAGCATGCGGCTTGGTTTGGCATTGTTGCCATGGTGCGCGATATGCGGCTTGGTTTGGCATTGTTGCCATGGTGCGCAGTATGCGGCTTGGTTTGGCATTGTTGCCATGGTGCGCAGCATGCGGCTTGGTTTGGCATTGTTGCCATGGTGCGCAGCATGCGGCTTGATTTGGCATTGTTTCCATGGTGCGCAGTGTGCGGCTTGATTTGGCATTGTTTCCATGGTGCGCAGCATGCGGCTTGATTTGGCATTGTTGCCATGGTGCACAGCATGCGGCTTGATTTGGCATTGTTGCCATGGTGCGCAGCATGCGGCTTTGATTTGGCATTGTTGCCATGGTGCGCGATGTGCGGCTTGATTTGGCATTATTGCCATGGTGCGCGAGTATGCGGCTTGGTTTGGCATTGTTGCCATGGTGCTGATATGCGGCTTGATTTGGCATTGTTGCCATGGTGCGCGACATGCGGCTTGATTTGGCATTGTTTCCATGGTGCGCGGTAATGCGGCTTGATTTGGCATTGTTGCCATGGTGCGCAGATATGCGGCTTGGTTTGGCATTGTTGCCATGGTGCGCGAGTGTGCGGCTTGATTTGGAATTAGGGTTACGTATTTGAAAACCTAACGGTATTTTGAAAAATACCCCTATTAATTATTTACACCTGAGTTAAATGCTCTTAGTTAATGTGTTGCGGGTAACACTAGGTCATGGGGTTTTACGATTTTACCCCTTGTTTAAAAACCACCATCAGCACCATGGTGCGCAGTGTGCGGCTTGGTTTGGCATTGTTGCCATGGTGCGCAGTATGCGGCTTGGTTTGGCATTGTTGCCATGGTGCGCAGCATGCGGCTTGATTTGGCATTGTTGCCGTGGTGCTGAAGTGTGCGGCTTGATTTGGCATTGTTGCCATGGTGCATGAAGTATGCGGCTTGGTTTGGCATTGTTGCCATGGTGCGATGTGCGGATTGATTTGGCATTGTTGCCATGGTGCGTGATGCAGCGGCTTGATTTGGCATTGTTGCCATGGTGCGCAAGATGCGGCTTGGTTTGGCATTGTTGCCATGGTCGCTTGATATGCGGCTTGGTTTTGGCATTGTTGCCATGGTGCGCAAGATGCGCTTTGATTTGGCATTGTTGCCATGGTGCGCAGTGTGCGGCTTGATTTGGCATTGTTGCCATGGTGCGCGATGATGCGGCTTGGTTTGGCATTGTTGCCATGGTGCGCGATATGCGGCTTGATTTGGCATTGTTGCCATGGTGCGCAGACATGCGGTTTGATTTGGCATTGTTTCCATGGTGCGCGATTAATGCGGCTTGATTTGGCATTGTTGCCATGAGTGCATGACATGCGGCTTGATTTGGCATTGTTGCCATGGTGCGCAACATGCGGCTTGATTTGGCATTGTTGCCATGGTGCATGATGTGCGGCTTGCTTTGGCATTGTTGCCATGGTGCGCGATATGCGGCTTGGTTTGGCATTGTTGCCATGGTGCTTGAGATGCGGCTTGGTTTGGCATTGTTGCCATGGTGCGCAGCATGCGGCTTGATTTGGCATTGTTGCCATGGTGCGCAGTGTGCGGCTTGATTTGGCATTGTTGCCATGGTGCGCAGTATGCGGCTTGGTTTGGCATTGTTGCCATGGTGCGCAGTGTGCGGCTTGATTTGGAATTAGGGTTATGTGTTGAAAACCCTAATCTGGTATTTTGAAAAAATACCCCTATTAATTATTTACACCTGAGTTAAATGCTGTTAGTTAATGTGTTGCGGGTAACACTAGGTCATGGGGTTTTACGATTTTACCCCTTGTTTAAAAACCACCATCAACACCAGTATTTTAAATTAATATTTTATTTGGTCCTGCTACCAATAATTCATCAGATGAGCAATATTTGCTAAGACTAAGGAATATTGGTTCAACTATCAATATTCAACAATCCATCGAATGAGAAATATTTGCTCACCTTAACTATCAACATTTACTTGAGAATTATACCTATGTACACGTTCAATTCATGAGTCTCAGAACATTTGCAAAATCACGTTCGACTCAGCAATACAAGGACTCATCGTCCCATAAAGTCAACAACTGACTAACTAAATACACGTCTGCCTTGCAGACTCCATAATCACGAGACATCAATCGTGTCACATGGGGGGATATTAACTAGGGTTTTGGTCTGGCGGTCTACAACACGTGTGTTCATATACACGATGAGAATGTGAGCAAGTCGTGCAATCAGTTGGAGGAGTTAGCAAAGTAGTGGATAGAAAATCAACCAAGTCTCCGCACGATGAGCAACTGGTTTTAACACGATTTCCACTTCCCCACTCTTTGACTCCAGCAACTGTCACACTTCATGGGATCAAGATGTTTACAATTCTAGCAATATGAATAAGTTTCTGAATCATGATTGAAAACAAGACAGTCTTTCGTCAAACAGACAACAAGAGATTAACAACTCAACGTCTGAGCAATTACTCTCAACATAGCAAATTCAATCAATCAGAGCTTATCTTATTTCTTCACGCAGAATACACAACACACCTACAATCTTCGATCACCATTAATCTCACACATTTCTCAGCTTCCCTCATACAGATCGACCCATCCTCTCTTATGACCGAATTAACTCTAGAACGGCCATTGTCTTGGTTTAGGCCGGAGTCCTACAGATTGATCTCTCGAATTCAAAGCACTCCCTTTTTTACAGTGCATCTGTGTGAGGTTTGACAGTTCACTCGATTCAAGGAGTTTCCTCCGCATGGTCGTCTCCTCAATTCCGTAAAAATCAGCAACTCGTTTTGCCCCATCTACAGTTACCAACTGAGCCCCTTTGTCACCACTGTTCTCCCAACAACACTTGCATGCAAATTGATGCTTTTTGCCCTTTACGCTCCAAAGGGACGTTTTCTCTTCTTTTTTTTTGCTACCAAGAACGCGATTGCACATAATAAACTCAAACTCACACATAAGATACACAATTTACATGAAAACTCACAAAGAAAGCATAAACAATAGATAAATATCAAGGTATTTATGACACCTATCACAAGTGAATCATGCTAATAAATACCTAAGGAGTTTCTGATGGCCCTGAAATTCAAACTTATGTTGAGCCGGATTTGACTCGACGGTCGGGTCCAACCCAACTAGCAAGACCGGATTTTCAAGGCGTCAATATGGAACATGATATTTTATTTTTCATAAAGTACATAAATAATAAACACAATTTCACTCAATTTACTTCAAAATATATCCATAAAAAGATGTTCAAAAATAAAATTCATTATAATTCTAAGGAAAAATATATAAGATCTCCACTCATTATAGGTCACTCAAAGCAAGAAACTTTTATAAGCATAAAAGAGAATTTTGAGAACATATTTTGTACTTGGTCTTCTATTTATCTTTCTCAAGCAGGGAGAGGTACCATGATCAAGCATGTCCTTAACTTTGTTCGGTTTATCAGATGAGCACATTCAGGCTTCCAAATAACCTTATTCAACAACTGACAAGCATTGGGAGGAAGTTTTTCTTGGGATACAATAACAACAAAGGTCATAATCCAATTGCTTGGCTCAATGTTTGTAAGCCTAAAGAAATGGGTGATCTGGATTTTAGTGATCTAGAAAAACTCAATCTAGCTCTTCTTACTAAACTTGCATGGAGAATATGCAATGAACCTAATATCTGATGACATAAGTTTTAAGCAGCAAATACTTTAAATATGGTGATATAATACATCAGAATATCTCAACAACAAACTGCTCTTACACTTGGAATGACATTACCAAGGGTTTGGAAATTTTACAACAAAATTACTTTATAGAGGTCAATAATGGCACGAAAACAACAATATGGAAAGATAGATGGATCCCTAGCATGAATCATCCATCAGTTCTAATAAGTGACCTGTACAGATTCTATGAAGATGTTTTGCAGAACTTCTTCAACCTGATTCTTATCTCTGGAATGTAAGTCTTCTGAATAAGTTGTTTGATTCTGATAAAACAAGTAAAATTCAAGCTCTATTTGTAGACAGCAGTAAGGAAAACGTAATGATATGGATGCCTGCTAAAGATGAAAATTTTTCAGTGAAAAGTACTTACAAGATGCTGATTTACATTGACAGTGAAGTGCTAATCAATGGGGTTGTTGTATATAAGAGTTGTAAAGTGGAAGGCTTTATGGAGTTGTAAAGTGGCTCATCGCATTAAATTATTTGCATGAGAATGCATAAGAGGAATTAATTCCACAAAGATTAAAAGAGATATTTACAATGATAGTCTGGATGCCAAATGTGGCATTTGTGGATCATATGATGAAACTAAGGAGCACATTATTTTTGAGTGCCTACATGCAAGGGCAGTGTGGAGGGGCATCAATGTCAACATAAATGAATTCAAAAATAACTGCAATTATGTCTCTGAATGGTTACCAACTGTTTTTCTTCTAATGACTTCATATATGATGAAAGATGGATCCATTCTCTTATGATTGGAGCTTGGATTCTATGGAAAGATATATGTGATGTTGTGTTCGGGGAGTATCTCTCAACCGTCATAACTGATAGGTGTAGAATACACCGTATTTAATATCTAGTATTTATGCTTTCTTTGCGAATTTTCGTGTGAATTATGTATCTTATGTGTGCTTTTGAGTTTATTAGGTGCAATGGAGTCATTTGGAGCAAAAAGACCAATTGGAACTCGTTCAAATACAAGATTTCTACTTTTCATTGTGTAGAGGACGAGAAGATGAAGACAATGCCGAAAGAATGGAGTCGTTCCGAGTTCGTATGAAGAAGTTATGAGCAAAACAAGAACTTGGAAGGCTAAAAGAGCAAAATGGTCAGACAAATGCTATTGGCAACCCCACTCTAAGTTAAGGGGCAGACATTTCAGAGAAACCGCTAAAGGAAGTCGGGTCTATTGCTATGGGAGTCACGGGGATTCGCTAAAGACAGATTCTTCTTTGTTAAGGGGCACCTATCCTGGGGTGTATTTTATCTGGGGTGTCTTAATATCCCATCTCTATTACCCTAGTCGAGAATTTCATTCTCTTTCTCAATCATTCTCACTTCAATTTCACCTGAAATAATTGAGAAATACAACAACATCTGTGCTGTGAATCCGAGAGATTGAGAAGAGCATTCAAAGAATTGGTGGTTGGTGTTCAATCAAGAGACGAAGAAGAAAGAGTTGTTGAAGCAATTGTGAATCTCAGAGAAGGAGGAGAAAGATGGGTTCGCTGCTGTTGTTTGAATCACAGAGAGCTAAAATTGTGAGAGAAGAGAAGTAAGTCGATGCAATCGATTCAATAGAGTTGAAGCTCGGGGAAACGAAAGAGATGGGCTCGATCTCGTGACGTTGGTGGCTGTTGGTTGAAATCGAGAAATTGGAAGAAGGGGATCTGTGGTTTTGTTTAAATCGATAGATGAGAAGAATCAATAGAGAGACGAAGGGTATAATGGAGTTCTCTGTTCAAAACAATTGGGTCGAGTTGAAGATCGAGAGGGGATAAATGATAGAGAAGTGGGTTTGGTGCTGTTGAAGCTATGAACAGATGGAAGTGTTGGTGGCTGGGCTGCAGAAAATGGAAGTACAGTGTTGAGTGATTGTGTTGTCATTGGAGCTAACGGTGCTACATGTTGATGGTTTTGGCAATACTGGAAGTGTTGCTGTTGAACATATCACAAAGAAGATGCAATGCTGTGAAGGTGCCATAGAGAGGCTTGATGGAGTTATTGGTGCTGTGGTTTGTGCCTGATGAATGCTAGGAGAATTAGCAAGCAATGGTGCTATGAACTGGTGAGAGTTGGTAGGAATTGCAGTGGGTATTGAGCTAAAAGCAATGGCAGGACTGAGGTAATACTGGTGGTTGAAACTGGTGAAGCTAGGGCAGAGAGTTGTAATACAGGGACTATGACACAGTGGTACTGAAATGGAGGAGAAGCTGAGCTGCATTTGAATTGCTGCTAGGTTTAGATGAATGTTAGTGCAGGGGAGATTGAGCTGGTGCTAGTCTGGGTATTGATGGTGCTGCAATGCAATAGTGGTGCAGTTACAGAAGTGAGCTGAGTTTCAGCTAATGCAGTGGAGCTTGGCAGTAGCACAGAGGAGGTTAAGCTGGTTAGGGTCCTAGGAAGCTGTTTGTTGCAGGCTGGCACTGCAGCCTTGGTGGTGGTGTTTGCAGAAGAGAAGGTGGTTTGCTTTGACAATATGGATAACTGTGACCAGATGCTTAGGTTGTTAATGGAGATGCAGGTGGTCCTGTTGTGAAATGACTTGGAGCTATAGGCGGAAATGAGAATGGAGGTGAACTTGGATTACAGGCTACGGGGTTGTGGCATTGAGGCGTAGTCTGGGGGAATTGCGAGTTGTGTTGAGCAATTGCGGGATTCAATTGTCCGATCTTTGCTATGGATTCCAGAGGAAGATGTTGGTGGTTTGCCTGTGGAGGTATAGTGGTTCAAATGGAACTGGCCAGGTGATGGCAGGGCTTGCAGGTTAAGACGGTGCTGTGTGATTGTCTCAGGTGGTGTTTTGGATCACTGAGATTGTGCTGCAGTAAAGAGGTGATGGCGGAGGCCGATGGTGGCGATGTTGCGGTGAGATAACGGTTGTCGCATGAAGAGCTAGACTCATGTCTTTGGTGCTTGGCCTGGGAGTGAGAAGCAGATGAAGATTGAATTACGGGGGGAGAATTCGCAGCCGAGGATGGAATGAAGTCTGCAGGCCGTGTTGCGGAAGTGCGGGCGATGGCTGGATATGCATTGGTGGAGAGGAGTGTTGGCTTGTTGCCATTGTCAAGCATGATAGAGAGAATGATGAAAGGAGCAAGAAATTGCAAGAGAAGCAAGTGATGCAAAGAATAGGGCGTGGAAAGTGCGGGCATGAAGCACAAGGATAGTGCAAATTTGCATTGGAGATTGGAAGTTATGCAATCGAAGGTGGGGGCCATCATGGTCTGTCTTTGAGGTAGTGAAGCACAATGATTGTGTTTGTACGCAAAATGGCTTTAGCCAAGAACCCAACTCAATACGTCACTCGATTTAACACCCCGACTCGTTACGACCTGTTCCGACTGTCTCGATTCTCGTTCGACTCGATCCGACCGAGTCCCGACCCGATTTGACCCGACCGAGTTGGACCGTTGACCGGTGGCGGTTTGACTTTGCGGCCACCCGAAATATTTTCGCGATGACGATTAGCGTGGATTCCGCCATAATCGATTTTCGCGAGCGTTTTGGGACATATTTTCTGCACGGGTTTCTCTCCATGGTGGGCCGGGTGAATTTCCAACTAATGGACTTTGAAGACAAAACCTAATTTTGGAAGGAGTATCCTTTATGGAAATTGAGGAATATATAAAAGAGAGGACTTCTATCTTTTTGAGGGGGATCTACCACGTTTTATTATCTCTTCTACTTTATTCTAGGGTTTTGGAACCATGAAGTCTTTTCTCTTTCTTCTTGTTATGAACTCCTTGAATATGAGTACCTAAGTTTATTATTGGTTATGGAATAGTTGGATTTCACATAATATGATTCTTTGATTCAATATATTAGTTTTGTCTCATAATTATCGTTTGCAATTCTCTCGGAAATATTGTTTTATGATTGATTGATTGTTTTGTCAAGTTGCAAATTGGTAGAACTTCTAATCACATCTATTGCTAGTTTAGGGTTTATTATACGCAAAAGTGATATTCCTTGGATACAAGTAGCATAATATGATTATAGTTTGTAGTGATATATTCTTATGATCATATGTGAATCGTAACCTTTGTTAAATTGAATTAGTGCGCTTTCCACGTTCAATTGCTTTGATTGGCCTGATTTCATAGAACTTAACGCATCTAGGGAATTAAACTTGATTAGTGCTTTTACACGTTAGGTTGTTCCTTTAGATAGAATTCATATTCGCATCTTTTAATGTGTTTGTTGATGACATGAGGAGATTTGCGGGATATTCTTGCGATCAAGGTATTCTAGGGTCTTTGATAAAAGTTGAGATTAAAAATCAATTCTAGTTATTGTGAAAAGCATGTTAGTGAATGAAAACGAAATCCTTAACCAATATCTCTTCTATCTTATTTGTTTGCTTATTTGTTTATTTGCTTTTATCTTATTTTAGTTTATAAAATCACAAAATCTCGGTATTTTATATAGGAAACCATAACATATTGACAACCTAGACCTCTCTGTGGGATCGATCCTTTCTTGCCCTTGCTATATTTATATTTTGAGTAGTAAGAAAGTGTAAATTTATTTTTGACGCTTACGACAGCGATCAATAACTCTGTGCATAAGATCAATTATCACACTGCTTCACACATGCATACTCACAATACTACAGTTTACTCTGTTTCTAATAACATTAACATCTCATACTGGAACCCACCCTTAGAAGATGTTATTAAGTACAATGTTCCTTTGATTTTCACACTAACCAATTTGGAACTGGCATTGTGATGCATGATAACACATGTAGTTTTCTTGGGATCAAAGAAACCTATGGAGATAGAGCATTGAGCGCGGAGGCACGAGAGTGCATGGAAATACATGAGGCACTTTATTGGGCTAAAAAGATACAACACTCAAGAATACAAATAGAAGATGATGCAAAACTAGTCATTCAGTCTATCAATAGACCTTGTTCCATGGGCAATGGGACCCATCTTAGGGCAGTGAAAACCAAATCGACTTATCTTTGATTAGAGGAAATATTTTAAAGTATATTCCTTACACGGTCTTAGTCAATACTTGCGCAAATTTGCTAGCAAGCTAAACCTAAATCGGTTTAGCGCAAGCTCAAGAATAGCAAGGATCTTTTTTCATGGGCAATGGAACCCTATTCTTAGGGTAATGAGAGTACATTATACGAGTAAAAGAACAACGTTTTATAAAGAAGCTTTGCTGGATCAGAAGTTAGAGATACAATATATATATATATATATATATATAAAATTGCATATATAAGCTTTATCGAAGCTGAGACGAACAAAAATCACTTCTCGAGGAAGCTTTTCTGGAGCGAAATATAAAAAACTGCACGAGGAAGCTTTTCTGGAGAAGGAGTTAGCACGAAACAAGAATGCTTTTATCTTACGAATATTGCATCCCCATTCCACATGCCCTTTATTACCACAATAACAACAATGCTTAGTAACATACGAAGTTTGAGTTTTAATGTTACCTTTTTGTGGATCCTCTTGTATTGGAGCTTGACGATTCTTCTTCTTCTTCTTCTTCTTCTTCTTCTTCTTCTCTTTGTTCAACTTTTTGCTTTCTTGACATTAGCGAAGTGCTCTCTTTGATTTTCGTACTTGAAGACTATGGCTGAACATGATTCTTAGGATTGGTCGGTGTTCCTTCTTTACGAGCATCTTTTACATCGTGGAAGCCTCTAGTTTAGAAGAATTTATAGCTTTAACAAATTTTACCTCTTTGCTAATACGTGAAGCATCTATTCCGTTATAGCCCAATCCTCGTGTATCACGATGATTTCTACTTGCTTCAACATTGAGGTTAAATTGTTTGAGCTAACATTGAACTTCTTAAGGTCCAAATTTTCTTCTTCCAATGTGTTGATTTTATCAAGAGCACTAGCTAGATCAGCCTCAAGGCGTTTTTCTTGTGTGAGATATTCTTCTTCTTTCTCTTCAAAGTTCTTTTGTTGAGAGTTAATACTTGCATCAGATTCAACAATTTTCCCTTCCAACAAATGTACTTTTTCAAGAGCCGCATTACGATCTTTCTCAGCTTTAGAAAGACTAGCACATATTTTGTCTTTAAGACTCTGTATTTGTTGTGAGAATTTTTCTTTCAGCAAGTTATGCTCTTCATCGAGATTTTCAAACTTCAAAGTTAAATCTCGTTCTCTTTCAAGTGATGAAAGAAGATCATTAGAACAAATAAGAAATTATTTGCTCAATTCCTATAGTTCAAGTATTTTTACTTTTGATCTTTCATCAGAAATCTCAAGTATAGAAATCAAAGATATCTCGTTGGAGACATCATCAATTGAGCAACCTGAAATTGAAGAACTATCTCCTTTTATGCACATATCTTGTGACACGTTAACTGAGTCTTTCTTTAGTTTTTTTTTCTCGTTTAACTCTACTTTGACTCATGTCTTATAAGTTGGATCGCATCAAACACATATTGTTAGATCTTTTCGTGTTTGCCTGCTCTGATACCAATTGAAAATACGAGGGTACCCAAATATACCTCAATCTAAAACTTTTCCACCTATAAGTCATTTCTCCGAAAGTGATTGTCTATGGACTGAGTCGAGACAATACAACTAATTGGTTCATACTTCGTGTGATCGTCTATGGATACGAGATCGAGACAATATGACAACAAGATAACTTGTGTGATTGACTATGGATACAAGATCGAGACAATAAAACGAAGTATGTTTACTTGATAAAAGGTTTGGACTTAACCAAACAAAATAGGATTGCTATCAAGTAAATAGGAATTAATATTTGTGTATTTTACTTCTAATTATAATAAAAACAATTATAATCGCGGAAATAGAAAAGTAAAAGACACAGCAAGATTTTGTTAACGAGGAAACCGCAAATGCAGAAAAACCCCGGGACCTTGTACATAATTGAATACTACCAGGATTAAGCCGTTATACAAAATCTAAACCAACTTCGTATAGTTGAGACCAAGCAACTAAACCTATAGTTCACCTATTTTCGTCTGTATCCCTGTGCCTCCAACTTGCATAAATTCACGCACTTGGAACAATTCCTTTGGTTCGTATTCCAAACGGTAAAGGAACAACAAATCTGTTCGGTAACAACTCTTTTCAAACAACGTGATATGAGTTTGACAAAAGGATCTTCCGTTTATCCCAATAAACTCCTTTGTCGGGTCCTTATATCTATCTTTTCAACAACTACCAAAGTAATTGTTAAGACTATGCAATCAATACTTTGAATCACAAAGAATTGTATTGACGCCGATCTACTCAACTAATCAATCAACAATATCACAAAGATAAACCGATTATAGTTGGATCCCCAGCCGATCAAGCTTTGTGCACACCAAAGATTATGAACCCAAATCAGAAATTCTTCTTCGTCTTCAAATCTTCTTAGATCTTCAATAAACACATGCACACAATCAACTTGAATCTCTTGTGATCAAACACACACAGAACGGAGTCTGTTAACAATGGATTATCACAAGATGTCTTTAGATCTACAAACAATCTAAAGATCCCCGTCGAAACTTCGATCTAGTTTGAGTGAATCTTATATCAGAATAGAAGATTCTCAAGCATAAACAAACTAGGTACAATCAAAGTTCAACAACCGTTAGTCAATCAAATCAATCAAAAACTAATAATAAACTGCAATTATCTAGTTTCCCACCAACGGTACTCGTAGAGCTTCCAAATCCCAAAGAAGTCTTCAAAACGAGTGGTCGTAAGTGATTTCGCCTAATTAGGGTACTTTCCTCTCTGAATAGATGGCTCCACCAGTAACAACATAACAAGGTAGTTTTGTTGGCTCTGAGGATTAGTTTGCTCGAAATGCAAACTTCAATATTTATAGACCAAGGAAGTTTGGACACCAAGGAATTTCCAAAACCGAAAATATTCTCAAGATATGCAATATATTTCCAAATTCGGTTTCCATAATTCCTGGAAATGCTTTGTCCAAATATTGACCGAAATCTCAGTAGAAAATCTCCAATTAGTAAATGCACATTACCAATTTTTATTTTCTAAAGATATGCATTTTAATTGCTGGAAATTAAAAGCATATAAAACTAAAAACCTTAATTATAAGATTCTCAATTTATTTCGATCCGGGATTGTCCTTTAGCTATTAAGTAATATCTTTGAACAATAAAAGATAAAACGTTACTGCACATGTTCAAAGTATGTCGACATCTTTACTTTGTAAATCCTTTTTCACATTTACAATCTTGGAACCGATTTGCCACACTGCAAAACAAGTTTAGAATTGGTTCATCTGACTTCCAAGAACTATGTGATTGATTATCATGGGTTTCACGGTTCTACCAAAACAAGTTTTGGTTCTACCTCCATGTGGGTACTAGGATCAGTCACACTAGCTTTCCAAAATTTGGCTGACTAGGTACTAGGATCGGTTACCACATATTTATGGTATCTAACTTGTATTCGGTTGCACAAGTCATAGGATCGATTACCAATATCTAAGCCTTGTTGTACCTCTTACAAGGATCGATTTCCCTTTGCTTGTGATCGGTTTCACCTCTTACTAGGATCGGTTCCCCAATGTCTAGAGTTGGTCATACCAATTACAGCAAATCGATCATACCATCTCGGGTGATTACTTAAGATCGGTTTCACTAATAAAAGTCATACCAATACAAAAGTCAGGCCTTGTGAATAGTTTTACCAAGATACATAAACAAGTTATAAGCAGTTATACTAAACACACATATTGGTAATCCAAAGATTTGCAATGAATAACAATACCAATAAGACTAGCGATTTCCCTTTTGATTCACAAAACAAGTTTATGAATTGTACTTCCTTTAAACGAATGTAAAACATTGTTTCCTAGGACGAAATCTTCACCCACACCCATACATAATCACAATTGCGTTCATACGATTATGTCGATGTCTTATATACGAAGTTCAAAAGATAGACGTCATACTTCGTATTGTAATTCCTTAATACTATGTCTAACTAGAGTATAATCATTCACAGCTTCGCAGTTATGTTTTCAATATGCACGGCTTGAAAGATACGTTAGGAATGAAACAGTTCAAGTCAAATATTACTAACCTCAAGAGGAAGGATGATGTCGTCGTTGTAGTTCCTTACTTTTTCACATTCTTCAAGTCTTCGCGTAATACTTGTAAGTCTCATATCCTAATAACTTTCTAGTAAACCTATACGAAGTTGACTCTAGTAAATAATCAAGCGACTCTTTAAATGAGTTTTGGTTCATTAAAATATGACAACCAAACTTGACATACCAACGCTTGGTGGGTTCAACCGAAGCAATGCTCTAACACAATCTACCGTAAAAATCTCATCTCTACAAATTTCATTTCTAACAAATATGGTATCCTCACAACAACGATCACAACAACAAATACCACAACAAACACAACAACAATCACAACAAGAAACGCAACAAAATATACAACAATCACAACCAATAAACACAAGAATTCATGGTGTCAAGTATACGATGTATGAAGACGAGTCACTTGCAGAAGTTATGTATTATATACAATGGATGACATCAATGGTATTTATCAAGAAAAAAAAACTTTTTATGATAGATTTTACAAAAAATTTGTGAAGAAACAGGTAACCCCAATAGACGTGATGGCGATGGGTTATCTCATCGTTTTCACGCAATTTCAGCAGCCGTTAGTGAATATATAGCTTTGATCACTCAAATGTAGCACAATAGAAAAAGTGGTGAAGGAGAACCGGATGTGGAACGAAGATGTCGGGAAGAGTGGCAAAGATCCCACAGATTGGGTTTCCAACATGAAACTTGTTTCACCATTTTTAGGGTGCTTAATAAGTTTAATCCATACTTGCTGGAAGGTCATCAAGTGCCTGCAAGATCACCACATGTTCCAATCTCGCAGGATTTTCAGAATGGAGGGCATGCTTCCTCACATGATGGAACTCCAAGTAGTCAGGAACAACACAACACTAATCTAGACGTTAACACCAACATCAAGAGAAGAAGAGGAGGGGTCAGAAAGCTGCAAAAGCAGCGAGATATGCAGCCCAACGAGCGGCAGAAAGAGGTTCAAGCGAGTTCAACTATGATGATCACAAGGAATTCGAGATGCAGATAGGAGCAGATAAAGCCAGGGACCATGGCATTGCTATAAATAATCAACAAAAAATTCGTCTTTCGCGAGAAAAATACTACAAGGATTATAAAATAAACAAGTTAATCTCCTTGAACATCGGCATAATGAATGAACAACAATATGCTGCATGGACTAATCAAATGGATGCGGCCGAACAACAACAAGTCCAGGCCGAACAACAACAAGTCCAGGCCGAACAATAACAAGTCCCTGAACAAGTCCCCCCTCAACAAACTGGCCAGTATGTGAATGTGGAAAAAGAAGAAGATGATGCCTTGGAAGAAAACGAAGATGAATACAATCTTGCTAACTGATTTTAATTCTTGTTTATTTAAGTTTAATTTAACTTAGTGTAGTCATTTAATTTAATTCAGTTTAGTTTAGTTTAATTTAATTGTACTCGTTTATTTAAAATTACTTTTAATATAATTGCCTCAATTTTAATTTTAAGTATAGTCGTTTAAACAAACATATTTAAATTAAAAAACATATTAATTAAAATAAACAACAACACTAAATTGAAAATAACATCTATCTGCCTCTCCCTCTGCATCGCCCCCGCGCATCGTCTCTTGCTCCTTTTAAATCCCAAAGGTGCTTAGTTAAATCTTATCTTAGTTGTCCATAGATTCCCCGTTTTTGGAGTATGTCAGTGGCAAGTCTATATTCTCTTGCCGGGCGCCCATGCTCTACCACAAGATTCAGCCTCAAATCTTCATCTAAAAAACTAGTCTAGGTTGGGTCACGTCTGGTTTCTTCAATGACCATGTTATGCAGAATGATACAAGTCAGCATAATTTTGTTCATTTCTTGAAGATCAAAAAAGCGTGTCGGCCTAGCTATGATGGCAAACTTCCTTTTCAAAGATGCTAAAAGTGCGTTGAACATCCTTTCTGCATTTCATTTTTTGGGTGTTAAAGTACTTCATATCCTTCGAAGACGTCGGTCCAAAACCTACCTGTTTATGAGCTTGAACCATAGTTGACCATTCTGGATAGATTTCGTCTGCTAGATAATAACCCTGAGTGTAGTGATAACCATTGATGGTTAAATTACAGTTCGGCGCGACCCCATTCTTAAGATCTTCAAACAATGGTGACTTATATAAAACGTTGAGATCGTTATTTGAACCCTGGAGTCCAAAAAAGGCATGCCAAAACCAACAATCATAAGTAGCTGAAGCTTCCAAAATTACAGTTGGTTTTGGATAATGACTCTTATATTGGCCTTCCCATTCAACCAGACACGCATGCCACGTCCAGTGCATGCAGTCAAGACAACATGCATTCATGGAAAACCCCTCACAGTGTTTTCTGCAGTTATTCTTTGAACATCTTCCTGAGTAGGCTTTCTTAAAAAGGTTGGACCAAAATGCTCGACTATTGTTTCGCAAAAAAAAATTGAGATACCTAAAGGCGGTTGTTTTCCCAATACGGATGTCATCATCCGTGGAATCCGCTGGTACCCCGTAACATAGTATACGGAGGGCCGCAGTGACCTTTCGTTCGGGACTAAAGCCTCGTACATGTCGTGTGTTGATACATGAAAAAATATCCCCTTAACGAGTTGGAGATGCTCCTAAGAGTAGAGGTGAACTTGGGTTAAGATGTAGGACTTGGGGACTAAACCCAAGCCCAAATAGAGATACCCATACAAGATGGGGGATAAAGGAGAAATTAATGAAGAAGGAAGGGATTATGTTAAAGAATGGCATTAAGGGTAATTAAGAGGTATTAGGACATGTGTCATGAAGTAGTGAAAAGATGGGCTTTTAGGAAAGCCTATAAAAGAAATGACAAGGTACAATGGAAAGACAACTCTCTCTCTTACTATTATTGGAATTGTGAGGTCATGTGTAATAGCTAGGACGGGTAGAACCCAAACTGAAATTCACCCCTCAACATTTGGCGACCACACCCGGAGGATCGTGCCTAGCTCACAAATGACACACATAGGAGGCGCCGTTTCTGACACTACATGAGCTCAAGCGGACGACCATCCTATTAACCTCGATCAGGTAACATTAGAGGACTATGACAGCGAGGAAGAAACACCGATCCTAGTTGTCATCAAGCAATCGGTGAACCATAAATCTCGACCAGCGAAACCCACGCCGCTAACTCTATAAGGCATGCAAGAAGAACTGAAGAAATGTACTCGAAGGAGGCAGGAGTTGGAAAACTGGATAACGCAAGCAGTTGAAGAATGACAAAGTGTCCCTGAAGAAACAAGAAAAGATGATAGACGCAAGGCTGATAAGACAGCAGTAGCATCACAAGAGGAGATCGCCGAATACCTAGAGCAGAACTACAATGTAATGAAACAAGACAACCGATGCCGCGTAAGTAGCCCATATCCCGCACACATCCGAGGGTACCCATACCCCGAAGATTATACTTCCCACAATTCAAAATATACGAAGGTCAGGGAAACGCGCGGGAACATCTCAGCCGATTTTTATCATCCATGAACGACAGAGCCAATGATGAAAACTATGCCATGGTGCGCGAGTGTGCGGCTTGATTTTGCATTGTTGCCATGGAAAGCGCAAAGATGCGGCTTGATTTGGCATTGTTGCCATGGTGCGCAGAGATGCGGCTTGATTTGGCATTGTTGCCATGGTGCGTAGTGTACGGCTTGATTTGGCATTGTTGCCATGGTGCGCAGAGATGCGGCTTGGTTTGGCATTGTTGCCATGGTGCGCAAAGATGCGGTTTGATTTGGCATTGTTGCCATGGTGCGCAAAGATGCGGTTTGATTTGGCATTGTTGCCATGGTGCGCAGTGTGCGGCTTGATTTGGCATTGTTGCCATGGTGCGCAGATGCGGCTTGGTTTGGCATTGTTGCCATGGTGCGCAGCATGTGCGGCTTGATTTGGAATTAGGGTTCGTGTTGAAAACCTAACTGTATTTTGAAAAAATACCCCTATTAATTATTTACACCTGAGTTAAATGCTCTTAGTTAATGTGTTGCGGGTAACACTAGGTCATGAGGTTTTACGATTTTACCCCTTGTTTAAAAACCACCATCAACATCAGGGGCTTTGTTGCGAGGTAAGCATAAGATGGTGACAAACTATTAACAGCAAACCGTAAAGAAAATTGAAGGAGGCTTGTCTGACCTTCTATAAATAGGATTTGGAATCCTTGCCTCTGGTAGTTTTGCACAAATCGGGAGGCTGGCGCAATTGGGGAGTCAACATCATTGAGAGACAGGAAGCTGGGCGGCATTGAGAAGTTGACGTGAGCTAGGAAACTGGGCGTGCTAGATGGTGGGACCGGCGCAAGGTAGGGAAGCTGTGCGAGCTTGCTGGCGTGACTTGGGCGGTCATTGGGAAGTTGACGCGAGTTAGGAAACTGGGCGTGCTAGCTAGTGGGACCGGCGCAAGGTAGGAAAGCTGTGCGTGCTTGCTGGCATGACTTGGGCGGTCATTGGGAAGTTGGCGAGTTGGGAAACTGAGCGTGCTAGCTGGGACCGGTGCAAGGTAGGGAAGCCATGTGTGCTTGCTGGCATGACTTGGGCGGTCATTGGGAAGTTGGCGAGTTGGGAAACTGAGCGTGCTAGCTGGCGGGATCGGTGTAAGTTGGGGAAGCTGATTGCGCTAGCTGGCGAGACCGGTGTAAACAAGGTGGGAGTAGGTGTTTCTACATATAGCAAAGTTTCCTTGTTTTGCCTTCCTTCACGTGCGCGGCTTCGATCAGGGCATTGTCCATGCTAAAACTGGGAAGCGTGATGTCCCTCATTGCTTCCTTTCCTTTTTAAAGTTCCGTATTCATACCCAACGTAATTGCATCATCTCCTCGTTGAGAAAGGGTTCTTCTTGTTGAGTTTCTCTCTTTGTCATGTCGCACAGAGACGAACCATCTTCTAACCAGCCGGGTTCTCCGGGTGAAGGCGCGAGGTCGACTCGCGGGCAGAGCATCCCAACAAAGGTTATTCGGGTTAAGAAAATCATACCGGTATGTTTTCTTCTTCTTTGGTGGACCGACGTACGCTTTACCGCTTGTTTGATGAATGGAAAATTTTCCTTTTGTGCAGAGATATCCTGTTGGAGCATGGGTTAGTGTTATCGACGAGGATGACCTAGTCGTTCCCCTCCCTTCAAATCCAACCTTGTTGACTGCTGCAGACTTGGAGAACGCTGATTTAGGGCTCTCTTGTCATGAATACCCCTATGCAGGTTCGTCGTTTGGGACTCGTATGAGGTGTCTCTCCTCCAATTATCGAAATGTTAGCGGTTTCCTGGTGCGGAAAGAATTCGTGGTCCTTTATACGAGGATATGGAAGACATGCGGCCATATCGCTACCAGGAGCGTAGTGAAGTGATGTTCGTCCGCTTTGGTTTCCGTAGTGAACTGTCTTTTGCCAATGATTGCTGAGATGGAGAATACGTCCATCCGTGCCACTGCAGAGCTAGCCATTCAAAGGTGGGAGAACATGGTATCCACCTGCGAATCCTTGGAGTTTAATATCAGCTGGTTGCGGCATCGTCTCAATATTGTGAAAGTCGACAGAGCTGGTATTCTTGTTGGTGTGATTCCTACCACAGAAACCATGCTGGAAGAGGAGAAAGCTTTGGCCTTGAAGTCTCGGAGGATTGAAGATTTAACTCGAGACTTGAAGAGTAGGAATTTTTGATGTTGCATGTTGCGGGGAAGTGATTAGGCGTAGTATGCCTTAAGCCACTTTCTCGTTGATGACTGTCTCTAGATTTCCCCATCTTCTTTGATAATCTTGTAGTAACCATCGTCATACGCTTTAGTGATTATGTACGGCCCTTCCCACTTGGGAGAAAACTTGGTGCCGATGCATCTTTGTTGGATGTGACATCGCGATGCTCGAAATTACATGATGACATATTCTCGGATAGTGCAGGCTCTGGATCCTCCGCGGCCTCGTAAAGTGTTGAAGGCGTCTTCTAGACAGAAAGGTGATGATATTCTTGCGCTGCACCCTTGAAGAGTAGAGGACCTTGTTGTGGGTAAGGATTTTTGGTAGACTGTGTCTTCGGAGCTTTGATGATGAAGGGATCCCATGTATATCTTCCGTCCTCAAGTATGGTTTACGTGTTTCCATCTTTGTAGTAATTGCTGGCGCGGTGAAGCTCTGGCTGGTATCAACGAATGAGGGGCAACAGGTTCTTGGTAGGAGATGTAATCGGAGAAACTACATTGTCGTGGTAACAAAGTAGGTTGGTGATGTTCTATGGGCTTAGTGGAAGTAAAAGGATTGGCCGGATGCTTCCATGATCACGAGTTTTGGCGAGATGGATTAAAAGGTGTCCATGACTACGAAGATTGGCGGGCTGTGACTATGTTCCTTGATATGAGGAGTGTGGCGCACGACCCTTTCGCAGGAAGGAGTGGCGTTGAACGAACGTTGAAGCCGCCTTGGCTCTTTGGAGAATGTTGATGTGTAGCTACTTCTGGAGAGAACATTGATGTAGAGCTACTTCTGGAGAGAACGTTGAAATGACATCTTGCAACTCTCAGAGCCTTGACGGCTACCATTTTGAAGTCGGAGGCTGCGTCGCGTTCTGTCAAACTCGACATCCCTCAAGAGAACAGAGGTTAGGAGTCCCCAGTTACATCTATCGATCGTGCTTTCTAGGAGAGGTTGGGGTTTGGGAACGGCTTTCCTGGCTGGAAACCTGCTTTCCCGATGCAGTGCGGTTGAGGGGTGCAAATATTTCTTGACGCTACGCCTTGAGAAATATAGAATCTCACATAACTGTTTCATCATAGATCGTACGACTTTGTGGTCGAAGTTTCCATTGTGCGGAAGAAGTGTCTCCATGAACTCAGGAGAGTTGTTGATTTCCCTTGCTTTCGATTTTGGAGAAGTCTTTCCTGATCTTCCCGTGTGACGAAATTGGATTGCTTATCCTCTTCTACCGGGCGTCCAAGAGCAATGCGAGCCTCTTCATCTATAAACGCACGTCCTGCTGAAGTATCTTTTGTCTTTTCATCAAATCAACAGTGCTAAAAGGAGGTCGGCTTCTTCCGGATCTTCCAGTATCTTGCCCTGATGGTGGAGTAGCCTCTCTGGTGATAGTTGGAGCTTCCATGCTTGAAGAACCGTTGGGGTGGCGGAAGTGGCTCTGTTCCGTGATCGTAAGTGTATCGTGCAGAGATGACACGGTTTGATCACGAAGTCTGGAGCCATGGCGCTATTTCGAAGGGCGAGGATGGTCTTTGGAAGGGCGCAAGATGTTAGCGCTGGAAGGATGCGAACTGTTATCACAAAGTGTGGCACTGCGACAGGCATGCGTGTGCGGCATGTGTGCCTGGCATGGGCGTCTGGTAAGCGCGCCTGGCAAGCGCGTCTGGTAGGCGCTGGATCGTCTTGGAATGGGCGCTGGCTTGGTGTGGACGCTGGCTTGGATTTCGGTATGGTGTGGACCATTGGCTTGGCACGGTGCTGGCTTGGCGTGGCTTGGACTTGTTCCCGCGGGCCCAGTTGCCTCTTCCCATACGTAGCTCAAACAGGAAATCCTTTCCTTATTCAAATTCAAAAAGTGTTATGCTTATGAAATGGGTTGGCTCCCCTTTTTACCTCGTATCTTTGTTATCACGTCATGGTGTTAGCGGTAGCGGTAGTGACAAAGTGGGCAAGCATATCCCGCCTATGTACTCCAGCGTTTCTTTTTCAATTTGTTTTATTGTTTTCTTGTCTTTGGTGTAAACCGTAGCCATAGGTATGCCTTTCATAAACTTGTGGAAATACTTCATCATAAATAATTCTTCAAATGTCACCGTAGTAACGTCTCGCTAATAGTGACAGTAATTATTATTGTGCAAAGTAGGTATGTACGGGTAGGTGAATTTTTTTTTTTTTGAAAGGAAAACAAAGCGCCTGGTTTATGGTTTTTGTCTTCTGGATTTCTTGGGTTGATAGATAAATGTTACCTTTTGAGGATATTGGATTATTTCGGGATGAATGGTTTTGATAATATAACTCGATTATGTTTTGGGAAAGGAATATTGCTTTTATGAAAGTGTGTGCTAGCAATAGGCACAAGACGCAATAGTATGGCGGTTTTATTAAGAACCTAAAAACAGATCGTATATCTTGCCCAATCTAAATTTACTCACTTGCAAACACGCTCTCTCCAAGTAAAAGGCGCTTTGTCAGTAGCAAGGCGGCTTTCTTGGTAGCATCGCTTGATTAGTCCCCAATTCTTTGGTAGCGTCTTCCGAGTCCCGATTTTCTGGTGTAGTTTTAACAACTCGATAACCGGGTTGTCTGGCGATTGAGTCGGACCGAGTCGCAAGTCCCCAATCGCTGGTAGCATCTTCAACGAGTCCCAGTTTTGGTGTAGTTTTACATTTGGTAACCGGGTCGTCTGGCTTGATTGAGTCGGATTGAGTCGCCTTCCCCTACCATCATGACATCCGGGTCGAAGAAAGAGATCGACAGGTCGACATTGTAGTCGATAGATCAATCCTCCCATTTGTGGTCGCCAATTGTTTATGGGTAAAAATCGTTTCCGCCGATTTCGGTAATTTCGGTAAGTGAGTGAGAAACCGGTTCAAACCCTAAACAAATGTGCCGCACGTGAGCACTTTATAGATTCGAGAGATCAACTGCACAAGTCCGGCCTAAACCAAGAAATGGCCGTTCCAGCACTTGCTTCGGTCACAAAGTGGAGGAGAAGGGTTGGTTTGGGGAGGGAAGCAAAGAAAGGTGTTGAGACGAGAACAGTTCCGGGAGAGTAGTATCTCGACTTGTATCAGAAAGTGAAAGCTTAGGAAGCTTGCAAGAGGTGGAAGCTTCTTTGGGAGATCTTGCAAAGTTGCCTTCCTGAGAGTGTAGTATTTTTCTCCTGACCGAGACTTGTTGTCTGGTGGAAATAGGTAAGACCTATTTATACAAGTCGAGATTGAAACGTACTGGCCTCATGAAGGAAGAGAGTAAAGGGTAAAATAATGGGAGGAGGTGGTAACCGCATGGAGTTAATGGGTGAAAACGTTTTCACCATTATTTCCTCTTTTATTTGACCGCTTTATTCCTTTTCACGCTTTCTTAATGTGAGCATAGTGTACGCTGCATGCTGTGACCGCCAAACCAAAACCCTAGAAAGCATCCCCCAGTTTGTGTTGACGTCTCGAGTGTTGGTTGCATCTTGAGTGCAAGTGGTGCTGCTAGGGCGCATGTGGCATGTGCCAATGGCATGTGTGGAATGCCTTTGTTGCGAGTTGCACCTCGAGCGCAAGTGGCAATGCTGCTAGAGCTGCTAGTGGCGTGTGTGGCATGTGCCAATGGCGTGTGTGGAACGCCTTGGTGGTAGGTTGCACGGTTTTCAAGTTAGGCTACCAGCGTGTGTGTTTGGCATGTGCCAATGGCATGCGTGGCCATTAAGGCCGTGGCCTTGGTGGTAGGTTACACGGTTTGCAAGTTAGGCTACCAGCGTGTGTGTTTGGCATGTTCCAATGGCACGTACGGCCATGTTGACCTAGTTGCAAGTCTTGCAAGCCTATGGCGCTATATTTGGCGCGTGCTAATGGCATAGCGACTTGGAAATATGGCTTGCGGTACGTGTTGGCATGTGCCAATGGCACGTACGGCCATGTTGATCTAGTTGCAAGTCTTGCAAGCCTAGGGCGCTATATTTGGCGCGTGCTAATGGCATGTAGCGACTTGGAAATATGGCTTGCAGTACGTGTTGGCATGTGCCAATGGCACGTACGGCCATGTTGACCTAGTTGCAAGTCTTGCAAGCCTAGGGCGCTATATTTGGCGCGTGCTAATGGCATAGCGACTTGGAAATATGGCTTGCGGTACGTGTTGGCATGTGCCAATGGCACGTACGGCCATGTTGACCTAGTTGCAAGTCTTGCAAGCCTAGGGCGCTATATTTGGCGCGTGCTAATGGCATAGCGACTTGGAAATATGGCTTGCGGTACGTGTTGGCATGTGCCAATGGCACGTACGGCCATGTTGACCTAGTTGCAAGTTTTGCAAGCCTAGGGCGCTATATTTGGCGCGTTCTAATGGCATAACGACTTGGAAATATGGCTTGCGGTACGTGTTGGCATGTGACAATGGCACGTACGGCCATGTTGACCTAGTTGCAAGTCTTGCAAGCCTAGGGCGCTATATTTGGCGTGTGCCAATGGCATAGCAGCTTGGAAATATGGCTTGCGGTACGTGTTGGCATGTGCCAATGGCACGTACGGCCATGTTGACCTAGTTGCAAGTCTTGCAAGCCTAGGGCGCTATATTTGGCGCGTGCTAATGGCATAGCGACTTGGAAATATGGCTTGCGGTACGTGTTGGCATGTGCCAATGGCACGTAAGGCCATGTTTACCTAGTTGCAAGTCTTGCAAGCCTAGGGCGCTATATTTGGCGTGTGCTAATGGCATAGCGACTTGGAAATATGGCTTGCGGTACGTGTTGGCATGTGCCAATGGCACGTACGTCCATGTTGACCTAGTTGCAAGTCTTGCAAGCCTAGGGCGCTATATTTGGCATGTGCCAATGGCATAGCGGCTTGGAAATATGGCTTGAGACGTGTTGGCATGTGCCAATGGCACGTACGGCCATGTTGACCTAGTTGCAAGTCTTGCAAGCCTAGGGCGCTATATTTGGCATGTGCTAATGGCATATCGGCTTGGAAATATGGCTTATGGACGTGTTGGCATGTGCCAATGGTACGACGGCCATGTTGACCTAGTTGCAAGTCTTGCAAGCCTAGGGCGCTATATTTGGCGTGTGCCAATAGCATAGCGGCTTGGAAATATGGCTTTATGGTACGTGTTGGCATGTGCCAATGGTACGTACGGCCATGTTGACCTAGTTGCAAGTCTTGCAAGCCTAGGGCGCTATATTTGGCGTGTGCCAATGGCATAGCGGCTTGGTTTTGGCGTTGTTGCCATGGTGCGCAGTGTGCGGCTTGGTTTGGCATTGTTGCCATGGTGCGCAGCATGCGGCTTGGTTTGGCATTGTTGCCATGGTGCGCAAGATGCGCTTGGTTTGGTTTGGCATTGTTGCCATGGTGCGCAGATGCGGCTTGGTTTGGCATTGTTGCCATGGTGCGCGAAGATGCGGCTTGGTTTGGCATTGTTGCCATGGTGCGCGAAGATGCGGCTTGATTTGGCATTGTTGCCATGGTGCGCATTGAGATGCGGCTTGATTTGGCATTGTTGCCATGGTGCGCAGCAAAGATGCGGCTTGATTTGGCATTGTTGCCATGGTGCGCGAGATGCGGCTTGGTTTGGCATTGTTGCCATGGTGCGTGATGTGCGGCTTTGATTTGGCATTGTTGCCATGGGCGCAAAGATGCGGCTTGATTTGGCATTGTTGCCATGGTGCGCAAAGATGCGGCTTGATTTGGCATTGTTGCCATGGTGCGTAGTATGCGGCTTGGTTTGGCATTGTTGCCATGGTGCGCAGATGCGGCTTGATTTGGCATTGTTGCCATGGTGCGCAAAGATGCGACTTGATTTGGAATTGTTGCCATGGTGCGCAGCATGCGCTTGATTTGGCATTGTTGCCATGGTGCAAGATGCGACTTGATTTGGCATTGTTGCCATGCGCGCGCAGATGCGGCTTGGTTTGGCATTGTTGCCATGGTGCGCAGGTGTGCGGCTTGATTTGGAATTAGGTTACGTGTTGAAAACCCTAATCTGGTATTTTTAAAAATACCCCTATTAATTATTTACACCTGAGTTAAATGCTCTTAGTTAATGTGTTGCGGGTAACACTAGGTCATGGGGTTTTACGATTTTACCCCTTGTTTAAAAACCACCATCAACAACATGGTGCGCAGTGTGCGGCTTGGTTTGGCATTGTTGCCATGGTGCGCAGTATGCGGCTTGGTTTGGCATTGTTGCCATGGTGCGCAGTATGCGGCTTGATTTGGCATTGTTGCCATGGTGCGCAGCGTGCGGCTTGATTTGGCTTTGTTCCATGGTGCGCAGTATGCGGCTTGGTTTGGCATTGTTGCCATGGTGCGCAGTGTGCGGCTTGATTTTGCATTGTTGCCATGGTGCGCAACATGCGGCTTGATTTGGCATTGTTGCCATGGTGCGCAGCATGCGGCTTGATTTGGCATTGTTGCCATGGTGCGCAGCATGCGGCTTGATTTGGCATTGTTGCCATGGTGCTAAAGATATGCGGCTTGGTTTGGCATTGTTGCCATGGTGCGCGAAGATGCGGCTTGATTTGGCATTGTTGCCATGGTGCGCAAAGATGCGGCTTGATTTGCATTGTTGCCATGGTGCGCAGTAGCAGCGGCTTGATTTGGCATTGTTGCCATGGTGCATGAGATGCGGCTTGGTTTGGCATTGTTGCCATGGTGCGTGATGTGCGGCTTGATTTGGAATTAGGTTACGTGTTGAAAACCCTAACTGGTATTTTGAAAAATACCCCTATTAATTATTTACACCGAGTTAAATGCTCTTAGTTAATGTGTTGCGGGTAACACTAGGTCATGGGGTTTTACGATTTTACCCCTTGTTTAAAAACCACCATCAACATCAGGGGCTTTGTTGCGAGGTAAGCATAAGATGGTGACAAACTATTAACAGCAAACCGTAAAGAAAATTGAAGGAGGCTTGTCTGACCTTCTATAAATAGGATTTGGAATCCTTGCCTCTGGTAGTTTTGCACAAATCGGGAGTCTGGCATAATTGGGGAGTCAACATCATTGAGAGACAGAAGTCGGGTGGCATTGAGAAGTTGACGTGAGCTAGAAACAAGGCGTGCTAGATGGTGGGACCGGCGCAAGGTAGGGAAGTCGTGCGTGCTTGCCGGGCGTGACTTGGGCGGTCATTGGGAAGTTGACGCGAGTTAGAAATCAAGGCGTGCTAGCTAGTGGGACCGGCGCAAGGTAGGGAAGCTGTGCGTGCTTGCTGGCGTGACTTGGGCGGTCATTGGGAAGTTGGCGAGTTGGGAAACTGAGCGTGCTAGCTGGGACCGGTGCAAGGTAGGGAAGCCATGTGTGCTTGCTGGCATGACTTGGGCGGTCATTGGGAAGTTGGCGAGTTGGGAAACTGAGCGTGCTAGTGGGCGGGACGGGCGTAAGTTGGGGAAGGCGATTGCGCTTAGAAATGGCGAGACCGTGTAAACAAGGTGGGAGTAGGTGTTTCTACATATAGGAAAGTTTCCTTGTTTTGCCTTCCTTCACGTACGCGGCTTCGATCAGGGCATTGTCCATGCTAAAATCTGGAAGCGTGATGTCCCTCATTGCTTCCTTTCCTTTTTTAAAGTTCCGTATTCATACCCAACGTAATTGCATCATCTCCCTCGTTTGAGAAAGGGTTCTTCTTGTTGAGTTTCTCTCTTTGTCATGTCGCACAGAGACGAACCATCTTCTAACCATCCAGGTTCTCCAGGTGAAGGCGCGAGGTCTGACTCTGGCAGGAGCATCCCAACAAAGGTTATTCGGGTTAAGAAAATCATACCGGTATGTTTTCTTCTTCTTTGGTGGACCGACGTACGCTTTACCGCTTGTTTGATGAATGGAAAATTTTCCTTTGTGCAGAGATATCCAGTTGGAGCATGGGTTAGTGTTATCGACGATGATGACCTAGTCGTTCCCCTCCCTTCAAATCCAACCTTGTTGATCGGCTTGCAGACTTGGAGAACGATGATTTAGGGCTCTCTTGTCATGAATACCCCTATGCAGTTCGTCGTTTGGGACTCGTATGAGGTGTCTCTCCTCCAATTATCGAAATGTTAGCGGTTTTTCTCGGAAGTGCGGAAAGAATTCGTGGTCCTTTATACGAGGATATGGAATACATGCGGCCATATCGCTACCAGGAGCGTAGTGAAGTGATGTTCGTCCGCTTTGGTTTCCGTAGTGAACTGTCTTTTGCCAATGATTGCTGAGATGGAGAATACGTCCATCCGTGCTGCTGCAGAGCTAGCCATTCAAAGGTGGGAGAACATGGTATCCACCTGCGAATCCTTGGAGTTTAATATGTTTGGTTGCGGCATCGTCTCAATATTGTGAAAGTCGACAGAGTCGGTATTCTTGCCGGTGTGATTCCTACCACGTAAACCATCTTGGAAGAGGAGAAAGCTTTGGCCTTGAAGTCTCGGAGGATTGAAGATTTAACTCGAGACTTGAAGAGTAGGAATTTTGATGTAGCATGTTGCGGGGGAAGTGATTAGGCGTAGTATGCCTTAAGCCACGTTGATGACTGTCTCTAGCTTTCCCCATCTTCTTTGATAATCTTGTAGTAACCACCGTCATACGCTTTAGTGATTATGTACGGCCCTTCCCGCTTGGGAGAAAACTTGGTGCCGATGCATCTTCTTTGGATGTGACACTGGGATGCTCGGAAATTACATGATGACATATTCGGATAGTGCGAGCTCCGGGATCCTCGCGGCCTCGTAAAGTGTTGAAGGCGTCTTCTAGACAGAGAGGTGATGATATTCTTGCGCCGCACCCTTGAAGAGCAGAGGACCTTGTTGTGGGTAAGGATTTTTGGTAGACTGGTGTCTCTTGAGCTTTGACAGTGAAGGGATCCCATGTATATCTTCCGTCCTCAAGTATGGTTTACGTGTTTCCATCTTTGTAGTAATTGCTACTGCGGTGAAGCTCTGGCTGGTATCAACGAATGAGGGGCAACAGTTCTTGGTAGGAGATGTAATCAGGAGAAACTACATTGTCGTGGTAACAAAGTAGGTTGACTGATGTTCTATGGGCTTCCGTGAAAGTAAAAGGATTGGCCGGATGCGTAAGCGAGCAAACTGTCCATGATCACGAGTTTTGGCGAGATGGATTAAAAGGTGTCCGTGACTACGAAGATTGGCGGGGGTGACTATGTTCCTTGATATGAGGAGTGTGGCGCACGACCCTTTGCAGAAAGAGTGGCGTTGAAGCGAACGTTGAAGCGAAGCCGCCGGGAGAATGTTGATGTGTAGCTACTCCGGAGAGAACGTTGATGCAGAGCTACTGGAGAGAACGTTGAAATGACATCTTGCAACTCTCGTGAGCCTTGACGGCTACCATTTTGAAGTTGAGGCTGCGTCGCGTTCACAAACTCGACATCCCTCAAGAGAACAGAGGTTAGGAGTCCCGATTACATCTATCGATCGTGCTTTCTAGAGAGGTTGGGGTTTGGGAACGGCTTTCCCGGGCTGGAAACGCTTTGCTTTCCCGATGCGGTGCGGTTGAGGGGTGCAAATATTTCTTGACGCTACGCCTTGGAGAAATATAGAATCTCACATTATCTGTTTCATCATAGGTATGTACGACTTTGTGGTCGAAGTTTCCATTGTGCTAAGAAGTGTCTCCATGAACTCAGGAGAGTTGTTGATTTCCCTTGCTTTCGATTTTGGAGAAGTCTTTCCTGATCTTCCCGTGTGACGAAATTGGATTGCTTATCCTCTTCTACCGGGCGTCCAAGAGCAACGCGAGCCTCTTCATCTATAAACGCACGTCCTGCTGAAGTATCTTTTGTCTTTTCATCAAATCAACAGTGCTAAAAGGAGGTCGGCTTCTTCCGGATCTTCCAGTATCTTGCCCTGATGGTGGAGTAGCCTCTCTGGTGATAGTTGGAGCTTCCATGCTTGAAGAACCGTTGGGGTGGCGGAAGTGGCTCTGGTTCTGGTGATCGTAAGTGTATCGTGCAGAGATGACACGGTTTTGATCACGAAGTGCTGGAGCCATGGCGCTGTTTCGAAGGGCGAGGATGGGGCTTGGGAAGGGCGCAAGATGTTAGCGCCGGAAGGATGCGAACCGTTATCACAAAGTGTGGCACTGGGCAGCATGCGTGTGCGGCATGTGTGCCCATGGGCATGAGCGCCTGGGTAAGCGCATCCGCAAGCGCGTCCCTAGTAGGCGCCTCGGATCGTCTTGGAATGGGCGCTGGCTTGGTGTGGACGCTGGCTTGGATTTCGGTATGGTGTGGACCATTGGCTTGGCACGGTCTTTGGCTTGGCGTGGCTTGGACTTGTTCCTCGGGCCCAGCTTGCCTCTTCCCATACGTAGCTCAAACAGAAATCCTTTCCTTATTCAAATTCAAAAAGTGTTATGCTTATGAAATGGGTTGGCTCCCCTTTTTACCTCGTATCTTTGTTATCACGTCATGGTGTTAGCGGTGAGCGGTAGCGTAGTGACAAAGTGGGCAAGCATATCCCGCCTATGTACTCCAATGCTTTCTCTTTCAATTTGTTTTATTGTTTTCTTGTCTCGGGTGTAAACCGTAGCCATAGGTATGCCTTTCATAAACTTGTGGAAATACTTCATCATAAATAATTCTTCAAATGTCACCGTAGTAACGTCTCGCTAATAGTGATGTAATTATTATTGCAAAGTAGGTATGTACTGGGTAGGTGAATTTTTTTTTTGAAAGGCAAACAAAGCGCCTGGTTTATGGTTTTGTCTTCTCGGATTTCTTGGGTTGATAGATAAATGTTACCTTTTGAGGATATTGGATTATTTTCGGGATGAATGGTTTTGATAATATAACTCGATTATGTTTTGGGAAAGGAATATTGCTTTTATGAAGTGTGTGCTAGCAATAGGCACAAGACGCAATAGTATGGCGGTTTTATTAAGAACCTAAAAACAGATCGTATATCTTGCCCAATCTAAATTTACTCACTTGCAAACACGCCTCTCTCCAAGTAAAAGGCGGCTTTGCTGGTAGCATCGCCAGTTAGTCCCCAATTGCCGGGTAGCGTCTCAAGCGAGTCCCCAGCTTTTCTCGGGTGTAGTTTTAACAACCGATAACCGGGTTGTCCGGCAATTGAGTCTGACCGAGTCGCAAGTCCCCAATCGCTCGGTAACATCTTCAACGAGTCCCCGCCAGTGTAGTTTTACAACCGGTAACCGGTCGTCTGGCGCTTGAGTCGGATTGAGTCGCCTTCCCCTACCATCTTGACATCCGGGTCGAAGAACGAGATCGACAAATCCGACATTGTAGCCGATAGATCAATCCTCCCGCCGTGGTCGCCAATTGTTTATGGGTAAAAATCGTTTCGCCGATTTGGTAATTTCTGTAAGTGAGTGAGAAACTGGGTTCAAACCTAAACAAATGTGCTGCACAAGAGCACTTTATAGATTCGAGAGATCAATGCATGACAAGTCCGGCCTAAACCAAGAAATGGCCGTTCCAGACTTGCTTTTTTCACAAAGTGAAATAGAAGGGTTGGTTTGGGGAGGGAAGCAAAGAAAGGTGTTGAGACCGGAATAGTGCAGGAGAGTAGTATCTCAACTTGTATCGTAAAGTGAAAGCTTAGGAAGCTTGCAAGAGGTGGAAGCTTCTTTGGGAGAGCTTGCAAAGTTGCCTTTCCGAGAGTGTAGTATTTTCTCTCCGACCGAGACTTGTTGTCCGGTGAAATAGGTAAGACCTATTTATACAAGTCGAGATTGAAACGTACTCGGCCTCATGAAGGAAGAGAGTAAAGGGTGAAATAATGGGAGGAGGTGGTAACCGCATGGTGTTAATGGGTGAAAACGTTTTCACCATCGTTTCCTCTTTTATTTGACCGCTTTATTCCTTTTCACGCTTTCTTAATGTGAGCGTAGTGTACGCCGCATGTCAGGACCGCCAAACCAAAACCCTAGAAAGCATCCCCGGTTTGTGTTGACGTCTCGAGTGTTGGTTGCATCTTGAGTGCAAGTGGTGCCGCTAGGGGCGCATGTGGCATGTGCCAATGGCATGTGTGGAATGCCTTTGTTGTGAGTTGCACTCGAGCGCAAGTGGCAATGCCAGAGCCGCTAGTGGCGTGTGTGGCATGTGCCAATGGCGTGTGTGGAACGCCTTGGTGGTAGGTTGCACGGTTTGCAAGTTAGGCTACCGGCGTGTGTGTTTGGCATGTGCCAATGGCATGCGTGGCCATTAGGGCCGTGGCCTTGGTGGTAGGTTGCATTGGTTTGCAAGTTAGGCTACCAGCGTGTGTGTTTGGCATGTGCCAATGGCACGTACGGCCATGTTGACCTAGTTGCAAGTCTTGCAAGCCTAGGGCGCTATATTTGGCGCGTGCTAATGGCATAGCGACTTGGAAATATGGCTTGCGGTACGTGTTGGCATGTGCCAATGGCACGACGGCCATGTTGACCTAGTTGCAAGTCTTGCAAGCCTAGGGCGCTATATTTTGCGCGTGCTAATGGCATAGCGACTTGGAAATATGGCTTGCGGGACGTGTTGGCATGTGCCAATGGCACGTACGGCCATGTTGACCTAGTTGCAAGTCTTGCAAGCCTAGGGCGCTATATTTGGCGCGTGCTAATGGCATAGCGACTTGGAAATATGGCTTGCGGTACGTGTTGGCATGTGCCAATGGCACGTACGGCCATGTTGACCTAGTTGCAAGTCTTGCAAGCCTAGGGCGCTATATTTGGCGTGTGCCAATGGCATAGCGGCTTGGAAATATGGCTTGCGGATGCGTGTTGGCATGTGCCAATGGCACGACGGCCATGTTGACCTAGTTGCAAGTCTTGCAAGCCTAGGGCGCTATATTTGGCGTGTGCCAATGGCATAGCGGCTTGGAAATATGGCTTGCGGTACGTGTTGGCATGTGCCAATGGTACGTACGGCCATGTTGACCTAGTTGCAAGTCTTGCAAGCCTAGGGCGCTATATTTGGCGTGTGCCAATGGCATAGTTTGGCTTGGTTTTGGCGTTGTTGCCATGGTGCGCAGTGTGCGGCTTGGTTTGGCATTGTTGCCATGGTGCGCTTGATTTGGCAGCAGCAGTATGCGGCTTGGTTTGGCATTGTTGCCATGGTGCTCGAGATGCGGCTTGGTTTTGGCATTGTTGCCATGGTGCGAGTATGCGTGCATGCATGGCATTTGGCATTGTTGCCATGGTGCGCATGATGCGGCTTGATTTGGCATTGTTGCCATGGTGCGCGGTGTGCGGCTTGATTTGGCATTGTTGCCATGGTGGCGGCGCAGATGATGCGGCTTGATTTGGCATTGTTGCCATGGTGCGAGCATGCGGCTTGATTTGGCATTGTTGCCATGGTGCGTTTAAAAGTGTGCGGCTTGATTTAGCATTGTTGCCATGGTGCGCAAAAGATGCGGCTTGATTTGGCATTGTTGCCATGGTGCGTGAAAGATGCGGCTTGATTTGGCATTGTTGCCATGGTGCGCAGATGTGCATTGGCTTGATTTGGCATTGTTGCCATGGTGCGCAGCATGCGCTTGATTTGGCATTGTTGCCATGGTGCGCAAAGATGCGGCTTGGTTTTGATTTGGCATTATTGCCATGGTGCGTTAGCAGATGCGCTTGATTTGGCATTGTTGCCATGGTGCGCGGTGTGCGGCTTGGTTTGGCATTGTTGCCATGGTGCGTAGATATGCGGCTTGATTTGGCATTGTTGCCATGGCATTGTTCAGTGCGCAGATGCGGCTTTGATTTGGCATTGTTGCCATGGTGCGCAGATGTGCGGCTTGATTTGGCATTGTTGCCATGGTGCGCGAGTATGCGGCTTGGTTTGGCATTGTTGCCATGGTGCGCGAGTGTGCGCTTGATTTGGAATTAGGTTCGTGTTGAAAACCCTAACTGGGTATTTTGAAAAATACCCCTATTAATTATTTACACTGAAAGTTAAATGCTCTTAGTTAATGTGTTGCGGGTAACACTAGGTCATGGGGTTTTACGATTTTACCCCTTGTTTAAAAACCACCATCAACACCAGTATTTTAAATTAATATTTTATTTGGTCCTGCTACCAATAATTCATCAGATGAGCAATATTTGCTAAGACTAAGGAATATTGGTTCAACTATCAATATTCAACAATCCATCGAATGAGAAATATTTGCTCACCTTAACTATCAACATTTACTTGAGAATTATACCTATGTACACGTTCAATTCATGAGTCTTTAACATTTGCAAAATCACGTTCGACTCAAGAATACAAGGACTCATCGTCCCATAAAGTCAACAACGACTAACTAAATACACGTCGCTTTGCAGACTCCACAATCACGAAACATCAATCGTGTCACATGGGGGATATTAACTAGGGTTTTGGTCTGGCGGTCTACAACACGTGTGTTCATATACACGATGAGAATGTGAGCAAGTCGTGCAATCAGTTGGAGGAGTTAGCAAAGTAGTGGATAGAAAATCAACCAAGTCTCCGCACGATGAGCAACTGGTTTTAACACGATTTCCACTTCCCCACTCTTTGACTCCAGCAACTGTCACACTTCATGGGATCAAGATGTTTACAATTCTATCAATATGAATAAGTTTCTGAATCATGATTGAAAACAAGACAGTCTTTCGTCAAAAGACAACAAGAGATTAACAACTCAACGTCTGAGCAATTACTCTCAACATAGCAAATTCAATCAATCAGAGCTTATCTTATTTCTTCACGCAGAATACACAACACACCTACAATCTTCGATCACCATTAATCTCACACATTTCTCAGCTTCCCTCATACAGATCGACCCATCCTCTCTTATGACCGAATTAACTCTAGAACGGCCATTGTCTTGGTTTAGGCCGGAGTCCTACAGATTGATCTCTCGAATTCAAAGCACTCCCTTTTTTACAGTGCATCTGTGTGAGGTTTGAAAGTTCACTCGATTCAAGGAGTTTCCTCCGCACGGTCGTCTCCTCAATTCCGTAAAAATCAGCAACTCATTTTGCCCCATCTACAGTTACCAACTGAGCCCCTTTGTCACCACTGTTCTCCCAACAACACTTGCATGCAAATTGATGCTTTTTGCCCTTTACGCTCCAAAGGGACGTTTTCTCTTTTTTTTTTTTTGCTACCAAGAACGCGATTGCACATAATAAACTCAAACTCACACATAAGATACACAATTTACATGAAAACTCACAAAGAAAGCATAAACAATAGATAAATATCAAGGTATTTATGACACCTATCACAAGTGAATCATGCTAATAAATACCTAAGGAGTTTCTGATGGCCCTGAAATTCAAACTTATGTTGAGCCGGATTTGACTCGACGGTCGGGTCCAACCCAACTAGCAAGACCGGATTTTCAAGGCGTCAATATGGAACATGATATTTTATTTTTCATAAAGTACATAAATAATAAACACAATTTCACTCAATTTACTTCAAAATATATCCATAAAAAGATGTTCAAAAATAAAATTCATTAGAATTCTAAGGAAAAATATATAAGATCTCCACTCATTATAGGTCACTCAAAGCAAGAAACTTTTATAAGCATAAAAGAGAATTTTGAGAACATATTTTGTACTTGGTCTTCTATTTATCTTTCTCAAGCAGGGAGAGGTACCATGATCAAGCATGTCCTTAACTTTGTTCGGTTTATCAGATGAGCACATTCAGGCTTCCAAATAACCTTATTCAACAACTGACAAGCATTGGGAGGAAGTTTTTCTTGGGATACAATAACAACAAAGGTCATAATCCAATTGCTTGGCTCAATGTTTGTAAGCCTAAAGAAATGGGTGATCTGGATTTTAGTGATCTAGAAAAACTCAATCTAGCTCTTCTTACTAAACTTGCATGGAGAATATGCAATGAACCTAATATCTGATGACATAAGTTTTAAGCAGCAAATACTTCAAATATGGTGATATAATACATCAGAATATCTCAACAACAAACTGCTCTTACACTTGGAATGACATTACCAAGGGTTTGGAAATTTTACAACAAAATTACTTTATAGAGGTCAATAATGGCACGAAAACAACAATATGGAAAGATAGATGGATCCCTAGCATGAATCATCCATCAGTTCTAATAAGTGACCTGTACAGATTCTATGAAGATGTTTTTAACTTCTTCAACTCCGATTCTTATCTCTCGGAATGTAAGTCTTCTGAATAAGTTGTTTGATTCTCGATAAAACAAGTAAAATTCAAGCTCTATTTGTAGACAGCAGTAAGGAAAACGTAATGATATGGATGCCTGCTAAAGATGAAAATTTTTTAGTGAAAAGTACTTACAAGATGCTGATTTACATTGACAGTGAAGTGCTAATCAATGGGGTTGTTGTATATAAGAGTTGTAAAGTGGAAGGCTTTATGGAGTTGTAAAGTGGCTCATCGCATTAAATTATTTGCATGAGAATGCATAAGAGGAATTAATTCCACAAAGATTAAAAGAGATATTTACAATGATAGTCTGGATGCCAAATGTGGCATTTGTGGATCATATGATGAAACTAAGGAGCACATTATTTTTGAGTGCCTACATGCAAGGGCAGTGTGGAGGGGCATCAATGTCAACATAAATGAATTCAAAAATAACTGCAATTATGTCTCTGAATGGTTACCAACTGTTTTTCTTCTAATGACTTCATATATGATGAAAGATGGATCCATTCTCTTATGATTGGAGCTTGGATTCTATGGAAAGATATATGTGATGTTGTGTTCGGGGAGTATCTCTCAACCGTCATAACTCTGTGCATAAGATCAATTATCACACTGCTTCACACATGCATACTCACAATACTACAGTTTACTCTGTTTCTAATAACATTAACATCTCATACTGGAACCCACCCTTAGAAGATGTTATTAAGTACAATGTTCCTTTGATTTTCACACTAACCAATTTGGAACTGGCATTGTGATGCATGATAACACATGTAGTTTTCTTGGGATCAAAGAAACCTATGGAGATAGAGCATTGAGCGCGGAGGCACGAGAGTGCATGGCAATACATGAGGCACTTTATTGGGCTAAAAAGATACAACACTCAAGAATACAAATAGAAGATGATGCAAAACTAGTCATTCAGTCTATCAATAAACCTTGTTCCATGGGCAATGGGACCCATCTCAGGGCAGTGAAAACCAAATCGACTTATCTTTGATTAGAGGAAATATTTTAAAGTATATTCCTTACACGGTCTTAGTCAATACTTGCGCAAATTTGCTAGCAAGCTAAACCTAAATCGGTTTAGCGCAAGCTCAAGAATAGCAAGGATCTTTTTTTCATGGGCAATGGAACCCTATTCTTAGGGTAATGAGAGTACATTATACGAGTAAAAGAACAACGTTTTATAAAGAAGCTTTGCTGGATCGGAAGTTAGAGATACAATATATATATATATATATATACAAAATTGCATATATAAGCTTTATCGAAGCTGAGACGAACAAAAATCACTTCTCGAGGAAGCTTTTCTGGAGCGAAATATAAAAAACTGCACGAGGAAGCTTTTCTGGAGAAGGAGTTAGCACGAAACAAGATTGCTTTTATCTTACGAATATTGCATCCCCATTCCACATGCCCTTTATTACCACAATAACAACAATGCTTAGTAACATACGAAGTTTGAGTTTTAATGTTACCTTTTTGTGGATCCTCTTGTATTGGAGCTTGACGATTCTTCTTCTTCTTCTTCTTCTTCTTCTTCTTCTTCTCTTTGTTCAACTTTGTTGCTTTCTTGACATTAGCAGAAGTGCTCTCTTTGATTTTCGTACTTGAAGACTATGGCTGAACATGATTCTTAGGATTGACTGGTGTTCCTTCTTTACGAGCATCTTTTACATCAGTGGAAGCCTCTAGTTTAGAAGAATTTGTAGCTTTAACAAATTTTACCTCTTTGCTAATACGTGAAGCATCTATTCCGTTATAGCCCAATCCTCGTGTATCACGATGATTTCTACTTGCTTCAACATTGAGGTTAAATTGTTTGAGCTAACATTGAACTTCTTAAGGTCCAAATTTTCTTCTTCCAATGTGTTGATTTTATCAAGAGCACTAGCTAGATCAGCCTCAAGGCGTTTTTCTTGTGTGAGATATTCTTCTTCTTTCTCTTCAAAGTTCTTTTGTTGAGAGTTAATACTTGCATCAGATTCAACAATTTTCCCTTCCAACAAATGTACTTTTTCAAGAGCCCAATTACGATCTTTCTCAGCTTTAGAAAGACTAGCACATATTTTGTCTTTAAGACTCTGTATTTGTTGTGAGAATTTTTCTTTCAGCAAGTTATGCTCTTCATCGAGATTTTCAAACTTCAAAGTTAAATCTCGTTCTCTTTCAAGTGATGAAAGAAGATCATTAGAACAAATAAGAAATTATTTGCTCAATTCCTATAGTTCAAGTATTTTTACTTTTGATCTTTCATCAGAAATCTCAAGTATAGAAATCAAAGATATCTCGTTGGAGACATCATCAATTGAGCAACCTGAAATTGAAGAACTATCTCCTTTTATGCACATATCTTGTGACACGTTAACTGAGTCTTTCTTTAGTTTTTTTCTCGTTTAACTCTACTTTGACTCATGTCTTATAAGTTGGATCGCATCAAACACATATTGTTAGATCTTTTCGTGTTTGCCTGCTCTGATACCAATTGAAAATACGAGGGTACCCAAATATACCTCAATCTAAAACTTTTCCACCTATAAGTCATTTCTCCGAAAGTGATTGTCTATGGACTGAGTCGAGACAATACAACTAATTGGTTCATACTTCGTGTGATCGTCTATGGATACGAGATCGAGACAATATGACAACAAGATAACTTGTGTGATTGACTATGGATACAAGATCGAGACAATACAAAAACGAAGTATGTTTACTTGATAAAAGGTTTGGACTTAACCAAACAAAATAGGATTGCTATCAAGTAAATAGGAATTAATGTTTGTGTATTTTACTTCTAATTATAATAAAAACAATTATAATCGCGGAAATAGAAAAGTAAAAGACACAGCAAGATTTTGTTAACGAGGAAACCGCAAATGCAGAAAAACCCCGGGACCTTGTCCATAATTGAATACTACCAGGATTAAGCCGTTATACAAAATCTAAACCAACTTCGTATAGTTGAGACCAAGCAACTAAACCTATAGTTCACCTATTTTCGTCTGTATCCCTGTGCCTCCAACTTGCATAAATTCACGCACTTGGAACAATTCCTTTGGTTCGTATTCCAAACAGTAAAGGAACAACAAATCTGTTCGGTAACAACTCTTTTCAAACAACGTGATATGAGTTTGACAAAAGGATCTTCCGTTTATCCCAATAAACTCCTTTGTCGGGTCCTTATATCTATCTTTTCAACAACTACCAAAGTAATTGTTAAGACTATGCAATCAATACTTTGAATCACAAAGAATTGTATTGACGCCGATCTACTCAACTAATCAATCAACAATATCACAAAGATAAACCGATTATAGTTGGATCCCAAACCGATCAAGCTTTGTGCACACCAAAGATTATGAACCCAAATCGAAATTCTTCTTCGTCTCAAATCTTCTTAGATCTTCAATAAACACATGCACACAATCAACTTGAATCTCTTGTGATCAAACAACACAAATGAGTCTCTGTTAACAATGGATTATCACAAGATGTCTTTAGATCTACAAACAATCTAAAGATCCCCTTGGTCGAAACTTCGATCTAGTTTGAGTGAATCTTATGCATTCTAAACAATCTATCAATCAATCATGAATGTCATTAAGATCATTCCTATTAGAAGATTCTCAAGCATAAAAAACTAGGTACAATCAAAGTTCAACAACCGTTAGTCAATCAAATCAATCAAAAACTAATAGTAAACCGCAATTATCTAGTTTCCCACCAACGGGACTCGTAGAGCTTCCAAATCCCAAAAGAAGTCTTTAAAACGAGTGGTCGTAAGTGATTTCCCTAATTAGGGTACTTTCTCTCTCCCAATCACTCAATAGATGGCTCCACCAAAAGAACAACATAACAAGGTAGTTTTGTTGGCTCGAGGATTAGTTTGCTCGAAATGCAAACTGCCTCACCTTCAATATTTATAGACCAAGGAAGTAGCCAAAAGATTGGTTTTGATTGTATCCTAAGGATGGTTGGAAGTTGTCATAATGTTGAGGTTGGAAAGTATTGATTGTTGTAATATGCTTGCTCTTGTCCACCACATATACCTGAAATAAGGATAGTACGGTATAGAATCCAACAAAGCAAGAATAAAGCCAAAAGAAAATGGCTCCCCGAGTAACCCAACAAATTAATTAATACTTTACTACCTAATTAACAAGTAATATAGGGTAGTCAAGGTCGATTCGAGATTCTAGTTGTAAAAATTGTCTAAAAAGCAAAAGAAAATCGATTAAAGATAAAGTCTAAGAGAGACAAGATCAAGGAATCCTTCTTCGTTCTGCAACAATGATTGATTATATTTCTTTTCTACTTGTTTCAAGGTCGCTTAGCTAGCCCTGAAATCCCTAATTTCACCGATCTCTTGTGTCTAGATTTAGATTAAACTAACAAATCAATCTGCATTCTAAAACAATCTATCAATCAATCATGCATGTCATTAAGATCACATTAGTAAAAACAAACGATAATCATGTGAAAAACTTCAAGATAGAATTAAAAACAAAAACTCAAATCATATTAAGAACTGAATTCATCCTCAATCAATAAAATTAGCTACTCTACAAAGAATAAGAAAAGAAAGTTTGTGTGTAGAGATGTGTAGAGAGGTGTGTGTAGAGATCTCATTTATGTGATATTCTCCAAATCTTCCAAGGATTAGAATCCTTTTCCTTACAATTCAGTTTCCAAACCAAGAATCCTCTTCGGAATTTTTGTCGGGATTGTGGGGAATTTGACCGAATAATCATTACCAAAATTAAAACTCGAGGAATATGAGTCGCTAGGAAAGTTTCCCACGCACAGAGTTAGTGAAGGACTTTCCCGTGCCAAGTTACTCTGGCGATCTATGTCTTCATTTCTGTCAGTCTAACATTCATCTAGGTAACACATTCTTCACTCGTGTTTCATTTAATTCTTCTTCAACACCGATACATGCCTTCAAATCTTCTTAGATCTTCATGTGGTACAAACACATGCACACAATCATTCTTCTTGACTATTGCTCCTAATCAATCTCTTGTGATCAAACACACATCTGATTCCATTTCCTGTGATTCTCAAAACGGAGTCTCGATTAGCAATGGATTATCACAAGATGTCTTTAGTGCCCAACATCTACAAACAATCTAAAGATCCCCAGTTACGCTAAACGAAACTTAGATCTAGGTTTGCCATTGCTCAGTGAATCTTATATCAGAATAGAAGATTCTCAATCATAAACAAACTAGGTACAATCAAAGTTCAACAACCGTTAGTCAATCAAATCAATCAAAGCTTCAACTCTAATAGTAACACCCATTCAATTATCTAGTTTCCCACCAACGGAACCCTAATTCACGATTTAATCTTGTTATGATTCAAGAATTGGTCTTGTGAGAGCTTCCAAATCCCAAAGAAGTCTTTAAAACGCAGTGGTCGTAAAGTGATTTCGCCCTAATTAGGTACTTTCCTCTCTGAATAGATGGCTCCACCAAGAGTAACAACTGGCCGAAATAATCTAGTTTGAGTGAAAAGGTAGTTTTCAAAGTTGGCTCAATCAAAAACGCAATTATCTAGGATTAGGAGTTTGTCTTTCGAAATGCAAACTTAACAAGGTAATATTTATAGACCAAGGAAGTTTGGACACCAAGGAATTTCCAAAACCGAAAAATATTCTCAAGATATGCAATATATTTCCAAATTCGGTTTCCATAATTCCGGAAATGCTTTGTCCAAATATTGATCGAAATCTCAAAAGTAGAAAATCTCCAATTAGTAAATGCACATTACCAATTTTTATTTTCTAAAGATATGCATTTTAATTCTTTGGAAATTAAAAGCATATAAAACTAAAAACCTTAATTATAAGATTCTCAATTTATTTCGATCCCGGGATTGTCCTTTAGCTATTAAGTAATATCTTTGAACAATAAAAGATAAAACGTTACTGCACATGTTCAAAGTATGTCGACATCTTTACTTTGTAAATCCTTTTTCACATTTACAATCTTGGAACCGATTTGCCACACTGCAAAACAAGTTTAGAATTGGTTCATCTGACTTCCAAGAACTATGTGATTGATTATCATGGGTTTCACGGTTCTACCAAAACAAGTTTTGGTTCTACCTCCATGTGGGTACTAGGATCAGTCACACTAGCTTTCCAAAATTTGGCTGACTAGGTACTAGGATCGGTTACCACATATTTATGGTATCTAACTTGTATTCGGTTGCACAAGTCATAGGATCGATTACCACTATCTAAGCCTTGTTGTACCTCTTACAAGGATCGATTCCCCTTTGCTTGTGATCGGTTTCACCTCTTACTAGGATCGGTTCCCCAATGTCTAGAGTTGGTCATACCAATTACAACAAATCGATCATACCATCTCGGGTGATTACTTAAGATCGGTTTCACTAATAAAAGTCATACCAATACAAAAGTCAGGCCTTGTGAATAGTTTTACCAAGATACATAAACAAGTTATAAGCAGTTATACTAAACGCACATATTGGTAATCCAAAGATTTGCAATGAATAACAATACCAATAAGACTAGCGATTTCCCTTTTGATTCACAAAACAAGTTTATGAATTGTACTTCCTTTAAACGAATGTAAAACATTGTTTCCTAGGATGAAATCTTCACCCACACCCATACATAATCACAATAGCGTTCATACGATTATGTCGATGTCTTATATACGAAGTTCAAAAGATAGACGTTATACTTCGTATTGTAATTCCTTAATACTATGTCTAACTAGAGTATAATCATTCACCCCCTTCGCAGTTATGTTTTCAATATGCACGGCTTGAAAGATACGTTAGGAATGAAACAGTTCAAGTCAAATATTACTAACCTCAAGAGGAAGGATGATGTCGTCGTTGTAGTTCCTTACTTTTTCACATTCTTCAAGTCTTCGCGTAATACTTGTAAGTCTCATATCCTAATAACTTTCTAGTAAACCTATACGAAGTTGACTCTAGTAAATAATCAAGCGACTCTTTAAATGAGTTTTGGTTCATTAAAATATGACAACCAAACTTGACATACCAACGCTTGGTGGGTTCAACCGAGCAATGCTCTAACACAATCTACCAGAAAAAATCTCATCTCTACAAATTTCATTTCTAACAAATATGGTATCCTCACAACAACGATCACAACAACAAATACCACAACAAACACAACAACAATCACAACAAGAAACGCAACAAAATATACAACAATCACAACCAATAAACACAAGAATTCATGGTGTCAAGTATACGATGTATGAAGACGAGTCACTTGCAAAAGTTATGTATTATATACAATGGATGACATCAATGGTATTTATCAAGAAAAAAAAACTTTTTATGATAGATTTTACAAAAATTTGTGAAGAAACAGTAACCCCAATAGACGTGATGGTGATGGGTTATCTCATCGTTTTCACGCAATTTCAAAGAAACTGTTAGTGAATATATAGCTTTGATCACTCAAATGTAGCACAAATGAGAAAAAGTGGTGAAGGCGAACCGGATGTGGAACGAAGATGTCGGGAAGAGTGGCAAAGATCCCACAATTTGGGCTTCCAACATGAAACTTGTTTCACCATTTTGAGTATGCTTAACAAGTTTAATCCATACTTACTGGAAGGTCATCAAGTGCCTGCAAGATCACCACATGGTCCAATCTCGCAGGATTTTCAGAATGGAGGGCATGCTTCCTCACATGATGGAACTCCAAGTAGTCAGGAACAACACAACACTAATCTAGACGTTAACACCAACATCAAGAGAAGAAGAGGAGGGGTCAGAAAGCTGCAAAAGCAGCGAGATATGCAGCCCAACGAGCGGCAGAAAGAGGTTCAAGCGAGTTCAACTATGATGATCACAAGGAATTCGAGATGCAGATAGGAGCAGATAAAGCCAGGGACCATGGCATTGCTATAAATAATCAACAAAAAATTCGTCTTTCGCGAGAACAATACTACAAGGATTATAAGATAAACAAGTTACTCTCCTTGAACATCGGCATAATGAATGAACAACAATATGCTGCATGGACTAATCAAATGGATGCGGCCGAACAACAACAAGTCCAGCCGAACAACAACAAGTCCAGACGAACAATAACAAGTCCTCGAACAAGTCCCCCTCAACAAACTGGCCAGTATGTGAATGTGGAAAAAGAAGAAGATGATGCCTTGGAAGAAAACGAAGATGAATACAATCTTGCTAACTGATTTTAATTCTTGTTTATTTAAGTTTAATTTAACTTAGTGTAGTCATTTAATTTAATTCAGTTTAGTTTAGTTTAATTTAATTGTACTCGTTTATTTAAAATTACTTTTAATATAATTGCCTCAATTTTAATTTTAAGTATAGTCGTTTAAACAAACATATTTAAATTAAAAAACATATTAATTAAAATAAACAACAACACTAAATTGAAAATAACATCTATCTGCCTCTCCTCCGCATCGCCGCGCATCGTCTCTTGCTCCTTTTAAATCCCAAAGGTGCTTAGTTAAATCTTATCTTAGTTGTCCATAGATTCCCCGTTTTTGGAGTATGTCGTGGCAAGTCTATATTCTCTTAGGGCGCCCATGCTCTACCACAAGATTTGACCTCAAATCTTCATCTAAAAAACTAGTCTAGGTTGGGTCACGTCTGGTTTCTTCAATGACCATGTTATGCAGAATGATACAAGTCAGCATAATTTTGTTCATTTCTTGAAGATCAAAAAAGCGTGCCGGCCTAGCTATGATGGCAAACTTCCTTTTCAGTATGCTAAAAGTGCGTTGAACATCCTTTCTGCATTTCATTTTTTGGGTGTTAAAGTACTTCATATCCTTCGAAGACGTCGGTCCAAAACCTACCTGTTTATAAGCTTGAACCATAGTTGACCATTCTGGATAGATTTCGTCTGCTAGATAATAACCCTGAGTGTAGTGATAACCATTGATGGTGAAATTACAGTGTGGCGCGACCCCATTCTTAAGATCTTCAAACAATGGTGACTTATATAAAACGTTGAGATCGTTATTTGAACCCGGGAGTCCAAAAAAGGCATGCCAAAACCAACAATCATAAGTAGCTGAAGCTTCCAAAATTACAGTTGGTTTTGGATAATGACTCTTATATTGGCCTTCCCATTCAACCAGACACGCATGCCACGTCCAGTGCATGCAGTCAAGACAACATGCATTCATGGAAAACCCCTCACAGTGTTTTCTGCAGTTATTCTTTGAACATCTTCCTGAGTAGGCTTTCTTAAAAAGGTTGGACCAAAATGCTCGACTATTGTTTCGCAAAAAAATTTGAGATACCTAAAGGCGGTTGTTTTCCCAATACGGATGTCATCATCCGTGGAATCCGCTGGTACCCCGTAACATAGTATACGGAGGGCCGCAGTGACCTTTCGTTCGGGACTAAAGCCTCGTACATGTCGTGTGTTGATACATGAAAAAATATCCCCTTAACGAGTTGGAGATGCTCCTAAGAGTAGAGGTGAACTTGGGTTAAGATGTAGGACTTGGGGACTAAACCCAAGCCCAAATAGAGATACCCATACAAGATGGGGGATAAAGGAGGAATTAATGAAGAAGGAAGGGATTATGTTAAAGAATGGCATTAAGGGTAATTAAGAGGTATTAGGACATGTGTCATGAAGTAGTGAAAAGATGGGCTTTTAGGAAAGCCTATAAAAGAAATGACAAGGTACAATGGAAAGACAACTCTCTCTCTTATTATTATTGGAATTGTGAGGTCATGTGTAATAGCTAGGACGGGTAGAACCCAAACTGAAATTCACCCCTCAACATTTGGCGACCACACCCGGAGGATCGTGCCTAGCTCACAAATGACACACATAGGAGGCGCCGTTTCTGACACTACATGAGCTCAAGCGGACGACCATCCTATTAACCTCTATCAGGTAACATTAGAGGACGATGACAGCGAGGAAGAAACACCGATCCTAGGTGTCATCAAGCAATCGGTGAACCATAAATCTCGACCAGCGAAACCCACGCCGCTAACTCTATAAGGCATGCAAGAAGAACTGAAGAAATGTACTCGAAGGAGGCAGGAGTTGGAAAACTGGATAACGCAAGCAGTTGAAGAATGACAAAGTGTCCCTGAAGAAACAAGAAAAGATGATAGACGCAAGGCTGATAAGACAGCAGTAGCATCACAAGAGGAGATCGCCGAATACCTAGAGCAGAACTACAATGTAATGAAACAAGACAACCGATGCCGCGTGAGTAGCCCATATCCCGCACACATCCGAGGGTACCCATACCCCGAAGATTATACTTCCCCAAAATTCAAAATATACGAAGGTCAGGGAAACGCGCGGGAACATCTCAGCCGATTTTTATCATCCATGAACGACAGAGCCAATGATGAAAACTATGCTTAAAAGAATTTCCCAAGTCACTCACGGGCACATCGTTCTCCTGGTATGACAATCCAAAAGAAGAGAGCGTGGATTCCTGGAAAACCTTGTCCGCACTCTTTCTTGGAAAGTTTTATTCGGCGAAAAGAAAGATTACGGCAATAGACCTAAGCAAGAGTGGACAGCGGTTAGGAGAAGAAGTAGGAAAATACATCTCGCGGTTCCGACGATTGACATTGGATTGCCACGAAGACATCAACGAGGAAGCACTCGTCGAAATTTGTGTACGAGGAATGAGCCCAGTCTTCAAAGGGGGTCTGATTAATTTCAAGTTCCAGACTTTTGTAGAACTAGAAGAAGCAGCTGATAGGATCGCCGACTGCGTAGAAGAAGTACCCAAAGACTCTATTTGGCGTACCACGATTGGCGCTGTGGCAGAAACCTCAGTTGATGCAAGGCCCAATATCATCAGGGAAAGTAGGGGTCGGTCCCAAAGTGACGGTAGGAACCAAGGAAGGGGTGGAAGAGGAATACGCGACCATAAAGTACCACCCCCTATCCCTTGTAGCAAAGATCGCGTAGTCAAACTTTTAAATCAATGGATTTCCGAAGGAAAAATTCAACTGCCCTCAACCACGGTGGATATCAACAAGATGGACAAAAGCTCGCCTAATTATTGTCATTATCATCGGAGGATGGGACACTCGACGGAAGAATGATTTGTCATTAGAGGCATATTTGAATGAAAGCGGGTAGCCGGGGAGCTCGAAAACACGAAACAAACAATCGCGCATGATCCGTTTCCCCGTCACTAACCCAAAGGAGGAAGGAAAGGGAAGAATCAGAGTATGAGCTATCAAATTATAAACAACTTTATTTATTCTTTGTTTTGTTTTTTTTATTTTTTTTTAAAAAAAACGCTTTCATAATCAATGAGTAAGCATTACAAAAGGTCCCGGGGATGCCAAAGGCGCTCGGTTGACTGACAAAAAGTCTCAGGATAGCCAAGGGCGCCTGATTGACTGACGTAATTTACAAAAGGTCTCGGGGATGCCAAAGGCGCTCGGTTGACTGACAAAAGGTCTCACGATAGCCAAGGGCACCTGATTGACTGAAAATTTTTACAAAAGGTCCCGGGGATGCTAAAGGCGCTCGGTTGACTGAGAAAAGGTCTCAGGATATCCAAGGGCGCCTGATCGACTGACGAAATTTACAAAAGGTCCCGGGGATGCCAAAGGCGCTCGGTTGACTCACAAGAGGTCTCGGGATAGCCAAGGGCACCTGATCGACTGAAGAAATTTACAAAAGATCTCGGGGAAACTAAAGGCGCTCGGTTGACTGACAAAAGGTCTCAGGATAGCCAAGGGCGCCTGATCGACTGACGAAATTTACAAAAGGTCTCAGGAATGCTAATGGCACCTGATTGACTGACAAGTTCACAAAAGGTCCTAGGGAAGCCAAAGGCGCCTGATCGACTGACAAAATTCACAAAAGGTCTCAGGAATGCTAATGGCGCCTGATTGACTGACAAGTTTACGAAAGGTCTCAAGACGGCCAAAGGCGCCTGATTGACCGCCAAGTTTCATAAAAACCTCAGGAACGCCCAAGGCGCCTAATCAGCTGACGAGACCGCAAAGGTTCCAGGAATGCCAAAAGCAGTCGAATGACCAACAAGCACAAAAGGAAAAAGCGGGAGGGCGCGTTTAAACAACGCCCGCCCTACCCGATTCCTTTGAAAAAAAAAAGAGGGGGGAATAGGCGCGTTTAAACAACGCCGCCCTACCCTTCATCCTTGAAAATAAAAACGGGAGGGAGTAGGCACGTTTAAACAACGCCCGCCCTACCCTTCTCCCTTGAAAATAAAAAATGGAGGGAGTAGGCGCGTTTAACCAACGCCCGCCCTACCCTTACCCCTTGAAAAAAAAAAGAGGGGGAATAGGCGCGTTTAAATAACGCTCGCCCTACCCGGTTCCTTTGAAAATAAAAAAGAGAGAGGGGGGAATGGGCGCGTTTAAACAACGCCCGCCCTACCCTTCTCCCTTGAAAATAAAAAAGGGAGGGAGTAGGCGCGTTTAACCAACGCCCGATCTACCCTTACCCCTTGAAAATAAAAAATAAAAAAAAGAGGGGGGAATAGGCGCGTTTAAACAACGCCCGCCCTACCCTTCTCCCTTGAAAAAAAAAGGGGAGGGAATATGCGCGTTTAAACAACGCCAGCCCCACCCAACATCCCTAAAAAAAACAGCAATCCACCCAGCAATCCTTTACTACAAACGAACATAATAACACCCGCAAGCTAAAAACAGCAATTCTGACTATCTCCTCACATGCATATTCATGAATATAAAATAGTCAACAAAATGCTAGCAGCAAGAGAAATTAATATAAACACCAATGAAGTATCCCATAATGAAATACCAGCAAAAGAAAATAATCCAAACACCAACATCCCACAATAAACACCAAGTCCAAACAAAGATCAAGTCCAACAAAAGAAGAAAAAAAAATCAAGTCCAACAAAAGAAAAAAAAATCAATCAAAGTTTCTCCAACTCCCGTCGTTTCTCTTCGAGCTCAGCAAGGATCTCCGCTTCGGCAGCCTCGGCTCGCAATACCTCGTCATTTTCCAAGCCAACATCTGTAAGCAACAGGTTCAACACCACCTTCTTACTAGAAGTCGTCTCCGAGCATTTTTGAAGCTTCTCCCCCAGTTGAGAAATTTGGCTGGTAAGACGACCGCGAGGATCATTGCGGCTCTTCACCTTTACCAACGGTTCCTTTAACCACGTCACGGGAAAATTGACATTAAGCGCAGATTGTACGGAGGCCTCCCAGCCACGTAGCCTTGCATCGTCGACATGATCATCCCCTACATGTGCAAGCTGTTCCGCAATCTCCAGGAGATTCCTAGTCATGTAGTACAAGATAAGAACACCCAATAGACCTACCTTTTCCATATGACGGCCGCCGCGCTCGACAATGTCTCTATAAGTAGCAGCAAGAGTAGTTGGAACCCATAAGCCGTGAACAAGAGTGTGGGTAGAAGGATCCACCCCAGCCTCGGTAGCACTCACCACCAAAGGGAAGTGAAATTGCGCGTCCTCTGGGTCTGCTGTTACAACAGGGCTGGTCGGAGCATCAGTAGGAGGAACGTTAGCCGGCTTCTATGTAAGAACAGACGAATTGCCATCATCCACTTTAGTGCATTTAAAGGACCCGTCGCCACTAGAGACCACGCGCCTGGCAATGTATGTGTCGGGTTTCGCGGCTTCCTTTCTTTTCTTACCCATGTCCTAACACCAACAGCAACATGTCAACGAAAAGAAAGGAAAATGAACAACAAAAATGTAATAAATAACAAGGGAAGAAGAAAAGAGGAAAACCAACCTCGGGAATTGACGAGCCTAGCGGAGTATCAGCAACTTTAGGGCGAGACACGGAGGAACTAGAGGAAGATTCAGAGTCACTAGTGGAACCGGACAAACGAGAAATGGCATCATTGCAAATCTAGCTTATATTTATTAAAAAAAGAAAAAAAAAGGTGAGAAGAGGAAGGTAAAGAGAGAAGAATGACAAAAACAAAGACACGTATTAAATAGGAAGCTACCTGCAGGAGCATTAACGTCTAATGCCACGTGGGATGACGACCCACCAAAAACTGACCGGCTAGACCCAGAATGGCTCATCGATTGCAAAACGGCACTGGGAGACACCGGAAGTTCACCCCTTCCACGAACAGTTTCAGCCCTAAGAGGGTGAATTGACGATACGTGAAGGCGCGGTGATACCCAGCCAGCCCCTGTAGGGAGGGTAACCTCCAAATCTCTCAACTGGTCCACAAACGAGAAAGTTGGGCTGCCGCTCAGGTCCCTCGGGGGTTGCGATGCGCTCCTCCTATGACTTTGACGTGACTGAAAAGGTGCAGTGTTAGCAGAGGAACAAGGACGCGGAGCAGAAGACTGATTCGCCTCCCGCCTGACTTTGTTCTTTAAACTACTCTCAGTCCAATCACATTCGGGCATGTTTAAGTATTCCTCCATCACGTAATAATGAGCTTTCCACCCTAAGCGATTGGAAGGAGAAGCTCCCTGGGAAAATGATTCCGCCATCCATCTCAATCAAAATAAAGCGTGGAAACATAATGACAAAACAGAAAAAGGCGCAAATATATATATATATATATATATATATATATATAACAAGTACCTGGGGCGCCGAAGGACTAGTGGATGTATTCACGTTTAATCGTGGAGGCTTTCGGTCAGAAAACGTCCCTTTCTTTGGCTTCACAGGTTCATGACCATCGAGTGGGGCCCAAGAGGTCACCACAGGATCCGAGCGACCTTTGTTGGTGGGAACGAGACAATGCTCAGCAGCCACGACATCATCAAGCTTGACCCGACCAGACGCATGAAGTTCTCGAAGATCTTGGACAGTCAGATCACGAGGGGGAGAAGACTCGCGCAAAAGAAAGTTCAAAGCTCGACGCCTTAAAAAATCATGATACTCGTGGGCTCTCTCGGTAACCGCCAGAGGCCGCGCGGAGATGGGTTGCTTGAACGAAAAACTGATCCCCCGATCAGACAAACAAGTCGCCCCTTTGAAGACATAGCAGTTGAAGCTGGTGAAGATGTCTTCAACGTTAGAACTATTTGGAGGAGGAAACCTAGGAGGAACCCCCTGATCAAACCCAACTTGTCGAGCCGCGTGATCAGGATTATACGACATAGTAATGAATTTACCGGCATAAAAACCAGGGAGAAAACCAGGTAACACAGCCATCACCGAATCAAAGTCCGGTGCCGATAAAGTCTTTGAGGAATCCAACTCAACATCAAAAGGAGCAAGAAAGTCATAATGCGCCGGACCTGAACGACCATCTTGGTAAGGAAATGGTTCGAAACCCTTGCCTATATCCAGATGCTTACCTAAATTGCCATTCGGTATCTTCCCCTTCATGTTCCACAAAGCCATCCGCGGGTAGCTATAAACAACATGAAGCTTCTTCAATGAACCATCATCCTGTTTAACATCTTCTTCACGATGGATGGCGAGGTCATTTGGTTCTGGCGCACATGGGGGGACGTGTTCCCAGTTCCAAGCCTGCATGAAGGAAACATGGATGTAGGTCTTGATCTTGTGGGATGAGCCCACCATCTGGAGATCCCGGCAGAACAAGTCGAGATGACGATACAAGCCGCCTAAAAATATCGGCACGAGCTCACCTTTAATGGTATCTTGGGGATTGTACTCAAACACATCATGGCAAAGCCAGAACAAGATAAAAGCGGCTAACTCCGCGCGGGGGTTCTCCTCCTTACGCTTGCAGGGGAACACTTTTTTATCAACTATCTGGGGAGCCCAATACTTCAATCAGAGAGGGAAAGAGGCACGACGGTTGACCTTGACAACCCACTCGGGATCAGTTTCCAGTGGATCAGATGGACCATGGATTGCCTCATAATCGCGAAAAAGAGCTGGACATCAGTCGATCGTCGGACGAGCGTTTAGGAGGCGCTTTCTTCTCCTCTACCCACTTGGCTTTCAGTTTCTTTGCTGACGAGGGGGTCTCCTTTTCGGGCGCAACCTCTTCACCTTTGGCCCGCTCCGGAGGCGCTTGGGTCTTCCGAACCAGTTCACGACGGGAGTCGTCCTTGCACTTCAGCAGATAAGTACACAATTCCTTGTCCTCATTATTTAGCGCTCCGAAAACAGTCGCCTCCTTATATGAATGACTACCATGGATCGGCAGCCCTGTAAGGGCGACTACATCCTCTAAAACGATGGTCGTTTCTCCCCATGCTGTGAGAAGGGTATGAACCGGAGGAGTCCAACGACGAAGAGCCGCGTTATATCACGGATGCACTGTTCACTTCCGCTTAAGAGACGAAAGTATAGCTTCCTCGATGTTGGCCTGCTGGAGTGCAGCAACATGGTCAGGATTGGAGCGTATACGAGCTTCCCAATGTGGCCACACTGGATGAGTTTTCGACTTGGACCGAATATCGATAAGGGGGAGATTGTAATCGCGATGAATAGCCATCCGTGGAACATTTTTGAACACAAAAGTATCCATACTCTCCGATTCGGGTTGCATAAGCCATCCGGGAGCAGTATTTAGGTAAGGCAAAGACGGGAGGGTTTAAAAGTTGAGAAACAAAGATATCTTCTAAAGGAAAAGCGCGCTCACCTCGCGGAATTCTCTTAGCCTCAACGCGCTTTAAGGCGGGACCACTCGTGAACTCGGCGATTGTATATAATCTACCGTCTGCTGGAGCGGGCGGGATGATCTCTTCCTGGTTGAGATGCCCTGTTTCTTCAGAGCCATTGCTATTAGGCTGCTCGGATTCATTACTCTCGTCGAATGATGGACCGCTAGAGGAACTATCAGACATGGCGAGTATATGGGTACGTTCAGAAGGAGGAAGAAGGAAAAGCATTAGGGGAAAAATGGATTGACAGCTCTATATATAGGGGGGCTTTGAGGTCGAACGTGGCAGTTACTAAGGGGAAGTGGTAACTGTCAGAAACTGAAAAGGGAAAAAGATTTTGCATGATAGGAAATCCAAGCGTCGCTCGCGATCGCAGATTTGATAAAACAATGAAATTTGCCGCGAAAACAGGAAGGCGCCTAAAGGAGATCTTTTTGACTATTGGATTATCTGATAACTGACCCAATAGTCAGGGGACTAATGTTGATACATGAAAAAATATCCCTTTAACGAGTTGGAGATGCTCCTAAGAGTAGAGGTGAACTTGGGTTAAGATGTAGGACTTGGGGACTAAACCCAAGCCCAAATAGAGATACCCATACAAGATGGGGGGATAAAGAAGGAATTAATGAAGAAGGAAGGGGTTATGTTAAAGAATAAAATTAAGGGTAATTAAGAGGTATTAGGACATGTGTCATGAAGTAGTGAAAAGAGGGGCTTTTAGGAAATCCTATAAAAGAAAGGACAAGGTACAATGGAAAAACAACTCTATCTCTTACTATTATTGGAATTGTGAGGTCATGTGTAATAGCTAGGACGGGTAGAACCCAAACTTAAATTCACCCATCAACATCGTGCATCATACTGATAATTAAATAAAGGTTGTACCTGACAAAGCTCGGCAATAATCCTTTGCATCAAGTTGCGGCCCATGCGGATCGTCGCTGAAAATCCTCATCGGAATATACACAATCATGATTAAAATAATCATGCATCATCTTTTTGTGGTAAAAATGTCGATCTCGCCACGCCCATCTTCTAGTCGCAACTTCATATGGCTCTAAATACTTTGGTATGATCCATGTTTGTAATTGCAACATAAAATTTCGTCTTCTTCTATCTTGATTTGCATCTTCATCCATTTGACGCAAAAACCCCATACACATTTCTTCATCTTCTTCATACAACATTTCATCCATCTCCATATCTTCCTCAGAAGAATCAAAATCAGAATTCATGGTTGAAAATTGAAAGCAATTGAAAGAAAATATTAATCGGATGAAATATTGTTATGAATTTATGAGATCAAACTCGAGCCGTATTTATGGAGGTAGAAACTAGCCGTTCCGGTGACCGTTAAAAATTAGTTGTTGGCGGTCTTGAGTCAAACTCCGGTGGCGCTGCTGCGCCCGGTCGTGTTTTTCCCAGAAGCACCAGCGCTCTAACTTGGAGCGCTAGCGTCTGAACGTCGAGCGCCAGCGCCGACCATTCGTCCTCGCGCTTAACTATCAATCACCCACTTCTTTTCCATAGCGTAAAATTCTAAGACCATCCACGTGGCTCAACAAACATTTTTATTTGACTATTACCATATGAATTGCTCTAATGACTTTACCACTTTACCAATGTGATTCCCATAATATCTCACATTTATAGACTTCAAGATCCCAATGAGCCCCTTGCAAAAGGTCTCAAATTTATGCTTCACTGATAGTAATAGTCAACTTGCTATCAATATTGATTAACTCTTTGGTCTTGATCCTTATATGATGTGGTATAAGAGAAAGAAAGCAATGCAGAGATTGATGTAGGTTAAGAAAGAAGAGAATTGATTAAGAAGAAGAAGAAACAGAGAAAAATAGAAGAAGAAGAAGATAGTTTCAATAATATTCGATTGATAATAAGATGTGTCTAAACAAGAATAAGACTAACCTTTATATAGGCTTAAGAAAATAACTAAACTAGGAAACGTGAATCAAAAAGGAAATCTAAAAGAGTCCTAAAATAAAGAAAGACATGAACTAGGAAAAACTTAGAAGCCAAGCTTCTATGAGGAATCTGCTGGAACCTGTATATGCTCTGCATCAACCCCCCCCTTCTTGAACGAGACTCGTCCTCGAGTTTTCTGTGCAAATCAGGAGTTCATTGTCACCATGAAAAGTGAAAATTTCTTGCACATTAAATGTGTTTGAAATATTCCAATCACTTGGTAAATCAATAACATATGCATTATCAATGATCTTCTTTAAAACCTTGAAAGGGCCATACTTCTTCATCTTTGTCTTGTTGTAAGTTTCTATAGGAAATCTTTCCTTTCGTAGATGGATCATTACTAACTCACCTTCTTTGAAAGTCTTGAGTCTCTTGTGTTTATCGGTGACTTCTTTATACTTTGAATTAGATTGTTCCGACTTAGTCTTAATCGGATTGTGTAGTTCAGCAGCCTTGTCAACAAAAGAATCTGCAGCTGTGTTTGTACTCTGAATATTGGGTAATACCACCAAATCAAGTGTATGATTGGGAACCTTAGAATACACAATTTCAAATGGTGTTTTTCCTGTAGAACGGTTGACAGAAGTATTGAAAGCAAACTCCATATGAGGTAGTAATATACCCCACTGCTTGCTATTGTCCATGCACTTAGCTCGAATGAGATTACCAAGTGAACGATTCACTACTTCTGTTTGGCCATCAGTTTGTGGATGTGAAGTGGTGCTAAATTGTAAGGCAGTCCCCAAGCACATCCATAGAGTCTTCCAAAAGTAGCTTAAGAACTTAGTATCTCTATCAGAAGTGATGGATTTTGGCACTCCATGTAAGCGTACTATTTCTTTGAAGAATAAGGCAGCAACATTCGAAGCATCGGTGGACTTTTTACAGGCAATAAAGTGAGCCATTTTAGAATAACGATCAACTACGACCATTATAGAATCATTACCTCTAGCAGTACGAGGTAAACCAAGTATAAAATCCATACTTATGTCAACCCAGGGTGCATCAGGAACTGGTAATGGAGTATAAAGTCTGTATTTTGAATGGAACCCTTAGCTCTCTGACAGACCATGCACTTTTGTACAAATTTTTGTACGTCACGTTTTAATGAAGGCCAATAGAACCTTTCTTCAACAAGTGCGATGGTTTTATCTCTTCCAAAGTGACCACCAAGATCACTTCCATGTAATTCACGCATAAGATGTAAGCGTAAAGAACCTTTTGGAATACATAAACGATTACCTTTAAAAAGAAAGCCATCTTGTATGAGAAAATCATCAACTCCATGATTTTGAGAACTGCATTGGTCCCATAATTTATTGAAATCTTCATCTTCAGGATAAATATCTTTGATGTAATCAAATGCAAAACTCTCATTATGAATTGTGGTTAATAGATGTCGTCTTCTACTTAAAGCATCTGCAACTTGATTTAACTTACCACTTTTTTGCTTCACAGAGAAAGTGTATTTGTTGATTGTAGCTAGCCATCGATCATGCATTCTGTTAACTTTAGCAGAAGTATTCAAAAATTTCAGTGCATGGTTGTCAGTATTGATAACAAATTCTCTATGTATCAGATACGTATGCCACTGCTTGAGAGCTTGGACAAGAGCAAGTAACTCCAATTCATAGGTAGACCACTTCTTTTGTGTCTCTGAATTCTTTTCACTGTGATATGCTATATGATGACCTTCTTGTGATAAAACGGCGCCAATTCCAACAATGGAAGCATCGCAATCTATCTCAAAAGGTTTGTCGAAATTTGCAAAATAAGAAGTGCACATTCATGGCTTCATCAGTAACATTTCTGGGGTATGTGATATCTAATCAAGGCATACATGTCGATCCTTCTAAAGTTCAAGCAATTAAAGAATGGCCAGTTCCTACCTCTATTCGAGATGTACGTAGTTTTCATGGCTTTGCTTCCTTTTATAGAAGATTTGTGAAGAATTTTAGCACTATTTCTGCACCCCTAACTGACTTCCTCAAGAAAGAGAAGTTTGAATGGACAGAAGCAATGGACATAAGCTTTAATACTCTGAAAGAAAAACTTTGTACTTTGAGATTAACATATAAGTAGTTATCAACAAGAACTTGAAATACTTGTGAAAGATGATCAAGATGTTCTTGCTCACTTCGGCTAAAAATCAAAATTTCATCAAAATACAGAATAACGAATTTACTAAGAAAGGGTTGGAGAACCTGATTCATGAGTCGCATAAATGTACTTGGTGCATTGGATAATCCAAATGGCATGACAAGCCATTCATATAAACCTTCACGAGTCTTGAATGTTGTCTTCCATTCATCTCCTTCTCGAATTCTTATTTGATGGTATCCACTGCGCAGATCCAATTTTGTGAAGATAATAGAACCCGAGAGCAAATCGATCATGTCTTCAATACGAGGTATAGGAAATCTATAAGGAATTTTAATTCGATTTAAAGCTCTGCAATCGATACACATCCTCCATCCACCATCTTTTTTTCTAACTAAGAAAGCAGGGCAAGCACAGGGGCTGGTGCTAGGTCGTATTAAACCTTTTTGAAGTAAATCATTTACTTGTCCTTGCAAAATCTCATGTTCTGTAGGACTCAACCTGTAATGTGCTTGATTAGGTAAAGAGGCTCCTGGAATGAAATCAATACAATGTTGAATATTCCTTAATGGTGGTAGAGTAGTTGGTAATTCATCTGGAAATAAAACACTATAGTGAATTAACAAAGGTTGAACTTTGTCAGGTAACTCAATCATAGGTTTAGATTCTTCATGGGAGTTCAAAGAATGCTTTTGTTGTAGAGAATGAACAATAGTAGCTACAATAGCACTTGTTTTGTCTTCACAAAATTACCGAATATCTGTAGATGATTTTGATGGACACAGAATTTTTGTTTTCCCATTATGATTGAAAGTATAAGTATTGTCGAAACCATTGTGTACTGCTTGAAGATCATACTGCCAGGGTCGACCAAGGAGAAGATGTGTTGCAGTCATATCAATAACATCGCAAAGAACTGAATCTTCATAACCTTCAAACTTGAAAGTTACATAACATTGGTGAGTAATATCTTGAGTCGTTGATTTATTAACCCATCCTATAGAGTAAGGTGTTGGATGAGGATGTACTGGTAGACCAAGCTTTTTAACCACGTGAGTAGCAACATAATTTTCAACACTTCCACCATCAATGATCATATTACAAATTTTACCACCAATATAGCACTTTGATCGAAAAATACTGTGCCTTTGAGAAGGACATGGTTGTGTAAGAAGAAGTGGACGAATCATACTAACAAATTCGTCTTCATCTTGAGTTTCAGGTGAATCTTCTTCATCGAGTTCATTAAAATCATCATTGACTTCATTAATGAACTGAGTATCTCCAATAAAAGCATTAATTTTCCGACATTCACTAGACGTGTGTCCAGGTTGTAGACATTTATTGCACTTGTCTCCTCGAAACTTGGCATAAGCATTATTGTTTTGTTGTTGTGGTGGAAATTGTTGTTGATTTATGTTAGGAAAATGATTTCCAGAAGTAGCAACAACTCGATTTGTTGAACTTGAGTATGTTGAACAGCTTGAATCTCTATTGGAGTCGGTAAAATAGGTGTAGTATTCAAAGGAGGAGGCGTGTAAGGTGTAGTAGAGGCTGGTTTACGATAAGCATGACTACTATCATCTTGATACGAAGACTTTGAATAATACATTGGAGTAACTTTTTGAGAAAAATTTGGAGATGAAGTATTAGGTCTGTAATTACCTTGGTAACGGCTTTGTCTAGGTTGGGAGATCTTAGCTGAACGAAGGAGTCGACGTTCAATTTTAATCGCCTGTTGAATAGCTTCAACCATGGTGAATACTGACTGAACCATTCCTTGTTGAATCAAAGTATTCAAACCCTCCACAAATCTTGCTACTAGTTCTTCTTCTGATTCATGCATTTCATTCCGAGCAAGAAGATTATAAAATTCTGCGACATATTCCTCGACTAATCTTGCTCCTTGTCTACAGTGTTGAAGTCTAATAAACAACTGTTGTTTGTAATCTTTTGGAAGGAATTTAGCTCGGAGTAACTTTCGCATGCGATCCCAAGTACGAATATGAGGCTTGGAAGTGTTAACTCTGTCATCACATAATCTCTCCCACCAAGAAGCAGCACCTCCTTTAAGTTTATATGCAACAAGTCGAACTTTAGAATGATCTGGAATCTCCATAAATTGAAAGAAAGCCTCAACTTCATAAAACCAATCTAAAAGCTCTTCAATTCTGAAACTACCATTAAAACTTGGGATGTCAGCTTTCAATTTGTATTCAGGTAGAGAACTGTAAGGATTTTGGGAAGACTTAAGCTTTTTGTCTTCAATCCAATTTTTTTCTTGATGTTCTTCTTGAATATCTTCATCCTCACTGTCAGGAGTTTGAAGAATAGAACTCTTCTTTGGGGTACAACCAATAAATCCTTCGTGTTGTAGAGTTCTTTTAATCTTTTGCATAATGTCATCAGGAATATCATCATTGTGCACAAACGGATTCTTCTTTGATGATGATGATGGCTTCTTTGCTTCAGCCAGGAGTTTTATAGTTTCTTCATCTTCAATCTTAAGAGTAGTGACAAACTTATCTAGAATCAGATGAATATCTTCAAACTTCTTTTCGGTATTGGTAAACTGATCAAAGCAATTTTTTTTCTAACTTCGATAAGTTATCTGAAACCGTAGCAATATTGGTGTTAATTGTAGCTATACCAGCATTAGCAGAATTACTAGCAGTCGTACTTGAAGTAATAAGATTGGTAAGCTTGGTGATAGCAGCGTCGAAAGCTTCTTGAGTAACGGTGCTAGCCATAAAGGTAATTTTTTTTTGTTAGGGTTGCGGAAGCGATTTAGAACAGGATCTAGTAAAAGTTAAAAAAACTAAACTAAGCGGATGATACCAATTGATGTGGTATAAGAGAAAGAAAGCAATGCAGAGATTGCTGTAGGTTAAGAAAGAAGAGAATTGATTAAGAAGAAGAAGAAACAGAGAAAAATAGAAGAAGAAGAAGAAGAAGAAGAAGAAGAAGAAGAAGAAGAAGAAGATAGTTTCAATAATATTCAATTGATAATAAGATGTGTCTAAACAAGAATAAAACTAACCTTTATATAGGCTTAAGCAAATAACTATACTAGGAAACGTGAATCAAAAAGGAAATTTAAAAGAGTCCTAAAATAAAGAAAGACATGAACTAGGAAAAACTTAGAAGCCAAGCTTCTATGAGGAATCTTATGGAACCTGTATATGCTCTGCATCATTATATCTTTGGTCTTCACCGACAATGAAGCAAATGAAGCAGTAGATCCTCGTTACGGAAACAACAATTTTTGAATCTATCTGGAAAAACGAGTGGTTTATCCATCGATATCAAGGTGGGACCCACAGTGACCACATCCGAAACCGGATATAAAACCGTCATCGTTGTTGAGTCTTTCAACCAACAACTCCAGAAAAAAATCCTAATTTCCTCCTCTTCTTTCGTTCCATCCAATGGCAAAACCAAGAATTATGCCTTCACCATCATCAGCCTCAAAACAATCCATTCGTCGAAGTTACAAGAATTCTCGGTTTTGTAAAGAGATTATTATGGGTTTTGAAACAACAAAAAACTCGATTTTACATTCTTCGTCGATGCATCACTATGCTCCTGTGTTGGCATGAACATGCTTTTCCCGATGATTGATTTTCAAAAATTTCAAGCCAAATACAAGTTCTTTTACATGATTCGAGACATGGGTTCACAGTAGAATCAAAGATCAAACCTTATATATTCATGAATTCGGTGAAGATTGAAGAACAATTTCTATCAACAGTTTGAATTTTGAGTTCCGGAGAAAGTTATGGAGAAAAAATGAAAATCGGTCAAGGAACTATCTGTACAGAGTTATCGTTTGGGTTTTAAAAAGAGGAAGTTTCATTTTTGGACGACGACCAAAGGGAGGAGTCCCTTAGTGGTGAAAAAATGGTGATTTTGTCCGTCACAATGTTTGTGCAGAGAAACTGGTTTTCTGGAAATCACAATTTCATGAAATTAAGCTCAAACTTGGGATCATCAATCAAATTGATTACAGATTTTAGTCAGACAGCATTAAACAAATAGATTCACATTTCAAATTTCTTTAAAATAGCCATCTGATCTGTTGAAATCGATCAATTTCAGTATCATTTTATTAAAAAGCAGTTCCCTTCGTTCACTGCTTCAGCAGTAATCTAGTCTATGTGATGGTTGTTTAAGAAAGATCTAAACACTGTGAAACTTTGATAAGAGTTTCTGTTTTATTGTTTTATGTTTGATTGTTTGCTTCAATTAGCAGAACAGAATTAGAGTGTTGTGGTGACTTATGTTTAAAATGTTTATAAACTTTCAATTAGTTGAGTATTTTTGTTTTCTACGAGTGCCCTGCAAATGAATTTTGGTGATCTAGTGAATTTTGAGGAGTGACCAAGGATACTTGAGAAACCTCTATTGACATTTGAGCTTTGAGTGTATAGACTGCGCAATAAGTAAGATATGTCCTATGGCTATGGGTGTATAGAATGGAGTATCTTACAGAAGGGAGTGTTAGAGTGGAGTGTCAAACAAAGACTAAACAAATACTTGAAGTTTCGAAGAATGCTTATTGCAAGCATTATCAAAAGCCTAACGCGTTTGACGATAAGGGTTGACATTTAACAAACATGGCCCTCGAACAATTGGTACCAACCATTTATAAGAATTACAAAGGTTACATGGGACATCCAATGGTACCAACAACTGCGCCAACATTCCAATAATGCTATTTGTAAGCTTTTTTTAAACGCATACGCATTCAAGAATAAGAAACTCTTGATTTTGGCTAGTGCTTGACCTTGTCGTGGCCATTGTTTCAGATCTAATTGAAGAGTTTGCTTTCGGTGCCAAATAACTTGGTACTTACACTTGTGGTGCAAATATTCGTCCTATCTAGTTTAGGTTGGTAATTTTTCGTTCAACACTACCAAAAAATTATGAACTGTTGTAGTGATGATCTACACTACAATTGATATAAAGAAACATCTCTCAATCTCTAAGGATAGAGATTAAGGGAGAGAAGGAATTAGAGGATTAGAAGAAGAAATAGATGAATTAGGGGAAGAAGAAGACATAGATAAAGAGGAACAGATGAAATTGGGAGAGAAGATAATTTTGATTAATTCATTTCATAACCTTTTCTACATCAAAACCTAGCCTATATAGTTTGAATAACAACTCATAAACCTGAATGCCTACACTACCCCTCAGATGATAATGAACTACCAATTACACCCCTTAAGCTAATAACATGTTTATGACAAATCCCATCCCTTCAAATCATCCTTGCCCTCAAGGATGGAGGATATGGCAAATGAGTTGAACTCTTGATGAATTCATAGTTGTGGCAGCCTCTTCTCATCAGCGTAAGAGCCGAGTCCTTTAAAAATTTCAGCATCAAGGCCCACAAAAGACTGAGCTCAAACCTCAATCTTGGAATTTCAGTAAGCAAGCCCACTCTCTTCATCTTCACTGCTTGGTAGGTCTTAGTAGCAATGCTACTGACTGTATAAGCACATTCCAACACCGTAAATAAAACCAAATCATAGAGCCAAGATTTTACAGCCAACCAGTTGAGGAATACAAGAGCCACTTCTACAGAGCTAACACTACACCATTTTTAGCGATTTGTAACGGCAAAGTTCAGTTGCAAAGCGGGGTTGCAACAGTTTCAATCTGTTACGAAAGTTGATGTTGCAAATTTTCGCAACGGCTCATAAGCAGTTGCGAATTTTCGGTCGCAATAGTTTCAAACTGTTGCAACGTAAAATTGTCTGAACAGTTTCAAACAGTTGCGAAATTAGGAGGTCGCAACAGTTTCAAACAGTTATGAAATTAGGAGGTCGCAACAGCATATTGCAGTTGCGAATTTTTTGCAACATAAAAAAAATAGTGGTTTTGACTGGTCAAAACCAGGTCAAATTTAGTGTTCCCTGTAACAAAATCAGCTTAAAGCAGAGTTTCCCTGCAACTTTTTCTACAAGTACTGAAATTCACTGAAATGCTTTAGCTTTTCGAGGAAAAACAAACATGCATAAAATTCGACACCACATAATTGTTTATTATTGAACAAAGAAATCTTCCAATTCAAAAAGAGAAGGCATACATGGGTTTACTCTTCAGTTTATAAGGAATGAGAAAGGATGTAACTAACAACAAACGTAGAGTTCTTTCCTAGATTGTTTTGCTTTCAAATAATGACAAGTAACAGCCAAATAAAGAAATCTCAGTAGAGAAACATACGGGTGAGCAGGGAGGGAGTGTTATAGTCCAGTTTCCAGTTGAGATTCCCTCTTAACTCCCAACTATACAAAGGAATCATCCATACTTTATCAATCTGAGATTCTCTCCCAACTACTTGTAGCCTTCAAGGGCCACAAAGCTTTGAAGGGGTACACCACTTGATTAAGCAACTTTTTTCGGTCTCTAACCTAATCTGTTGAGCATGCGAGAATTTAACTAATAAAGTCACTAGATGGACATTTGTTGATTAGTATTCAGAAACAAAGTGACTACTGAATCTCATTTTATCAAGTAATGGTTCCCTATTTTTGCATATCTGTGTTGGTCACTTTATAGATGGGGTGCACTCATACTTTTTTTTTGGAATTGGTGTAATTGTGCATCATTCTCAAAAAATGGGTTTCGTTGTTGTTGACAACAACGCGGTTGATGCATCTGTTTCAGATGTAATGCTCTCATTTGGTTTGCTTATCTAGAATTGACTATCTTTTTGAATTATTTTCCAGGAAATGGAAAAGGAACATACTGCGGAAGGTGTACAAGCAACTGAAAGCTTTGTGGCCCTTGAAGGCTACAAGTAGTTGGGAGGGAATCTCAGATTGATAAAGTATGGATGATTCCTTTGTATAGTTGGGAGTTAAGAGGGAATTTCAGCTGGAAACTGGACTATAACACTCCCTCCCTGCTCACCCGTATGTTTCTCTACTGAGATTTCTTTATTTGGATGTTACTTGTCATTATTTGAAAGCAAAACAATTTAGGAAAGAACTCTACATTTGTTATTAGTTATATCCTTTCTCATTCCTTATAAACTGAAGAGTAAACCCATGTATGCCTTCTCTTATTGAATTGGAAGATTTCTTTGTTCAATAATAAACAATTATGTGGTGTAGAAATTTATGCATGTTTGTTTTTCCTCGAAAAGCTGAAGCATTTCAGTGAATTTCAGTACTTGCAGAAAAAGTTGCAGGGAAAATCTGCTTTAAGCTGATTTTGTTACGGGGAACACTAAATTTGACCTGGTTTTGACCGGTCAAAACCACTATTTTTTTATGTTGCAAAAAATTCGCAACTGCAATATGCAGTTGCGACCTCCTAATTTCGTAAATGTTTGAAAATGTTGCGACCTCCTAATTTCGCAACTGTTTGAAACTGTTGGGACAATTTTACGTTGCAACAGTTTGAAACTGTTGCGACCAAAAATTCGCAACTGCTTATGAGCTGTAGCGAAAATTTGCAACATTGACTTTCGTAACAGATTGAAACTGTTGCAACCCCGCTTTGCAACTGAACTCTGCCGTTACAAATCGCTAAAAATGTTGTAGTGTATAGCTCCTGAATGGGAATGCAAACAACAGGTGTTAGGCTATCTTCCAACTTGCGGATTTGTTTACTAAAGGTCTCTCTACAACAAGGTTCCATTTTCTGTGCAGCAAGCTTTCACGTTGTTTACCACCGCGTACAACTTGAGGGGGTGTAGAATAGAAGTCCATGTACAGTCCATATGTATTGTCGGTTCTATGTAAGTGTCTTGTGTAACCAAAGTCCAATATGATTAATATAAATACCTGCCTCTAGTACCCTACGTGGGTTAAGAGAGCTTATACAATTGTTCAATTGGTTACTCCTACATATTGCTTCGTGCCGTTTTCAATCCCTGAATACCCAAAGTTACTAGGCTATCTTCAAACGAATCAGCATGGTGGTATTCATCAGGATAAATCACTCCGCATTAACATTTGCACTAACACGTCTTAACTCAAGAACGCAAATTACGAGTATTTCACTGTGGTCTTTGACCATTCTCAAAATTCTGGACTTTTACTTCCATTGCAGGTACGAAGAGAATATAATCAGTTGGTTACTGTATAGTAGTGACTAATGTAATTTCATGTTTCTCCTTGAATAAGACTTGTGAAAGAAACGTACCACCCTTGGAGTTTGTCACTGGGAGTTTGGAACTCTCTAAAACCATGTAGAGTTAATGATGTTCTTTTTGAATTCCACCTTTGTGAACTGATGTGAACTCCATTTGTTAAACCTTTAACCTGTACATTTTGTCCTACATGACGATGTTGCAGTTATTGTTGCTGGTTAACAATTTATTAGTTAAATCAGCAATATGCATGTCCGAGTTAATTGTAAACAAAAAATTGTCGGTTTTAGTAACATTTAAGGACCTCGAGTAGTACTGCATTTTGATTAGTAGGAAATACCATTAGGTCCTAGGAATAATATATTAGAGAGAGTCTAGTCCATTTGACCCAGTCAAATGTCTGTTTGGTCCTATTTGGTAATATAAATTATAGTTTGGTCCTAAAAATTATTGTTTGGTCCTAGGCTGATGTCATGGATGATGTAAATGTCACCTTGTAGTGGCAGAAATACCCTTTTGGATGAGGACCATATATATAGTCAAAAACTCAATAGAAAATATCTTATTTCAGATTTACTTTCTCTCTCCTTCTGTTTTGAGATCTAGTTTCTCTCCATTTTTTCTTTTCTTTTTTCTGTTGATGCTCATGAAAACGATGAAGAAGGATGATAATTTTTTGGTTTTTTCTTCTATGTAGCTACTGTTGATGTTGAAGATGATTATGAAGATGATGAAGATGATGAAGACGACGGAGATTTTTGTGTTTCTTCATCATTTGTTGTTGCTGCTGCTGTTGAAGAAGATGGAGATGATGAAGACGGCGATGATTTTGTGTTTGTTTCTTCACTGTTGCTGCTGCTTTTGTTGAAGATGATGTAGACGATGAATACGATGAAGACTATGAAGATTTTTATGTTATTTGGATGTATTTTTTTGATTTTGATGTTGAAGATCTTGATCTTGATTTTGCTGATGAAGTTCTGCTGCTGTTAAAGACGATGATGTTTAGGTTTTTATATGAACTTCATTTTCTGGAATGAAGTCTGTTTTTTTAGGTTTTTATATTGACTTCATTTTCTGGAATGAAGTCTGTTTTTTTAGGTTTTTATATGGACTTCATTTTCTGGAATGAAGTCGGTTTTTTTAGGTTTTTATATGGACTTCATTTCTGGAATGAAGTCTCTTTTTTTTTAGGTTTTTATATGGACTTCATTTCTGGAATGAAGTCTGTTTTTTTTAGGTTTTTATATGGACTTCATTTCTGGAATGAAGTCTGTTTTTATTTTAGGTTTTTATATGGACTTCATTTCTGGAATAAAGTCTGTTTTTTTATGTTTTTATATGGACTTCATTTCTGGAATGAAGTGCTACAAGAAAATAAGTAAAAATTAATACATAAGGGTATTTTTGTCAGTTTTAATATTTTTAAATAATTATGGACCAAATAGTAAAGGCGTTTGACCAAAGGACCAAACAGACATGGGCCCACCTAAAAAAGGACCAAACGATATTTTTCCCTTTTGATTAAGCTAAACCCACAGAGACCAAGTACGGTACAGCAATCAAATCAGGATGATGTTGTATGCACAAACCCACCCTTAGAGCAACTGCAGTAGTGCGATCATAAACCAAAGAGCAAAGAGCAAAAAAAAACCAAATTTTGGTTTTAGTCCGTGTTGTAACGCAGTGGAGGGAGACCAGAATTTGGTCAGGCGCAACTTTGAGTTACGCCCCAATCAGGCGCAACTCCAAAATGCGTCCCATTTTTTTTTTTTTTTTTTTTTATTGTTGGGCGCAACCAAAATCTTGCGTCCCATATATATATATATATTTTTTTTTTAGTACGGGCGTAACTCAAAGTTACGCCCCATCAGGCGCAACTTTAATCTACGCCCGACCAAAACTAAACCAAAGACCAAATATGGTTTGGTTTTTGGTTATAGTCTGATATTTGATCGATAGTATTCTCCGTTGCGTCTGTGTTTTCGACCAAATTTTTAGTTTTGGTCGATGACTGTGGATGCTCTTAGTGGATCATATTAGTCCATATACTGTTATATTGAAGTCAAAATAGATTAAACCCATAACAACCAAATACTAAGCTCATCAATATAGCACAAGCTTCACGATTTATGTTTTTTTTTTTTTTTTTTTTTCTTTTTCTGGCGGAGTTTAATAATACTTGTTAATTTGGGACAATGTTGAGCAGAAAGTATGGAGAGGCTTGATTCTTTATGGGTCATTAAGAGACATTGCATGAACAAGTCAGGCTTCACTATTTCTGGTTTGAGAAAATGGGTCATTTGTCCAAAAAAATTTAAAACACGGTTCAAATGGACAAGTAAAAAAAAGTACGGGTGAAATAGCCAAAAAAAAAAAGCAAGGATGAAACTGGATTCATCCTCGCTTATACTTAAAAAATAGCAAGGATGAAACTGGATGCATCCTGTGTAAAATAAAAATAAGAAAAAAATATTTGAAAATGGACAGGATGAAACTGGTTACATCCTGCCTATTTTAAAATTTTTGTCTATTTAAACAGTATCTTTTTAATTTTTGGCTATTTAAACAGTATCAAAACCTAAGTGTCTTTTTCACCCAGGAATTGTTAATTTTGGTCTTTTTGACCAATTTTGTGTTTTGGTTTTCACCCCATCAAGTTCTATTTTGTGACTCTGAGTCAATGAGAGACACGGTTGCTGATGCAAAATTCAAATTATTCAGAAATCAAACTAAAATTACACCAGGGAAACAGACTACTGCTAAGTATGGTTTCCACTATTCTTAATCTAGGTGGGAGTTTGAAACAGTAGAGTGTTTCATTAAACTTATCCCTGCTGTTAGTTAAATCTATCCTTAACGAGCTCGACTTTGTTGTCCATTTGCTCTACTAGTCTACTTAAGAAACAACAGCATTTGATGTTTTGTCCAAAGAAGAAGTTCATCTGTTGTTTGTAGCTAGACTAAATATGTTTGTAATATATTTATCGGCAGCCTCACTAGATCTGATGGACCCTCTGCGCCCAGATCTGTGTGAAGTCTAAACATCAAAAGATAACGTTGTAAATACACTTATTTATCTCTATTGCCACGTGTACTAGCAGAGCCCACGTGGAGGCCATGTCTCAAAGAGGGATGACACATAGGGGCATCCATGGCGTTTGGACAACGTGCCATCTGTCAAGACCAACAGTCGAAGATGAAGGAGCATCCAACATAGATGATCCCACACAACACCAATGAGTTACTCTACCCCATCACGAGGTAAGATGTAATCAACGGTTGGGGATAGTCCAACTGACACAGACGTGACAGGGGAGAACTGACACCGTCTGGCACGGACTGGATAGCCCCAACCACTCGTATTTAATGCTGCTCAGAGGGCACGTGTCAGACGACCCACGAAGGAAGCAAGGATAGGTCAGCGTAACGAGCGTGGGTATTATAGAAGTCGCGGGGTGACAAGGAAGTCCGCGGACCATGCACAGAGTACAATCTGCTCAGAGGGCACGTGTCGGACGACCCACGAAGGAAGCGAGGATAGGTCAATGTGACGAGTGTGGGTAATATAGAAGCCGCGGGGTGACAAGGAAGTCCGCGGACCGTGCACTGAGCACAAGAAGATAAGGTCCCCACAGCTCCTTGTCAGTGGACCCACTTGATTTAGTTATATATATGAGTACCCCTTCCACAGAAATGGCGGTCGAGAGTAGAATTAAGGAATAGGAGAGAGAATAGAGAGAAGTAAGTATGTGTTTAGGGAGATCTCTCCCTGAACCATGTAATTCATCTTTGTAATCGTTTACTTTATAGTGTATATCTCCGGATCCGTGGATGTAGGCCTTAGTGCCGAACCACGTAAACCATCGTCTCCTTTACCTTTAGTACTCATATAGTTTCATTTATGTATCCATATCTCAGATCTATCACCTTGGGGATGATGACGAGATCATGACAAACTTGCGGGGTTTGGAATCTATGAATCATCATCTATCTAGGCATACTATGCTTTACCCGCACTCTAATGCATGTATTCAATTCATGTTAAGATTGTTTGTGATCACGCGGATGATGCGAGATTTCCGTGTTCACAATTTGGCGCTAGAAACAGGGGCTTTGTCCTGGTAAAAAGATTTATCTTTCCCTGTGATTTTATAGCCTCTACCTCAAAAGTTTTACTTAGAACATAGACAGATCTCTGTTTAAATTTATTTTTCGCACGTATTTGTATTCTTTGTGCCGTCTAACAGCAGATCTGGGTCTTTTACGATTTTTAACTAGCGAGATCCGGGGTCTGGGGGCTATTTTTCGCACATACTTGTGTCTACTGTATTTTCTAACAACGGATCTGGGCATTGAGTGACCTTTAAGCCAACAGATCTGTATTGTAACTGATATTTCAAACATAACTTCCACCAACAGATTTGAACTTTTTGCAAACAACAACCCATGGACCTTATCCCGGTTAAATCCGCATCCGTCTATGTTTTTCGTATTACTCGCCAAACTAACAACCCGAGTACACTCATTGCCACTGGAAATCGAGCTTATGAAATCAAAGTTGAACTAACAGTTAACCCGTAGACTTGTTGTCTCGGTTTACCTCCATGTTCTTTGTGCAGAGTATTGCAATGGAAAGGAACAAAGATGCCGGAAAGACAAAGGTACCTTCAAAAGAGGCACATAGGACTACGCCGGTAGTAACAAGGAGCAAACAAAAGGGCGCTGGACTCACAAAATGGGACAAGGCGCAGAATGGAGCGGAAAGCACATTCCTTTCAGATGCGGGCATCATCGCAATGGAAGCAAGGAAGGCCGCGGCGGCAAAGGCCGCTACACCTACCGAAGGAACTTCTCAAATGGTCGCCTCCAAAGTGACGGCCACAACCGAGCCTACGGAACCTCGAGAAACAAAGTGGCGAGAATCGCAATCAGTAACCCCCTATGGGATGCCACAGACTAACGAACAAAACGAACCATCGCACGCGGGATCCTACGAAATGATAGAGCGGGTAGACAGATAGAAATGGAAATCAACACCGCGGCCCCGAGGAACAAGCTCAGTCCAGATAGGAACAAATCAAGCATCAAACCAATCTGCGCAGCTTTTTGGCGCAATTAGAAGAACTAAAACGGAATCGAGCAGACATACGCGGACGCGGTGGCCTTACTAGCCCAAGAGAACCAGCAATTAAGAGAGAAGATCCTCCAAAGCGGAGCTAGAAAATCAGCAGGACGAGGCTAACTCAGCGGTAAAGAATAGAGACAGGAGGATGATCCTCGAAAACACACCTGCAGTAGTCAACCGAAGAGGTGCGCGGAATAATAGAAGGCCCGACCCGGACTATCACCCGGACACGTCAGATTACTATGATGAGGAGGAGGCCATGACGTCAAAATCTACAAGGAAGGCACGCCCTTCCATTCAAGAAGAACACTGTTTGGCAATGGAGAGTCTCCGCGCAGAGATGTTAGCAGAGATCAATCAAATCAAGACCCGGACAGGGGAGGTGGAAGACTAGAACAGGTTATGAAGGAAGCCAACACCACCCCACTCGCACAACAGTTGGCCACCGCTATCATACCTCAGAAGTGCCCGGTCCCATCCTTCGAGTGTTACGACGGATCCACCGATCCCGCTGCTCACCTACGATATTACAACGTGGTAATGGCAGATGGGACCACGACGAAGCTATACTTTGCGGATACTTCCCTTCAAGCCCGAAAGGATCCGCCCTATCTTGGTTTGATAACCTCAAGCCTCGGATGCATCAATTCGTATGATCAACTCACGGAAAAATTCTTGGCTACTTATATGTACAACAAGGTTGTAAACACAGGGATGGACAAGCTCTTCTCACTTGCAATCAAATACAAGGAGTCCATTCGAGAATACACGGATAGGTGGCACAAGATATGTCAAGCCATAGGACATGTGGATCCCGTGGTAAGTATTAACTGTTACAAATGGGGGCTTGACAGGATGAGCCCTTTGTTTGTTGAAATCCACGGTACCTCTCCAACCACAGAGGGAGATTTGAGGATAATCATCGAAAAACATGCAAGGTTGGAAGAAATTCAAAGAGAGAACCCGAGAGCACAGGCTCAACGACCCCCACGAACCAATTCCGCGGAACTAGCGAACAGATCAAGCGAACGCCAAAAGGATCGGAAAGATGACGCCAAAAGGGGTGGAAGAAAATTTGAGGACCGAGTCTACACAAAGCTCAGTACCAGCTACTCACGCATTCTAAAGGAGATTAAGGATCGTGAAGACCTAGACGGCCTTGGTCTAAGGGGAAACAACCACCGCCTCGGCGAGAATCCAAAGAGTATTGCGATTTCCACGCTTCTACGGGCACCCAACCGAGAAGTGCAAGAATCTTAAGATAGCGATACAAAAGCCGATTGATGCGGGGATCTCAAAAAGTATATAGAAAAGGCTGGAACGGAGGACAGAACCAAACGCGACAAAACAGGTCCAATTGCCGGAGGGTAATCGTACACCGAACACTATATCCCGCTCGGAAAACAAAGAACCAACCCTAACCGCATGAGATAGGGAAAAGACCGAGGAAACAATTTGAAGACTATTGTGAGCTCTACAACTTAGATGGAAAAGAAGTGGAAGAGCACGAAGAATGGATGAACGCACCCCTAACCTTCGAGGCCGAGGACATTGAGGACGACATGGAAGATCACAACGACCCTTTGATCCTCACTCTGCCAATCGCAGGATGCAACATAAAGAAAATACTCATTGATGGAGGGAGCTCCGTAAACGTCCTGTTCCATGATACCTTCAAGCGTATGGAGCTTAATGACGAGCAACTCCTGACCTCGCACTACACCATCTACGGATTCAATAGCACGTCTACGAAGCCTATCGGGGATATTATTTTTCAAGTAGACGCAGGTCCGATGAAAGTTAACGCCCGCTTCAGTGTGGTGAACACGCCTTCACCCTACAATGCCATTATTGGACGAAAATGGGTCCACAAACTTAAGGGAGTCGCATCCACCTACCATCAATTCCTTAGGTTTCCTACTCCTTTTGGGGTGATGGAAATCAAGGGTGATCAAGTTTCCGCAAAGAAATGCCAGGCAATGCAAATACGGCTCAACAATGAAGAAGATGAGAAAAGAAGAACCCGCAGGGCCCGGAACAAAGCAATATCCAAGGACAAAGCCATCGACGAATACTTGGAAGAGATCTCAGGAAAAAACTTGTCTAAAGGGAACTCCGTAGGGAACACGGAGGCATCAACATCAAATGATAACCAGGGCGCTCTCGCGAACAAAGAATCCGAGCCTACCAAATAGCAATTAAAGAAAGTTCCTCACCTGGGGGAACCAAAACCCACATTCACATCCTTGGAAGCGGTGAAGGAAATTAACATAGGAACGGAGGAGTATCCAAAGAAGATCAAGATAGGAACTCTAATGGACAACGAACGCGAAGCCTCGCTGGTGAAACTACTAAAAGAATACGCGGACATCTTCGCGTGGAAACTATCTGATATGCCCGGAATAGACCCGAAGACAGTACAACATGAGTTGCGCATTAAACCTGGTACACCCCCAGTAAGACAAAAGATACGAAAGGTGGCTACAGAGTATCACAAAGCAAGAGAGACGGGCTGCGAAAGTCGTTGGAGGCTGGTTTCATTAAAGAAGTCAAATATCCTACTTGGATCTCTAACATGGTAATAGTACCAAAGAAGAATGGAGGGGTTAGAATCTGCATCGACTTCACCAACTTGAACAAAGCATGCCCCAAGGATAGTTATCCATTACCCAAAGATTGATCGGCTCGTCGACGCAAGTAGAAGGATACGAAGAGTTATCATTCATGGACGGATACTCGGGTATAACCAACTATTTTTAGCGAAGAAGATCAGCAACATACAAAGCATTTTACACACCCCACGGTCTCTATTGCTATGTAAGGATGCCTTTCGGACTCGGAATGCGGGAGCAACGTACCAAAGGATGGTCGATGCTATTTTCAAGCCGTGGATTGGCAGGACCCTAGAGGTCTATGTTGACGATATGCTCGTCAAGAGCAGATTGAGGAAGAACCACCACCAGGACCTGAGGGACATCTTCAAGGCTATGAGAGAACACAATATGAAGGTCAACCTGGAAAAATGCACGTTCGGAGTAACATCGGGAAAATTCCTTGGGTATCTCGAGTGACAAAAGGGGCATTGAAGTAGATCCCGCAAAGATCCGAGCCATAGTAGACATGCCATCCCCAAAGAACCTAAAAGAAGTACAAAAGCTCAATGGATCCCTAGCAGCCACGGGAAGATTCATCTCAAGATCTTCGGATAGGTGCAAACTCTTTTTAACATACTAAAAAGGGGACGAAATTTGAGTGGACGGCGAGAATGCGAAGAAGCTTTCCTAGGCGTCAAACAAGTACCTAGCGGAGATCCCTATCCTTCTAAAACCAGACCACGACGAAGTTTTGGCACTATACATTGCAGCAATGACGATGCAAGTAAGCGCAAGACTTGTCGGGACCCACACAAAGGAGGAGCAGCCGATCTATTATGTCAGCAAGACTATGAATTCGCGAAAGAGACACTACACAAGAATCGAACAACTCATCTTAGCCATCGTATGGTCTACATTAAAACCGAGGACGTACTTCTTAACCCATGACATACGTATCCCATGCCGAGCGCCCTTAGAAGCCATCCTCAAAGGGGCGGTGAAAGGTAGGACGCATAGCGAAATGGAGCACATACCTCGACCAATTCAATATCCACTATGAACTCCAACACTCTCGTAAATCGCAAGTGTTAGCGGACTTTCTAGCAGACCTACCTTTGGACAACGAAGAAGAGGTGCGCATACAAGGATGGAGGGCGCGGGTGCCCCCGAAATGGAAAAACAAAAGGAGCCAAATAACATTCTTGAACCAATGAACCCACGACAATGGGAGGTCTTTGTCGACGGCTCCAAAAATAGAGAGGGCGCGGGGATAGGCATCGTCATCACCACGCCCACGGGAGATAGGATCGTGCATGCATTCAGATTGGAATTCGAAGGCCATACAAATAACATCGTAGAGTACGAAGGAGTGGTCCACGCCCTCCGCTTGATAATTGAATTGGGGATACAAGAAGTACGGTTAACAAGTGATTCACAACTAATCATACGGCAGATAGGCTACGAATACAATGTGTATGACGAGACACGATGGCATACATGGCTCGTACAAACGTTGGTTTCCCAAATACCAAAAATCAAATTTCGACATCTGCGTAGGAAGGAGCTCGGACACGCGAGATGCCCCGGCATACATATCAGCCATGCTTAAAAATGAGGATGTCGAAGCAATCAAGATAACAAGAGTGTACGAACCATCCATCAAGCCCCAAGAAACATGCGCGGCTAACCAACGCAAGTCTAAGGACGAAGATATTTCTGATGATGATGTCGGAGAGCACATCTTCGACGACTTCCAAGACGATGACATCACGCGACAAGCTGATGAAGACGACGATTACAGTCAAGAAGCAGATTGGAGAACCGAAATCCACTCTTTCCTAAAAGAGGGAAACTCCCCAGGATACCAAACAAGCTAGGAAGGTACAATCCAGAGCGAGGATGTACGAGCTAAGAGGCGGAACCTTATACGGAAAATCATTCCTCGGGCCACTTCGTTAATGTCTGTCTCGATCGAGAGGACATATCATCTTGAAAGACATCCATAGAGGAGACGCGGGGAATCACGGTGGAATGAGATCCCTTGCGAGATAAGGCGAAGACGCGGGGCTACTGCGGCCAACCATGATCCGAGACGCGGCTAGGATGGCGCAAAGGTGCGAAGAATGTCAAAGATTCGGCAAGCGAATCCACGCCCAGCCACAAAACTGATTCTCGTGGACAGTCCGTGGCCCTTTGGGAAATGGGGGATCGACATAGTAGGCCCACTCATATCGAGGACGGGGAAAAGAAGATTCCTAATAGTGGCGACGGATTACTTCAAAGCAAGTGGGTAGAAGCAAAAGCACCGGCTAGAATTCGGGATTCGAGACGTCTTTACTTTTATTTTTCAAAATATCATCTGCAGGTTTGGCATCCCCGCAGAGATAGTTTCCGACAACGGTAAACGATTCAAGGAAAGAATATTGACTTGTTGTTCGACACCTTCAAGATTCGAAAAAACAAATCCACCCCCATATACCCACAAAGCAATGGACAAGCGAAGCCACAAACAAAACTTTGGCACTTATTCTTAAAAAAAGCTAGACGAGTACAAGGGCGGTGGTGTGAACGGTTGCATAACGTTACATGGGCATATAGGACGACTCGAAGATCAGCTACCGGAGAATCCCCGTTTTTACTCACCTACGGAGCAGAAGCAGTAATCCCTGCGGAGATTCTACTTCCAACTACAAAAACAGAAGCATGGGAAAAGAATCTCACCACGGACATGATGTTAGAAAAGCTCGACGACCTCGAAGAAAGGAGAGAAGCGACCTTACAAAGAATGGAAAACTACCAACGCAGTGGCGGAGAATATAACAAAAAAGTGAAACTTAGGAATTTTGTAGAAGGGCGGTATGTGTTGAGGACCATTCCCAATACCAATGAGAAAAGAAGTGGGGAAAATTAGCACCAACTTGGGGAGGACCCTACGTAATACACGACATCGCAGGAAATGGCTCTTACTATCTGCGCAACCTGAAAGGGGAAATCCTCATGCATCCGTGGAATGCCAAATACCTCAAGCCATACTACCCATGACCAACCCCCTGCGTGTGCATTTGAGGAAGAAGAAAAGGGACTTACTAGTCCACATGTTTCTATCTCTGACAAAGGAGTAACACACCTTAACTTTTCAATCAATCCAAGCTTTCACTTTCAAGTATCATATCCCATTCATTACCCACGCGCATTTCAATTTATTCAAAACCCACAACCTATACCATATGAAACGCATATTCACACAATGTATATAAACCATATGAACCACATGTATATACTACTTACACAATGTACATTGAAAACCATGTCACACCTTAATAAAATATCGATACTATTGTTACCCCGTGGATGTAGGCTTTAAGGCCGAACCACGTAAATCATTGTGCACTACCATTATTAAGAATTGACATTTTGGGAGGGATATCCCGCACAAAGCGTGGATCTTACCCACTGCAATATACAGGGCAATATCCCATACAAAGCACACGCATGCAACATATCGGAGCATACACATGCAATCTCGTGGAACTCCCCGTAAGTGTCTATAAGTGTACGACCAGGGGCGACTTCCCACGAACGAGATATCAGAGCAATATTACAAGCCGCGAACTCAATGGAATATATCCTTGAACGTCGGCCAGACCCCCACCGTTCAGGAATCCCCTGGCCAAGGAATTCGCTGGACGGGGTGCAAGGTCACAAGGCAATTCCGGGGATATCAACCTACGGAATGCCGCAAACAATACACTTTCTCAAATTCAAAGATCAACATCCTTGGATAGTAAATACTACGGAAGTATTCATTACGTTAACTTATTTGAAAAGACAATAAATGCAAATTCAACAAAATTCAAATTCAGATTTAAACACCAAAGTTTGATCTAGTACATGACAGTTGATTACAAGCCTAGCAAAAAGAGTAGCAAAACGCCAAAAAGGATAAGCAAGCGAGATCAATCCCTAGCATCATAGATGTGACCTCTTGGGAAGGAGCGTTATCCGCGGGTTTGTCCTTCGGCGGAAGGAACACTACCACCGGAGGAGGGCCCGGAAGAGCTCTGAAGGGAGCGCGGGTACGGGACGTCGAGTGTAACTCTTGTTTAACCCATGGTTTTCCCGAGATCCAACTCAATCTCACTAAGAGTTCTATTAATCTCCTCTCGCCAACCCTTACGAGCCACGAAGCCTATGGCTACACTCTTCATCTCGGCTCGACTCGGGAAGTGGAAAGAAGGTCCACCTTTTGATTGGCATGCTTCAGCGTTTCCTCGAGACGAGGCCGACCACGATGGTAATTAACTTGGCCCTCAATTGAACTACCTTAGCTTGAGCTTCGGCAAATTTATCATCCGCAGCGGCTCGAAGGCTGTCCCCCAGAGCTCTGCGGATAATGGAAAAAGAACAGTTATAACAGATACAGTACAAAGCACACTCGATGACAAAAACGTATACCTTCACAATGATCAACCGCGGAATCCTTTGCTTCTGCGGCATAATCATATTCATTTGATAACCTATCATAATCTACTGCGAAGATTATGAGCATACCGACTTCGCGCTTAGATCATTTGAAGCATCGAGTCCGAATGACGATATCGATTAACCTCATCATTCTTCGATTCCAATCCCTTGTTAAGGCGATACATAGTCACCTCTAAGTTTCTCTCACGTTCAACCTGACGAGCCACATCAGCTCGAGACGCGGATAAAGCACTACTGAGAGCACTACATTCCGCCCTAGCATCGTCTCTTTCCTTGGCAAGACGCTGCATATAAGCCCGCACATCCGAGGGATGAGAAGACCGCGCTCGCCGCAGCTCGTCTTCCATAACATTAAGCTTAAATTCTAAAGAGGAAATCTGCCCGCGGGCCTTCTCAAGATTATCCCGCGTCCATAAAAGAGCCCCGTTGAACAAGTGGCGGTCATGGTTATTTCGATTTTGCAGATCTACCAAGCAAAGCTTTTTCTTACGCCATTCTTCGGCCATAGCGTTATGAACATCCGCGCGGGTATTCCATTTCGCCGATTCACTCTTAAGTTTTTCGACTAACTCAGCAATGCTACCTTTTTGACGAGCCCTCTCACTCCGAAGCCACAACAATTCAGGGACTCCGCCCACTGAAGACAAAAGACGGCGGGAGGAGGGAAGAAGAGAAAACTCGAGAACATATAAGGAGCAAGAAACTACCAAAGAAGAGGAAGCGCGGAGACAGAAATAGACGAGGAGTTCTTCTCAAAGAACCGCTAACTTGGCCTTAACCGAGGCCATCTCGGAGCGCGACTTTGCCTCCTACGCGTCCTGCTGCTCCTTACGCTTGCGAGACCCTTCAGCTCTCCGCTATTTCCTCATCTTTAGCGGAGACCGAAGCTTCAACGCCCGAAAGCGTTTCTTCACAATGTCGGAGCTTCCCTTCTAGCTTGAGAGACTTGGCCTTGAAGAGCCGGTAAAGATGATGGTTACAATACTCACTCCTCATCATCTATCAATCAAAAAGGGAAATTAGTTCACAACACATTTAAGCAAAATCAGGGGAAGAAAGAATAGGACAAACCTCCAATAACCGCTGTTGGGGATATTTGTACTGGTACCCATCAGCAATGGCCATCATACCAGCAACCGTAGGGGGAGGATCCACCACGAGATCAATCCCGCTTGTCACAAGATTCTCGCCCCACACTCGATCTACCACCTCCTCAGGGTTGGTTCCATATGCCGACGAGTAAAAGAGTCCGAACTCTTCTCCCCCTCAATCACGGGGGCGGGGACGAGGCACGACAAGCAAGTTTTTCTTTTGCAGCCACGCCAAAACAAAGATCATCACCATCCGTGACCAAGGACCGCGTAAAGTCATCTCGAGGGAGAGTCTAAGGACGTCCCACCAAGCGAGGCACCGGTAGTACTTAGCGTCAAAACCCCACCGGCCGGTGGAGAAGTGCCGACACAAACCTCGGGATGCACTGCCAAAACCCCAGCATCAGATCCAGGTGTGGGGTCACCCCCGCAGCTATCCTTAAGGACATTCCAGTCATCACCATCGGGAAGCAGAGTGAAATCCGAGACAAGCCCCATAATTGTGGCCATGTCAAATGATTGCTCCCCGGATAAAACCCTACCAAAGGAAAACTCGCAAGAAGCATCCCCATCTTTGTCACCACTGTCAAGAGCAATTTTCTTACCCTTGTCTCCAACATCCCCAGTACCTTTGTCTCCAACATCCCCAGTACCCTTGTCTCCAACATCCCCATTACCCTCGTCCACAACATCCTCATCACCACCATCCCCATCCTTGGTAGCCCCCTCAGCCTGATCATTACCACCACCAAGAGTGGTCGGACCACCATCACCTCCACCAATGCTCCCACCGGCAACACTATCTACTTCTTGAATGGGCGGAGAAGTCTCAATCCGCTCTTCCCCATCGGAAACATCCTCATCACCATCCACGGGACTGTTCACATCCTCGAAGTATGTAGAGCCCTCGGTGGGAGAATTCGACGGCTTGCCGGATTGATCCTCGTGTCTCTACGCCCCTACCACACATAATGATAAAAGAGTCATAGGCATCTCCTTTCCTTAGCATAATCAATATTATTCAAGAAAACGAAGTGTCATATATACATAGAAAACAAACAACACACCTTAGCAACATCAGTCTGCGAAAGAAGGTTAGCATCAGGAATATCTTCATCTTCCGCGTCGTCAACATCGCGATTGTAAGCAAAATCCATGCCTACAAAACTCATCTGTCAAGGGCAGTAATGGGCATAACGAGCGGGAGAAGCTTCGCGATGAGGACTGTCCCAGTGAGGCTGCCAACCATGGGGTCCGGGGACCCAACCATAGGCCCACGGACCAACGACTTCAAGAACAGTGGCGAGACCATTCATAGTCATGGTCACGCTTAATCCTCTCATCGGCGAGAATAGGAAGACCTTCGGCACCGGGAACCCTCGCCATCTTGGAGTCACTTACCTCACTCAAAGTCAAACTTCCCCTTAGCGAGAAGCAATGTTCCAGACTCACAGACCACGGTTTACGAGTATTCTGTTAACATAATCTCCAAAGGATTTGTTAAAATTCTCAGGAGTATACCACCCTTTCTCCTTTTCTAATTTAGGGGCATAGCAAGTCATCATCGTTTTCCCCTTGCTACGAAGATAGCATTCACGAAGATGGCGAAGATAGTTTCCTGTCAACTGTTGCACCCCGCGATTATGACTTTTCTTGGCAGTATCGCGGCTAGACAAGACCCGGTAGTAGAAATCATCACAGGCTTTATACAAGGGTAGCATCAAACCAGCCTCGAAAGCACCCACGGTTGTCAGCAAATGAAAGGCATCATACTTGTAATTGGTAACCATCTCATAAGTTATATCTTTATCAGCGGCATAAAAACGAACTTGGAAGTGCTGAAGACCATGCTTCACCTTGAAGGCCTCAAGATCAATGTGTCGGAAGGTAAACTTCTTATTACCCAAAGATAAAGGACGGAAAGTAACAGCAGAGTCTTCCTCGAAAGCTTCTCCCGTAGTATCTTCCGCAGAACCCATGACCTTCCTCTTAGGAGGCACTATGTCTCCCAAGACTCTATCTCCGCAGCCTTTCTCTTGAAGACGAGTCTTAGTTGACTTACTCGAACTAGACACAGGTGGATTAGTCCGCGGGGGAGGATTGGAGCGGAGAGGCTGCATATTTAAAGGCTCAGTGCGCGGATTCTGTTGCTCAGGAGACTCACCTCTAGGGCGATTCACGACATGTTTAGATCCCTGCGGAGGATCACCCCTTTTAAGCGAAGATCTCTGACCAAGGGACGAGGATGTTCGCCTATCCCGAGCATTATCACAGGTAGCGTAGGCGGGGCTCCACCCTTAATAGTAGAATCACTCCGAGGAGACCTGTGAGGACTCGACGGAGGAGTTTGGTAAGGGACCCGCGGATGGTCGGACATTTCTGCGGGCACAAACACGAATAAAAGTACAAGTCGAGCGAGGGAAGGGAAGATCGAAAAGCGAAAAAAATCTCAAGAACAACTGCAAACCCTAGAATTCGTCTACAACTACTTAAACTCTCAAGTTATTATTCCAACTCAAAAGAAGAAAGATAAAATTAAAGCATACGACTCAGTGGCGTCAACTCTCAAATCCCAGGGTATACATAAATTTAAACTCATCATCAACGCATCACCAGAAGATCAAGAACTCAACAGGCTTAGGCATGGTGATTAAACGGAATAAAAAGATCATACCTGAACCTCAAAGAGTAAATCAACAGCAGCAACGAAGGTGGCAAGCGGAAGAGCGACCACAAAGAATAAAGAATAACGGCGGCGACCACAAAAGAGCAAGAATAAAAAGCGGCAACAATGATGTCAGAGGAAGTTAAGGAGATGAAGAAGACAAAAGAACAGAGAATAAAACAGAGAATGTGAATTAAATTCACATTCTCTCACTCTTCTCTTTTTATAAGACCAAGAGAAACCGTCCACTACCCAAAGGGCAGTTATGGCCGGACATGGGAAATGTGCACAATAAATGCAGGTAGCACCTTTTTAGGAGAAGTTATGAGGAGGGAGATAAAAACGTACCACACGGTTCTTCTTCCAACAAAAGCTAAACGCCCAGTCGCAAGAAGAGGGGCAAATTGTAAGTACACTTATTTATCTCCATTGCCACGTGTACTAGCAGAGCCCACGTGGAGGCCATGTCTCAAAGAGGGATGACACATAGGGGCATCCATGGCGTTTAGACAACGTGCCATCTGTCAAGACCAACAGTCGAAGATGAAGGAGCATCCAACATAGATGATCCCACACAACACCAATGAGTTACTCTACCCCATCACGAGGTAAGATGTAATCAACGGTTGGGGATAGTCCAAGCCCGACACGGACGTGACAGGAGAAGCCCGACACCGTCTGGCACGGTGGATAGCCCCAACCACTCGTATTTAATGCTGCTCAGAGGGCACGTGTCAGACGACCCACGAAGGAAGCAAGGATAGGTCAGCGTAACGAGCGTGGGTATTATAGAAGCCGCGGGGTGACAAGGAAGTCCGCGGACCATGCACAAAGTACAATCTGCTCAGAGGGCACGTGTCGGACGACCCACGAAGGAAGCGAGGATAGGTCAATGTGACGAGTGTGGGTAATATAGAAGCCCCGGGGTGACAAGGAAGTCCGCGGACCGTGCACAGAGCACAAGAAGATAAGGTCCCCACATCTCCTTGTCAGTGGACCCACTTGATTTAGTTATATATATGAGTACCCCTTCCACAGGAAATGGCGGTCGAGAGTAGAATTAAGGAATAGGAGAGAGAATAGAGAGAAGTAAGTATGTGTTTAGGGAGATCTCTCCCTGAACCATGTAATTCATCTTTGTAATCGTTTACTTTATAGTGTATATCTCCGGATCCGTGGATGTAGGCCTTAGTGCCGAACCACGTAAACCATCGTCTCCTTTACCTTTAGTACTCATATAGTTTCATTTATGTATCCATATCTCAGATCTATCACCTTGGGGATGATGACGAGATCATGACAAACTTGCGGGGTTTGGAATCTATGAATCATCATCTATCTAGGCATACTATGCTTTACCCGCACTCTAATGCATGTATTCAATTCATGTTAAGATTGTTTGTGATCACGCGGATGATGCGAGATTTCCGTGTTCACAAACGTGGTAGGTGAGGAGCTTAGAATTTAGTCCCACAGTGGTTAACTTTAGAGGGTTGAAGGAAACTGGGCAGTATAAATAGCGAAGTTGTTGAGGGGAAGAAGCATACCTTTCTCGGCCTTTTGGCTAAGATCAAGTGTAGTATCTGTTCTTATCAGTTTAATATCTGATATGTGAGCCATCGTCTCACACGATATTAAATTTATTTTTTTCATGGGGGAGTTCCCACCACAGCAGCTTGCTGCTGGGGTTCTCACGCGTCGCCTCTGCATTGCACTACTGCAAAGGCCTGGCGCACCCCCACCAATTCTAACCTTTAAAATTTTGACTACTGCAAATGAGCCTTTGCGTTGCACTGCAAATGCCTGGCTCTACACTCATAAATAGGAGAATTTGAGTACTTTTACCATTTCAGGAACGGGCAATTGAGTTAACCTCTGGAAATTTATTCTTTTTTTTGTTCAGTTATAGAGGAAAAAGCCAGTAATCGGAGATTGTTTGCAATTGGAAATGGTGTTTTTGCTTATGTTCCTGGTTTGAAGAATTTTAAGCCAATTAATGGGATTCCTGGATCACAATACGAAACATATTTAAATGAAAATGACGTCCAACAATTTGATGAATAACTTCTAATGTTGACTTGCCAAGTGCAATACAGAGATGCAGAGATCTGAAGGACTTGGATTTCACAAATCTATGGGAATTGATTTGACAGAAAGTTCCATCGGCCGAGCCTTTTTATAATACGCACGTATTGAGAACTTTAATGTGCATGGGTTTGTTAATTTTAAAGCAGATACGGAATCACAAAAGGAGGCGATACTCGGATTCGGTTTGTATCAATAACAATACTGAGCAATTGGCAGGTTTTATTTGCTCAAAATATATAGTTTGCAAAAGAGAGAAAAATGATTGTTGTTAAGATTAAACTTTTATAACATGTCTCACATACCAATACATACGTCTCGCATCATCGCATGTCTTGATACTTTAGTGGACGTTCATTACAACAACCATAACAAAATTTGGGTATTTAGATTGCGCGAATAATGTGTTGGATATTTTCAGAAAAGGACTCATGAATCCAGGAGAAAGCACGGGGCCATTAATGTGCGAGCTATGGAACACACTACTTCCTGAAATCAATATGTGTGGAGGTTCCGGCTTTATCACAAGGGGTACTTGGTTCAAGATATAATTCACCATAGGACCTCGATGAAGCTTTGAATATCTTACACTAAGTGGAGGTTCAAACCCAAAAGGTACCTATCATTTATGTATTGGTTTCCACGATGATGCTTTGTCTCAACTTAGCTTGAACTACGTTGGCTTGATCCCACTCGGGTACGTAGGCAGTCACTTAGGTGATGCAGTCACTCCAATTTTAAAACTTTTTATATTCTTTATTTTGGTTTTTTGAAAATAAGGGGAGAATGTTGGATATTTTCAACAAACCCTTTTTATATTCTGTTCTAACGTTTCTATTATCAGTTAGAAAACCTGAACAGAAAACTCGTTTCACCAATGGACGCATTGAAGGAAGAGACGCGCCTGTTCACTCTGAAAAGATGTCTGTAGAGATGAAGAGTCATCTCCAAAGGGTATGATTTCCTCTTTAAATAGGAGACTTGTTTTCATTCAAAACACATCTCTCAACTCTCTCTGTTTTCTTTCTTACAAGTATCATCAGAAACAAAACCAGTGTGTTCTTGGTTGGATTAAGGTCGTACAAGCTTTGAATCCAACAACCGTTGTGGGGCTTCAAGTATCGACGGCAATATTCAATTGACCTGTTTGTACTCGCCAATTCAATTGGGAAAGGGTCGAATAATTGTCGAAAAGAATCTTTCATAATAGCCTTGAACCCTAATACAACATTCTTTTCTTCACCCTGTTTTACTGCTAGTTTTCCAAAAAAAAAAGGAGACACTGGATAGAAGAGAGATACAAGAGAGACCGACCATTGCTTCTGCTTTAATTTCCCAAAGAGTGAGCATGCTTGGACTTTCAACTTCTGTAACGTCTCGGATGTGAATGTTACGGATGCACTGCGTAGTGTTTTGCCTCCTTGGAAAGAGTATCTACAACAAAATTAATTAAATGATCATCTGATTAGTGAAGTGAACATATTAGAAATTCAAACACTGTAAAAGGAAAAATAAACCGTATATAAAATGCAAAATGCTAATGCACATTCCCGAAACCCACCCTGCTAGTGCTACAAGGGGTTGGGGAAATTTTCCACAACAGTAAAGTTAATGTTAGTTAAAAAGAAAAAAATAAATAAATATTCCGTACGTAATTCTTCTGGCGAGAGGTTGGAATAGCCAGCCTTACAACGGTGCCAGCAAGTTACAATTGGTTCTTCATCACAGTCCCACATGCACTTAAGAAAATTTGCTTGAGCTTTGTCCGCAGAGAAGACCGTCGATGCAATCAAAAACAAGAGTACGACGCCGAATTTATTCACGCTTCGTGCCATCTCTCTTTCTCCCACTCTCAGTTCTGTCTGTCTATCCCAGACACTAAGTTATCTCTCACTATTGTCGGCAATTAATGTATCTGATTGTTATTTATAAGAGTTCAAATGCATGATTTTGTCTTAGATTAGTTATTTTGGCTAATAAATGAAAGAAATTTTCAGACCAGATTTTGTCCATAAAAGTTTGGAATTTACTTAAAAAGATAACTTCTTTTGATACAAATTTCCAAACCAAATTTTGTCCATAAAAATTGAGAATTTATTTTGGCTTAAGAATAACCTGACCTCTATGTTCGCTTCGGAAATATGAATTACGCACCCCACAACAGCTATGCGTTAAGTGTAAAAAAGAAGAAGCAAAAGCGATCTTCAACGATATAGATAGATGCGAGATTTTTGAGAGCCATAAATAGTTGAGAGACATGTAAAGAACTTTGGGCTAAGAGGCAAAATGCCCCAAAATGGGGGGTCACCTTGCCAAAATGTCCCGGACGTTTTGAAATAAGTCAAAATGCCCCAATCCGTTAGTTTAGAGTTAAATAGTCAAACTGGGGCATGTTGACTGGTCAACGGGATATGAAAATATCCATTGTACCCTTCGTCGATAATGACTATGTACCACACATGTGGTCAACACGTGCAGTGCTGATCTTATGTTCTCACTTAATCGAGTTTCAGCCACAGAAACAATTTCAAAGAGAGAGATCGAGAGACAGAGAGAGAGAGAGAGAGAGCAGAGAAAATAAGAGAGAGTTAGATCGAGAAGAGAAGAGAAGATATATGAGAAGTGATGACGGCCGTCGTCGGAACTAACTCTGAAACAAACCCGCATGCCTTTGTTAAGTTCTAAACAGAAGGGAAGAACAAGTAAGTTCTTAAAACCTAATTTTGTTTTAGTACGTGGTTGTTATTTTCGAATAGCCGTTGTCATTGAACGGTTATCAAATTGAAAGTAGGGTTTCAGAGAAAGGAAATTAGGGTTTACAATTTTGGGATTTTTCAATTTTTTTGTTGATTAAATCAATTTGTGTGGGTTATATTGTATCATAAAGGTCTGTTCATAGGAGAATTCTTATTAAGAACTGAAGTAATTAACTTAGGTTAATAGGTAATAGTTCTTACTAATCCGTGTCTATGGATGTGCCTTTCGGAGTAATCTGATACATATATATCTACATACTTAGACAAATTGATTTAATTCAATGTTTTGTTTTCCCCATTTAATGGATATAATATTATCTGCTTCCCATCCTCATGTCCTGAATGCATGCGTTTACATACTTATTATTGATATTGTATCTAGGTACCTTCCTCATCTTAATTTGTTTTAAATGTTTAGGGGATTATTATTGGAAACACACTTTCTATCATATTAAGTTATCTAATTATCTGCTTGATTCCATTGGAGAAGTCATATTAAATCCATATGCACCATATATAGACTGTTATGATTGATTATTGCACTGTGTTTATGGGGACCCAATGCTGCAATAGAATGAATTTTGCTTATTGAATTGTAATTTATTACTTATTGAATTTCAACTGCACCATCCGCTTATTTAGCAATTAATATAAGTAGTGGCTGTTTGATTTTGTTTGGTTGTTAGTTTAGTGACACTGGTACTTTTGATTTGCTCTTGACTATATTGACATGCGATTTTGATCATTTTGTTGTTTGGCTAATTTGTATTAGCCTTGACATGGAAAATGAATCTAGCAATAGTTTTACTTATACAACACATTGCTACCTGAGTGAGATATGTTCCAAAGTGGGACAGGAATGCCTTCCGTGGACTGTTTAAGATTTCAGTGTCTTAGTGGGCATATTTTACCACTAGTGTTCCTATGGAAACAGACTTTTAGGTCTTGTATCATGAACCATCCCGTGTATGTAATGTTCTTGAAAACTAAAACTTAAGTAGGTCGCTCTTATTCTTGTGTAAGTGACGGATGTCATTTGATATGTGAATTATTCTCTAAAGTTCCTATAGTTTGCACATTTTTTTTTATGACTTTCTTTTCATGGGTATTGGCGACTTCTTTATGATTAGAATGGGGGCGTTAAGTGCTTGAAATGTGTTAAAACTGTTGGATTGAATGTTAATGGGTTGTTCACCATATGTCACTTTGAATTCTTTTTCTTATCTTACGAATCTTGTTGCTTCATTTACATATAGGTGTAATCTGTTCGCTAGTTTGTAGTGTGAACTTTAACTTCTATATTTGTTGGTAAGTGCAGTTACCACCCTTGACTAATAAAACGCATTTTTCCATGATTTTATGTACCATGCTAGCTCTGTGCTAATACGGGGCACCGGTTATATCTTGTATATTGAATGGGGGTCACCTGGCAGAGAGAAACCAGCAGTTCGCGCAAGGACGCAACAGAAGAGACCTACCTATTTTGCTCCAGTTTTCGCCTGTTACCTGCTCGACGAAAGTTCTGTAGAAAGCATTAGTTCGCGCAAGGACGCAACAGAAGTAGCAAGGACCTGAACCTCTTTGTCGCAAGCTGCCGAGTCATTATAGATACTCTTAATCCTAATTATGCTTGTTTGTAAAATTATTGAAATTGAACTTGCCATTTTAACACTTGAGCTAGCAGCCATTATGGTTGATACAAGAAAAAAATCCAATATACTGTACATTGATTCCGGATCACCCCAATTTATAGGATTCCAGGTTAGGAACAAGATGACCGTTATAAAACAACCGTTGGGATCTTTGTTCGTCCATTTTCAATCCTTCGACACGTGTGGCAATCTAATAGATTAGGACTATGTGGTCATTTCCGAAGAAGTCAATGTTAAGGTCAGTAAAGTTATATGTAACGCGTGCGTTTCATGTGGCTCAAACTTTAAAGGATAACCGTTAGATCAAATTACAACGTGGCACACATTAGTTCAATCTAGTCCACAAGGATATATCTGTAATTTTCTCCCACGTGAGAGCACACATGTGTGCGATTTTGACTACTTAGCGCTCTTTAACGGCAAAACTAACGGATTGGGGCATTTTGACTTATTTCAAAACGTCCGGGGCATTTTGGCAAGGTGACCCCCCATTTTGGGGCATTTTGCCTCTTAGCCCAAGAACTTTACTATCATGATACTTTATGGTGGGTTTGTTGGCATAATTCACCGTTTCAGAAATTCATAATTTCATGGGATTACAAATTCTGGGATTCATGTAAATCCCTTACGTATGATCCTACATATAGTCCATGGGTCATTTTCTAGTAACCTTGTTGATTGTTCTTCTTTGCTAAAACGAGTAAGTAATCCGAACCCTTGTTTTTTTTTTTCTTCTTCTTTGTGATAAAGCTAAACTTGTTTCTTCTTTGTGATAAAGACAACTTTTTCTATATCATCAATACCTACAGTTGGAACACTAGGAGTTTGTTCATTAAGGATGCTGATTGAATTATTTCTGGGTGAACTTGTACTATTTGAACAAGTTGTTCTCCAGACCGCAGAGCTTTCTCGATATAGCTTCACTCAGTGCAACAGTAAGAACACACTGAGGGCTTTCCTTTCCCTTTGTATTTTTATTTGGTCTCTACATTTTTGTAGAGTTTCCTTTTGATTTATAAAATCTTCATCTTTACTGAGCAAAAAAAAAGTAAGAACACACTGAACAGTGAAGCCTTTCTCTCTCAAAACTAAGAATCCAATATTTTTACCAACAGGACGGGGCGTTCAAAAAATGTTTTATCCTTGAAACTTTTAATTTGACAATCCAATTTCAGTCCATGTTCGGCCACTAACAGGTTTTGATTGCAAATCTTGAAGCGCAACTTCCCCATAAATTCCATTTCTATTGAGAGCAGCATCAGCTGCAGCTTCTTTACTGGTCCCACACATGTACATCACTGGTTTCATCAAATTTCTTCATGAAATTTTAAAGAGTTTCAAAGGATCCTAGGAGTATATTAAAGTAGATCAACAACAAAACAATCAGAAAGACTTGAGTCATTACATAGAGCTCCAAAAGATCCAATCTTAAATTCTTTAGACCCACATTTATCAGTTGGGATAAATTTCTTTGTTTAAATATCACCAGGAACAAATTATCTATAGAGCAATGATATAATAAGCACGATGTGGATAGGGTTCCCATAACTTTCAGATCTCTCTGAAGAGAACGTGCTGATATGAGCTCTTTTTTTTCATAGCTAGCTCGTGTCTAGTTTATAGCTATGATTTTGATTTGTGATTTAAGTGAAACTAGTTAACTTGTTTACAAGGTGGGTTAGCGGCATGAAATAGATATTTTTTTAGTGTTTTCCATGCATGTTGTGAGTTGTATAAGGTTTCTTTTCGCAGTTTTTCTTATGCATTTTCCTTTGCCACGCTGCAGCATTCTCCCATTTCCTCTGGTTTATTATTCTTGCACTTCTTTCAGGCCATACTGCTATAATCGCAAATGGCACAAGCCAAAGCTGTTTCCACTTCTCCATCTGCATTATCAGAGAAGACCCAAAAAATGGTCCCAAATTTGAATTGAGAAACTGCAAGAGAGCAGCATATTGATCAACATTTTCAGCTTGGGTAGTGCATAACTTGCAAAAAGGAGAAGTGATGTGCACATATGTCAGAATGCATATCTGTATTCTATAAATTATAATTCATGGCTAAGTTGGACTGAGATTTTCATTAACAAGCTGTATCCACCTAAGGCCTGAACTACATATCCAGATGATTTAGAACACTATGTATAATATATCCTTTTTTCCCTTGTACTACAATTCTTTCCAGCTCTAGCCATTAGGTTTATTACCCGCTGTTTTGTTTGTTCGTTCTCTTATATCTTTGTTACTTTAGTATTAAGCATATGTTTGATGATTTCTCTGCGCCATTGTACGGTGTTAGTCTGGTATCATCTGGGTACGATGACTCCCATTGAACCTACACTTTTTCTAGTAATCTGTCATTCTAGAATCTTCAGATGCCTTGTATTCACAATCTCAGATAATATCGATTGAAAGTGGCATACATTAACTGAATTCATTTAGCTCAGCCTGGTATTCAACATGTTTGGGTGCGTGAAGTTGAGAGAGCAGTTCACTTTCAAAGATTTGAAGAGTTCACGATGTCCTTGACTGAAAATTGCTTTGTCAAAAACTGATAAGATGACTCCAAAACACACTGATAGATGTAACAACAAGTCGATCAATTTCCCTTCCTTCCAAATCTATCTGTGAAAGAGAGAAATCATAAGAAATCTCATTCCTAATTTGAGAATCACTTTGAGATTCTAAAATTTCACTTATCACTGTGCTCGGGAGGAAAGTAAAAAGTTAAAACACAGACTGATATTTGGTAGTATTTTAACTTTTTATTCATTTGCCTTTGGTTTATATTCCGCCAGACCAGCTATACTAGCATCGAGTTAACCGTACAGGATCTGTAGTTGTAGTTTAACTCGTAACTCGCCCCTGCGGGGGATGCCGATTGTCTAGAGATGCTGCCGTGCAGGTGCAGGCCACACCAGTGGCCGGGCCTTCTGCCATATTTTTTGCCTTTGGTTTTTCGTTTTTTGCCTTGACAAACTTTTCTTTTTGGTTTTTCGTTTGCCTTGACAAACTTTTGTTTTTCTTTTATTTGCCTTGCAACTTATAAGATGTCCATTTTGCAGTCAAAATGGATTAAACCCATAACAACCAAATAATAAGAGTTGCTCATTAATATGGCACTGGTTTTTTTCTCGCACAATACTTGTCAATTTGGGACAATGTTGAGCAGAAAGCACCGAGCTAAGACCACTGCAATTGAGCCAAAGGCTATAGTTAAAACCAGAAAGCAAAACTCAAGGAGGATTCCTCACAAACAATGAAATCCCAAATAGACATCAGACTGTCGAAATTGCATAGGATGTCAGGGTGTGACCCTGTTACCCATGACTAGATCATGAATTTAATACTGCAAACTAGTCCTTAAACTGAATCATGTTTACTGGAGAAGACTCCATGGATTTAATACTGCAAACTGTAAGTTTTGATTTTCATTGCAGATTCAAATATCTTTCTTTATCGAGGTTGCTCATCATTAGTTGTAAAAGGAAGTTTCTCTTTGTCGGCAATGTGGTAGAAGATCACCCCCATCAAGTTCTATTTTGTGTCCCTGAGCAAGTAGGCAAAATTACACCAGAAGAACGAACACCACAGTACAATTCTTATTTCTAAGTAAATGTAACATTTGGTTTCAAGTCTTGATGGGTTTCTCTTAGAAAAAGAGAAATCCCTTTAAAAATAGGCGTATGCCGCTCATAAGCGGCAAGCACACGGTATTCTTTAGTAAAAGGCGAAAGAATAGTTCGCTATGTGCTTACTGCACGGCTCCGTAAATCTTTAGCTAGTGCCCGAGTGCTGTTTATATTCAAAGCATTTTCAGTAGAGTATTGCTTCCTACTCTATGTGGGATTATGCATCTTTCACATGAACAAGACAACCATCAGATTTTGTGTTCACAGTCAGTCAGTCACTGGTGGTTCTCTGTAGAGACCGACTTGAAAGGAACCCGTATCAATTCGATAAACCAGTGCCTCCTCCTCGACAGATACCCAGACTCCTAAATGTCCAAGCATTAGATAAATGCCGAAACATTGTTACAACAACATCTCAAGCATCAAAATTTCTTCAAAAGAAATCAAGCAACAATTTAACTCCAGAAAAACATCTTAACAAAAACATCACAGCTGAACCACTAAATTATAGGCCTTAACAACTGCATCTTATCAGAAAAACACAAATTACCCTTTTAACTAGTACTTTAATCCTGCAACAGTTATTGTGCTGTATCCGTAAAGCACAAAGATGGAAACACTATGCTTACATTTGGCGGACCCGTTCATGTTATAATGAACTGAGTACAGACCCGGTCCTTCTGTACGTAAAATACTGCCAATTTAGCGTAAAAACCATTTCGAAAATTCGAAAATAAGAATTCAATACTATCCCATAACCATTATGAATAAAAACACCACTACATGATTAAAAGGTAAAAGAAAATACATCACAAAGTAAGATCATTATCATAAGAACTACAAGGAACATCAATTTAGAACAGCACCGCTTAGACTCTACAAACACACCCTTCAGTCATCTTTTTACTTGATCAGTCTGTTCTTGCACGACATATCTTGAGTCTGCCTACATCACACAATGCGATCTATAAGGTAGATTGAGTTTTGGATAGACCAAACTTTCACTTCCAGCAGTGACGATCGCTTCTGCCATAAATTTGTTAGCCTCTTGCGTCAGATGATTCTCGTCTAAGTGGATGTATTTTTTAGGATCAGAACATACTGCAGTAGCATCACCACCTTTACTTCCACAAGTTTTCCTTAGACTCTTGAGGAGGGCTATAAATGCCTTATAGTAATCTGCAAATACAATCTGAACCTGAGGGTGCTGGCTGCTTAGCTCCATAAGTGCTTGGTTTAGACGGTTGTTATGAAGGTCAGAGAGACGATTGAAACTTCTCAGACACCTGTATGAGTGAACCTTGCTCAATGGACTTTGGTCGTGGAACTTCTGCAAGTAAGTTGGTTGGCATCCAAAGGGTAAAGTTCCATGAACCATAACGTTCCTAGCACCGGCTTGGATCAATCTGGTTACGGAATTTGTGATTGATTCAACGACTTTAGGTACGAGAGCCTCTTCCACCTCCCTCACCTTTATACCCTCCGAGAGGGCATGAAAGTAGTCTCTGCTTCCAAATTCCTCCACCAAGAAAACTGCTTGACGTAGCTTCTCCCAACACTCCTGACCGTTGGAGCAGATAGACGATAGATGTATCACAAACTGATCAACTTGTTTGCTGATAGAATTGTTGGTTGTAAAATACGTGTCGAGGGCAGTTGAACCTTCTACTGTAAAATCTGCTCCATAAACAAACTTGCCAACTTTGTTATTTGCTGCATATGGTTTCGGAGATGGAAGGCGAAACGCTGAAGATATGTAATCTACCACTTCATAATTTCCAGTATTCTTAGACAGCGTACCAAAGTTGTATATGGAAGTGAAGGGACACCCTATCACCATGGTAATTTCCTGGTTATCATCAGCGTTAACTAATAAACATGAACCAACCAGCAAGAAAAATACAATCAGAGAAAAGCGCAAAGTATTGCCTGCCATTCTTGAGCTTGAGAAAAGAGATTTTGGAGAGAAAAAATATGTGAATTTTGAAAGAGAAAAAGATTGAGAAAGGAAATATTTTATGAGAGCTAGGAGGGTGTGGTCTAGTATTTATAGAAGTTGGCTTCTTTGAATTCCTAGTACAGTTTGGATTGATTTACTTGAGAAACTATACTATATACTATAGTTTCTGATTAGGAAATCTTACCAAAATTACAGTTTGGATTGATTACTTGAGAAAAAATATATTATAGTTTCTGATTAGGAAATCTTACTAATAAACTTCTAGCATGTTTAGACGGTTGAGTTAATGGATGGTTGAGTTTAGGCTTCGCATATCAATGCTTGGAAATCATCCGCAAGTTATGGTTAGTGGCAGATGTAATTAAGAAGGGGTAAAAACATCTACTTTGCGAGAGCATAATTTAAAATTACTGAGAAGCTATACCACTGGACTAACTCGTCAGTGTCTAGCTGTGCCCTTGGTTTTGGGAGTATGGGCACCGGAGAAAGTAGTATTTTCACAATTGAACAACAAATAATATTTCTGTGGCCTCCACATGATACAGTATGAAATTGCAGTGTCTCAACAAGAATATGTTGCTTTAAGATATATGGTAATACTACAATGTTATCATATCAAAGAAGAAAACAAAACAGATGCCAAAATTTATAGACAAAATAGAAGTAAAAAAAAAACAAACTATTTCGAGAAATCTTCATCGTTCAGACAGTTTGCTACCTAGAAGTTCTTTCGCGTCCTTCGATTAACAAAATTCTCCCATCACACACCAGACATACTTAAAGCTGAGTTCCATAACTTGTAGTAGTGAGAGATCATAGTTCCTCGTCTTCTAAATCAGGACCCAGAATGAATGCGTGTATTTCAGTCCAACTAGAAACTGTGTAAAGAATACCTGATAGACCACCCGTCCAGACAGTACTGTTGCCACTGTTGGAGTGTTTTTTCTGTTTCTCCACCACACCGGCATACAGAGGTACAAATCTAACACCAAAGTGGTTTCCCACCTCAATTAAGCGTCTGTTTGACCCAATCACAATGCCAATATCAGCTTCGAGCAGGCATAGCAAGTCACCTACTGAGGTACCAATGAAAACAGTAAGGGCATCCAGGCCATGTTCATCTTCATTCTCCTGCTCCATGTCCTCGAAATACTTAAGTTTAGCTGTAACAGACTGATGTGCCTGACGAGTTACTTCACCAGTGAAGATTCCATCTGCATAATCGAACGCATTCCCATCTACTTCCAACTTGTCTAAACCACCTGGTAAAAAACATAAATATTCACTTAAAAAGTATCCGGAAGGAGCATAAACTAAAACACAATCTCATGACCAGGACCTTGTGAAGTGATAGCTTCGCCATAGTGAAAAGATTAATATAGAGATAAGTTGGATGATAACATAGAAAACACCTGAATTTCAGTATAATCTGTACAGATGAAATATAAAAAGGTTCACTAGTGAAAAATGATTTAGTACCTGAAAGAGCCGACCTAGTTAGCTCATCGCTCCAACATGACATTATATTGACAGATGCATCGAGCTTGTTCACCTTCTTGAAAAAATTCATACAACCATTTTTAAGTATCATACATTTGCCAGCTTGCTTTATGTCCTCCAAGCTTATGCCCTTCAGTACACCAGAATCAAATATTCTTGAAACCGCTTGTTCCTCACAAGATGAGAGCTCTACAAGGGCACTGTGGAGTCCGTGATAATTAAAACTAAGAGCTGCAATGAAAAATAAAAGAAGACACAAGGTTGAGATTTGAGTGCTTAGACATCTAAGCAGTAACACTTGCTTTCTTTCGAATTACAAATAACTTAAAACTTCCTAGATAATTTTAACAAGTCAATCCACGATTAAATTGTCTGATCGTACCTTTTTCACTGAGCATAATTTTCTTTATACAGTTATCATACTCGAAAGTAGACTGCTGGGAAAAGAAGCTCCCAAGTATTCTTCAAATCTGTTGATGTAATATGAGAAGGTTTGTCTCTATCCTGACCTTGCAGTAGCTGATCAGCTTTTTGAGCAGTCATTATTGCAATGTTTTCTAAAATTCCCAAAGAACCCAGATCAGTACATGTAAAATCAAAACCAGCAAATAGTATGAGACGTTCCGTAGGATCAAGCTTTGTATATACTGGGATGATCAGGGTTTGCTCAGACTGTTGAGAATAAAAGAAGTCCATTTTAAGTCTCATAGCATGACGATAAAGCCATTCTACGACTTGAATCTCTTCCTGGGCCAAAGAGTTGCATAGCTTATCAAGCAATACCTCAGCATGCAGATACGATGTCTGAAGTGAAATATAAAAAAGGTTCATAAGCTCCTTATGCAAATAATATCAATGATTCTTAAAATCTTGAGAAGTGTTTAAAAGGTGAATCAAGGAAAAAGATCAGTGACTAATGATCAACGCACCTTGAAATTCTCATAAGAATATTCTTTGACCCACTTGCTGCATGGGTGAGAAGTATCATCAGAAGTAACAAGTTCCCGCACCGCCTTACTAAGAAAGGCATAGAGTCTCAGGCTTGGCGTCATAGCACCAAGGGTATAAGCAGGAATTTTTGACTGATATATTGGAATCTCACGACCTTGTATATCACCAGATGCAGTCGCTAACAAGAACTCATTGTATTTCGCTGTTGCAGTGTGAAGAGCGGTTTCTCTTGCAGGGTCTAAACCCAGTTTCTGCACAAGGAGAGCTTCTTCATTACATATAATGGTTTAAATTCTTTAAACACATCGAAAATCATGCTAACTAGTAAACATATATACAGATGTGTATACACTGCATATGAATCATCCATTTATTCCTTTCCATAAACTTTTATCTAAGTCAGTAGGTTAAAAAAACAGCTGCATTTGATCTACATCTACAGATCACAATTCTTGTTGTTATTTTCCTTACTATACAATTATGTATGTAAGTCCAAATACTCTAAAGGCAAAAAGCGGTGGCACTTGATTGGCAACTGCAGTTCTAAGTATTGTTAAGAGTCCTTTTTCTAAATTAACCAAAATAATTCAAGATTGTTGTGACATGAATGCGAGCGTTCCGAATTGTCTCCGCTAACTTTATGGAACTACATGTTATGCATCAGGTGTAACATAAGATAATAACAAACTACCCACATGAAACTTATTTCAATTGAAATGACCTAACCTAGTAATCTTGCAAGAAAAAGAAAGATGGAATTCACAAAAAATCTTAATAAAATCCTATTTCAGCATAATCATTGCAAGAAAAAAAGAATCCTCATAGTACTCTTACTTGTTCAACAATAGAATTGTGCCTTTCCAGTTCTTGCTTCACATTATTACTCCACCCTGAGAATGCAGCCTTATCAGAATCATCTTCACATTGATCTGCTGCTAACTTATACCTGAGTATGTACACCAGATCACATACACACGTCAAAATCAGTAGACAAATGCAAGAAAACCAAAAGAATGAAGAAAGAAAAATCATGAAAAGGTTGAAACTCACACTTCCAGAAAATTGTTCAACAAATGTGTATAATTAGCAACGTATTCATAAAATTCTTTATCGTCTAAAGTTCCAGAAGCCATGTGAACAAACAAAGGTGAATACCAGAAGTACAGTGCTTCATTCGCACAGTTTTCCATAATCCTTCTGAAATACTAATCTTAGATTCTGATGATTCTTCAACTTCTTTTGATTTCGACATGCTGTTGATTTCAACAACTTCTTTTGATGATTCTTCAACTTGTTTTGCTGTAGACATGATTTCAACAACTTGTTTTGATGATTCTTCAACTTGTTTTGATGATTCCTGTAATGTGGAGTAGAAATTAAGCAGAGAGAATAAGAGAAGAAGATATGTTTTCTTGATCAGCTTCAAGAACTAACAAAGAATCCAAGAGAGCAACAAGTATTTATAAGAAAGAAGAAGAGGTTTAACCTGAAGAAGCGCCATTTGTACCTCGGCTGCACCAAAGAGGCTTGCTTAGCCTTAGCCACGCTTGGCCGTATTTCATACATCGGCTGCCGCTGCTGCGTGATTAGGAATTTATATTCTGAGTCGTAACGAGGTTGAATCATCTCTGCTGGTGCAGGGAGTTTTTCACTCTTCAGATAATCAGCAGCGAAACCGCCCATTGATCATCAAATTAGCAACTAAAAGCTATTACAAGTACTAAAATTAGAAGAAACGATGCATTTGGAACCCTAAAATCCAATCTAAAACCTTAACTGTAAAGAGAGACGATGCCATTTCTGAGAACATCTTCTCAGGCAATCGCTTGAAAAAGTAATTCCCCAAGTTAGAGTAATGGATAAGGAAGAAATGATTCGTTTACCCATGGGCTTTGGACACTCTTGTCCTCTGTTCGCAAGCCCGCTGACAAAAATCTTCAAATGAAAGCTTATATTGTCCACAAGCAGTTTGCTTTCTGTCCATGGCACATTCTTTCCTAAAAGCAATTCAGCCAACTGATTCTTATTTGGTCTCGACCTTCTGGTTGAGGAACATCAAATGAATGATGGAGAGGAAAGTTTAATAACTCAGCTATAACACTACGGTTAACCTCAAACATTGCTTCTTTGACCATAGTCTTAAAACAACAGTTGATCTTGTTGGGTGCATGTAAGTTAGCATAAAATTCATAGGTCATTTCAGGATATGATTTCCCCAAACCCTTATGAATATCACCCTACTCAAAATGGTTCATGAACATGTGAAAATCTGTTCCCAAGCCCGCTACTTATTAGTCCAATTTTTTATTTATTTTTTCTGGATAGACAGTTTGATCCGAAATTTATCCAGAAAATATATTTCTCCTTATTACCCTTTTTTTAATAGGGAAAGAGAACTCATTTAGCCATGAAATATTACATAATCTTTTTGTCCCACTAAATCAAAGATCTAATCCAGCCAGGCTCATTATTAATCCAACTAAAGCAAATTGAATGAGTTGTTGCAAATTTAGCTAGAGAATCCGCTAAGTGGTTTTTTCATCTGTGTGCCTAAGTGCAAACCCAAAATTCAAAAGAATTTAAAATATCAAGAGTATCTTGGACTCATTGTATGTTGTCCATTTAATTGTTGTCTTTCCATTCATAGATGATATCACATTCAAGCAGTCACCCTCCAGGTGTATCTTTTTCCAACCATTCATTTATGCCCATAGAACTGCTTCCAGTAACGATTGTGTTTCAGCTTGCTTTAGATCAATTTCTTCGCAGTCCATTGCTGATACCTGCAAAATCTCTATATATTAAACCCCATCCTGACAACACATTTTTATTTATATGAGAAGCATCAAAATTTATTTTGTAAACATCATTGACTGGAGGAGTCTAGTTTTTGTTAATCTCATTGGTTGCAACAATGTTATTAGATTGAATGTCTCTAGTTCTGTTCCAGTCACTCATCTGCAAGATAATAACGTTAGCCACTTCAGTATTACTGAAAGACTTACTATCAAACACTTTTGCACATCTAGCTTTCCAAATTAGACAGATAATAAAGTTTACTTACTCATACATCTTAAAATATTTTTGCACAGTAGTATTCACACATAGAAAAAAACTGCAAACGTATTAATGCAAATCCTAATTCTGAATAATAACATATGATCTAAGGTTTACTGCATTCCAAACCTGGCTTGACCATGGGATAGTCAAAGAACAAATGATATGGGGTTTGATACTACCATTGCAAAGGGCACAAGTGTTATGTTGATGTTTTGTGAACCTAGAAAGCCTAGATTTAGTTGATATACACTGTATGGGAATTTCCACATGAAATGTTGAACTCTAGGGGAGCTTGTGTTTCAGAAGATTTCCGGCAAATAGTTAGGTTATTCTTAGTAGGCTTAGATGCTAAGCGATCGTTCAAATAACATTATAAGCAGACTTAATGGTGAAAATTCCATTATTGAATGGTTCCCATCTTAGCTTATCACTACCTGCAAATGGAATTATGATATTAGTGATTTCCTTAACACCATTTTCATCAAACAAAGCATTTAGAGAATCATTTTTCAAGTTCTCATATCATGATCAATGAGTTGACTGGCATTGGACATACTAGTAGAGGAAAAATTGTGATTTGGTGGTATATGCATATTTGGAATCCAAGTGTTTTTCCAAATATTCACAGAAGCACCATCACCAATTTCCCACACATAATGTCTTTTAAAAATATTTAAGCATGTGCAAACACCTTGCCAACTCCCGTAATACCTAATTGCAAATATTGTCGGTCAAAGGATTTAGCACTTAAAAATACTTTTCTCTTAAAATTATAGCCCAAGGTTCATTAGGATTTGTACCCATCCTACAGGCTAGTTTATCAAGTAATGCCAAGTTTAGCAAATCAATTTTATTTATGTTAAGGCCTCATAGTTCCTTAGGGAAAGCAATATCATTCCATCTTTTTGGATAAAAGCCCTTTTCATTTTTCTTAGGTAGTCATTCTAAATCTTCTTCTAATCCGCCAATTGAATAAGGACACAAAGAAGTTGAAGGATCGTACGCAGAAATTCAACGGAATGAAGAACCAACTCATAAAATGATAATTAGAATGTATTTTCTACAAAACCTCTCTTAGGTTTATGATTAATTCAAAAAACTAGATCTTTTTTTGTAGTTCTGAACGAAGTTCTATTTGATTAACGAGATGAATTATGAGCCGAACTGTTCATTGTTCTTCATTCTGAAAGTGCTTATGAATATTTAGGCTGATAATTTATTTATAAACAATAGTCGAACTTCCCATGGGTTAATACAGTGTCAGGTTCGGCTAATACCTTCCCAACCTTTCCCTGCCGAACCTAAGAAGTTAAATTTACCTCTGGTGATTGTCAGGTTCGGCTAACCCGATTAGATCACTTTCAAGCCGAACATATCTCTATAAAAACTTCAAAAATATTTATTTGTAAGCCGAACTTCCCTATGTAGGCTCAAGACTTTCGATTTTGTTTTGGTCATAACTTCTTCTTCCAATGTCGGATCGACCTCATTCTTTTTGCGTTGTCTTCATATTTTCATTCTCTTGAAGATGAAGATAAAATCTCCTTGATTTTAACGAGTTGAATTTGGACCTTGGTATTCTCCATTAGTAGACTTCACTTTTGTAACACTTTATAGTCATTTCCACTTTTTTTTTGTTAATTAATCCTAAGAAAGGCTGCACAATAGGAAACATATGTAATAAAAAGTCGGACCCCTAAACGTGTATGAACTTAAGTTTTTTTTGTAAAATCAAAAACATGTTCGGCTAATATGATTGTTTGAATATGAGCCGAGGCGAAAGATATATGGTTCGTGATACGATATTTAGAGTAAAAACCGAACCTTTAACTTCAATTTTTTTCAAAAATCTTAGGAGAAAGTTCGGCTTATAATGAAAATTTCGTATTATCCGAACATTTAACTAGTAAGCATGCCGGAAGTTACAAAATATAAGTTCGGCTAATAACTATTCTATTTCGAGTAGCCGAACTGTTCATCTTACAGTAGTATACCGATTAGTTAGATTTGGTGATAATTTCAAGCCGAACGTATCTCTGTTTAATAGAACTTGATGAAAAAAAAATCAATTTTTGATGATTTCAACCGACAAAAATGAAATTAAACATAATCTAGATGTATACTTGTGTATTGTTAGCATTGGGTTTCTCATCGATGTATTCATACTTGTGTATCATCATTATGAGTTTGAGTTTGAGTTTGGGTAAAATCATTCTCATAATCTAGAAAATCAGCCACCTCTGGATCATTGTTGTAGTTGATGTGAAATTTGTTAGCTTTTCTAGATGGATATTCTCATTTCTCATCCATTTTGATTACTTGAATCAAAAAACAATTTTTTTCCTCACTTCCCTTTCTCCTTCTCACCAAAAAAAAAAAAAACTAACTTTTTTTCTTCCCCAAATTTATCAACACAAAGTTTATAACTTATTACACTTAATCACTAATCAATAATATTAATCACTGATCAAGAATCAGTATAAGTGTTAACACTAATATTAAAAGGGCAGTTTTGCCATTACCAAAAGTATTTGGTTAAGGGGCTATTGGATTAGCTATCTAATGACCTATTTTGGCATTACTTGATATGCCACGAATTTTTTAGTATACCCTAAAACGGGGTTCATTTTTTTTTCTCGAGAAAGTTTGATCCAAAATTTGGACGAGTTAGTCCAAATTTCAGCCTATCCAGAAAATAGATTTTTCTTTATTACCCTTATTTGTCCCGCTGAATCAAATATCTAATCCAGTCCGTCTGGCTCATTATTAATCCAACTAAAGCAAACTGAATGAGTTGTTGCAAATTTAGCTAGAGAATCCGCTAAGTGGTTTGCATCTCTGTGTGCATAAGTGCAAACCCAAAATTCAAAAGAATTTAAAATATTAGATGCATCTTGGACCAATTGTATGTTGTCAATTTTATTGTTGTTTCCGTCAATAGTTGATATCACATTCGAGCAGTCAGCCTCCAGGTGTATTTTTTTTTCAAACCATTCCTTTGTCCCCGTAGAACTGCTTCCAGTAACGATTGTACTTCAGCTTGCTTTGTATCAACTACTAGAGATGCACCTCCTCGCAGTCCATTGCTGATACCTGCGAAATCTCTTCATATTAAACCGCAACCTGACAACACATTTTTATCTATGAAAAGCATCAAAATTTATTTTTTTAAAACATCATTGACTTGATGAGTCATGTTTTTGTTAATCTCACTGGATGCAACAATGTTATTAGATTGAATGGCTCTAGTTCTCTTCCGATCACTCATTTGCAAGATAATAATGTTAGCCACTTCAGTATTACTGAAAGACTTATTTTCAAACACTTTTGCACATCCAGCTTTCCAAATTAGCCACATAATGAAACTGACTGACTCGTACATCTTAAAATCTTTTTGCATAGTGGTATTCACACATAGAAAGAAACATCAAACCCACTGATGCAAATCTTGATTCTGAAGAATAACATACGATCACAGGGTTTCTTTGCATTCCAAACTGGCTTGACTATAGGACAGTCAAAGAACAAATGCTAAGGGGTTTCAGTACTACCATTGCAAAGGGCACAAGTGTTATCCTGGTGTTTTGTGATCCTAGAAATCCTAGAGTTATTTGATATACACTTGTTTAAGAATTTCCACATGAAATGTTGAACTGCTGGGGGAGCTTGTATTTCCAGCAAATAGTTAAGTTATTCTTAGTAGGCTTAGATGCTAGCGATCGTTCAACGAGACTTAATGGTGAAAATCCCATTCTTGAATGGTTCCCATCTTAGCTTATCACTACTTGCAAATGGAATTGATATTAGTGATTTCCTTACGGTATTTTCATCAAACAGGCATTTAGAGAATCATTTTCCAAGTTTTCGTATCGGGATCAATGAGTTGATTTGGTATTGGACATACTAGTAGAGGGAAAATGGTGATTTGGTGGTACGTGCATATTTGGAATCCAAGTGTTTTCCAAATATTCAAAAAGTACCATCACCAATTTCCCATAAATAATGTCTTTTAACAATATTAAAACCTGTGCAAACACCTTGCCAAATCCAGCTACCTTGATTGCAAATATTGTCTGTCAAAGGATTAGCACCAGAAAAATACTTTTCTCTTAAAATTATAGCCCAAGGTTCATTAGGATTTGTAATCATCCTACAGGGTTAGTTTAGTAAGTAAAGACAAGTTTAGAAAATTAGTTTTTTCTTATGTTAAGGCCTCTTAGTTCCTTAGGGAGAGCAATATCATTCCATCCTTTTGGATAAAAGTCATTTTCATTTTCCTTTTTACCCCACCAAAATTTAATTTGTATGTTCTCCATTTTATCAATAACCTCTTTAGGCATTGGGAAGACAACTAGGTGATGACTAGCAAGACTGCCTAACACAGATTGGTTCATGATAGTTTTTCCTGGAGCAGCTAAGAAAATAACTTGCCATATATCAAGTCTGCCTCTAAAAGATGCACATAAGAGTCATATTTTATTTTTTTGGAGAAGTAAAGGAACTCCTAAATATTTTTCATTCAATGACATTCTCTTAATTCTGAGGATGTTTGCTATGTCATTTTTAACTGAGTTTGGAGCTTGAATGCTAAAAGCCAAAGATGATTTATCAAAGTTCACTGCCTGGCCTGAGAATTTGCTAAATTGGTCTATCAAGGTAGATAAATTCCTAGCATCCTTGCTCTCCTAGGTTTTATGAAGGTAAGGCAGTCATCAACAAAGAATAAGATATGGTTTAGAACTACAAAAGTTCTTCAAGATGTTTTCCATAAAATTAAGATCATTAAGGTCTGTCCCTTTTCTTCCCAAATTTGCTTTTCAGTGTCTAGTTTTCTCTTTCCCGTAGCTTAACATATGAAGAAGATTCAATTCAATTTCTTTGAGAATATTAAGTCTTTTTTTCAAGGTTTACGTACTATGTCGTTTTTAGCACATTATTGAGGTCAGTAAGCATGTTAAAGGAAGACCTCTTGAGATTGTCTTATAGTCCTGTTGCACACATATTTTTATTTTTCGTGCAATGGACCGATTGTAACCTTGTTGGTGCTCTTTAGGTTGCTTAGAGCATCCGTGATGGGGCGACTAAAAACCCATTTATTTGGTAAAAGAAGCTGGGGCCTTGCGGGACGGACCAACGACCAAATCCCAGACCAAACCCAAATTCGAGACTATATTTGGTCTGGGACCAAAGACCATACCCAAATTTAGTCGAGCGGTTATATAGTGTACGCTTGACAACGGGCGGTTATATAATGTTCTTCCCACGGAGAGGCGGGCATATAAATTACGCCCCAATGGCGCGATGATAAAATGTACGCCCGATGGGGCGTAGCTGAAGTTAACGCTTGGAATGAGGCGTTGATATACCCAACGCCCCAATGAGGCGAACTTGTAGTTTTACGCTTTCGGTATCGAGCGGGCATATAGTTAACGCCTCATTCAGGCGTTCATAAAGTTTACGCCTGATGCCAGGCGAACGTAATACCTCCGCCCCATATTTGTCATTTTAATTATCTGTTTTTTGGCCGACTTAAGGAGGCCTTCTATACGATGACTCTTTGGTATTTTGTCCGTCACAAAGTTTGTCCCATGAAAAAAATAATCAGTTTTCCTCTTTTTCTAATTTCATAAAATTGTGACGCAATTTGAGATAATCAATGAAATTGATGATCAATATCACTCAAATTCTATCAAACAAACAAATTCACAGCTACAAGTTAACCGAATTATCCATTAAATAGATCATAATCGATCTATCAGGAAATTATCAATTTTCCAGTTTTTCATAAATCAATCCTATTTGGATAATTAAGATTGTTATATTTCAGTCCAATTTAAAACCCACATTTAGAAGTGATGGAATCACTTATTTGTACGATTAAACACGATCAACTTGAATAAATGAAGTAAGAACAGAGTTGAATCAATTGATCATCAATCAAAAAGTAAAACAGAGTTTTTGAAAAAGTCGGGCAGAGAAGACATATTTGCGGGTCGGGTTAAACTATAACCGATCCATTAGCCCAGAACTTTGGTATAGTAGAACAACTGTAGAAATGATTTCCACCCCAATCCCTTCTAAAATCTACAGAAAAATACTCTTTCATTTTCTTCCTTGAATTGATTTACCTGTAAAAAAATATAATATCATCGGATAGGTGGAGACAATCCATAGATATAATTCAAGAGAACAAATACAAGTGAAAACCAACCTTTAATCAAGGTTTTCCCTATTTCCTATCCCCACTTTCCCTATTTCCCATCTACCTTAATTTCTATCCCCAGTTATCCTATGTACCACCCATTTGAATTCTACTAAATCTTAAATCCCAACTTTTGACTTTTTATATACACCAAACAATAAAATCACCCAACAACAACTCGATAAAAAAAAAAAACCTAAATCTGAACTTTTTTTTTCTCCATCACCGACTGCTCCATCTCCATAATCCACCACCACCTTCGATCACCTTCTTCTTTGTTTTGTTTCTAATTTTTTAGTTTTTTTATCAAAAGATGCCTCCAAGAAAGTAGCGAATGCTAAAGTTAAATTAAAACCCCAAACCAGGTGAAAACTAAACATAATTGTAATTTATCTGAATGTATAATTGGCTGGATTTTGAACGATTCCCCGATCTTAAACAAATTTGTAACATAGTTGCAGTCATGTAATTGGCCCGACTAGTGCTGGTTATAGTCGTCCAAAACTGGACGTCTAATGGTGGTTGCAGTTTTCTTGAATCATAGATGCTATATCATCGAAGATAAAGAAGGAATGGGTGTAGGGTACGATGGAGGCTAAATAATTAATTGACCATGAACAGAGTTGGTAATGATATCCAAATTAAGGAGAGTTAAAGTGCTAGCTGATGTATTCGGGGATGCTGGTGGCCTGTTGTCCAACTTGTCTCTTTTTGGAGATTCAGTTTGTACAGCCGTTACTAGACGAGGCATATAATCTTTTAGGAGCTAGTACAGACTTAGTGATAATCGATTAGATATTTAACAAGTGATTGTATAATTAGTTGTCAGTAGTGTTTAATGAAAAATGGGAGATTGATGAAGAAGAAGGCAGATAAAAGTACTACGAATCATAGTCAAAGTTATCTTGGCTTTTGTAGGTAGGAAATAGGAAAAATCAGAATTGAAAAGTAGATTTCACTTTAAATTTACCGGAGGATAGGAAATAGGAAAAGTGGGGATGGGAAATAGGGAAAACCTTAATCAATACTAGATCAGTAAGCAAAGTAAAATCATATACTAGTGGTACGATGGAAGTAAAGGAAGGAATGCAGTGACGTGAAAATTAAGCTGTTTTCTTTTGGCATTTTGATAATTGACACTTGTTATGAATGCATGTTGGAAGCAGTCATACGTGTAGCCGTTAATTTTAATTGCATCTTGGTTGATGCTGACAAAATGTATTAGCCAAGTATATGTTGTGTGACACTTTACTCAAACACCTCTTGCCCGTAACTGGGATGACTCGCTTATTCTTTGCATTTGATGAACCCCTCCTCCGTATAAGTTCCTCGCTAGTCAGTACTGGTTTTTAGTACTTTTGGGACTTATATTTTTTAATTTTAATCTTATCTTATACGAATATATAGAAATATTCTTTTATCTTCTCTTTTTAAATTTTCGTAATCTAGTAATTTTCTGTTTTCTATTTTTCAAATTGTGTTCTGTCGTTTGAATTTTTCGAAACAGGCGGTTACTTTATGTTCAATCAGATCATAGCAAGCTCCGAGCGGTACTGCGCATCAAAGAAAACATCCTTAGCGAAAACATTCAACAATGGTGAAAAAATTGGTCTCACTCCTAATCTCAATTAGCAACTTCAATAGGGGTTGCTAGTCACAATTTTGATTTCCATTTAGAACAAAATCTAGGTAAACTAATTTGGAGGACCAAAACTATTCAACAATGGTGAACAAATTGGTCTCCTCTAATCTCAATTAACAACTTCAATAGGGGTTGCTAGTCACAATTTTGATTTCATTAGAACAAAATCTAGGTAAACTAATTTGGAGGACCAAAACTATTCGGACAATGGTGAACAAATTGGTCTCTCCTTATCTCAATTAGCAACTTCAGCGGGGTTGCTAGTCAATTTTGATTTGGTAAGACAAAATCTAGGTAAACTAATTTGGAGGACCAAAACTATTCAGACCACAGAAACAAAAGAAAGGAATTTCCTTCTTCTATGTTGACTATAACTGAGAAAAGAAGAAAAGGGTTTACGGAAGAGAGGCGAGGAAATACCACTGGCACGGAACTTGCCAAAGGTAGGGGGGTGTAGGAAGTAGCGGAATAAGGAGGAGTGCAAAGCAAACCACTCCTGAATAAAGTAATATTGGAATCGGATAAGTACTCCACCGGGCTTGGATAAGTACTTTATGTTCGCCCCATGGGCGTTGATTATACAGCGCTGTTATCGGGCGTAGATTTCACTTCGCCCCATGGGCGTTGATTATAATTCCGCTCCCTTATCCGCGTAAACTTTACGAACGCCGTACCGGCGTAATCTTTACCTGCTTCCCCAGGGCGTAATCTTTATCAACGCTTGAACGTGGCGCAATTTATATCTCAGCTCCACAGCAAACGAAAATTATAACTCCGCTCGACTAAATATACTCGCCACCCCTTTGCGTCACACAACGGACTAAACTAAAATTTAGTCATTTTTTAGTCTTTGATCTTTAGGTTTAGTCGCATCTTTGCGGTTGCTCTTAGAATATAATAAATTATAAGGTAGGTGTCTAAGTAATTGTACATATACATATGAATTTTAGTTTCTTTACTCGGTAAGTTATTCGTTTAGTTATTCTTGTGCATTTTTTGAATTAAAATAAATTAGTAATGTGAATATGAATTTCTATTTTAAATTGTTGGGGTTCTAATGATGTAAATGGCAAGATAACTATGTCTATTGATGAACGCAAAGCTAGTATTCTAGAATTTTATGGCGAGTGACTATTGTCTAAAATTAATAGCTTTAATCTTTGTTAGAGAATTGCTCGGTTGAACCACTACCAAACGTGGTATGTCAAGTTTGGTTGTCATATTTTAGATCCAAAACTCGGATTTGCTTGATTATATTACTAAGGAGTCAACTTCGTTAGGTTAGACTAGGAACATTAGAAATGTTGAGACAAAATCGTGTTGAAGAACTGAGAAAATGTATCGACATCAGCGTACACATCATCCTTTATTCGAGGTTAGTAATATAGACTTGACTTGTTTCCATTTCTATATCGTTGCTTTCAATTCGTTTATATTGGAACATACAAATTATATTATATATCGTAGCATTGGTGACTTGATCATTGTATTGTGACTTGATCATTTGTATCATGATCAAAGTGTCAAGGAAAATATATACTAGTTGTTTTATACAACTTCAAAATGGAAGTGTTTTTCTACTACATTTTTTTTGATTCGTCTTTTTGATTGGATGATTCACATTATGTTCAAATATATTTGTTGTTGGAGCCTTTGCTGTTCGAACCAAGCGTTCTATCTCGAAACTTGTTTGTCAAGTTTAGTTGTCAAAACTATAAGTATTGATTTCTAGTTTACTTATAGCTATGTCTCGGATTAGGATAAAATGTGTAGTTGAGCATTAGATTTCACGGCGTTCATCGATTGAAAGAAGAACTACTAAGAAGCTTGTGGAACTTCATCAACAAAAGGTATGTGGAGACTTGAACTTACATCACTCGGAAGTTTATTATTCTATCCCTATTGAGACAAAGTCGTATAGCTATATAGACTTTACATTATGCACATTTGATATTTGAGTTGAGTTTAGCGAAAAGGGTCTAAAAACTACACCCAATATTTCGCTTAACAATCGTATGAACTAACTCCAAATATACTTTTAATAGAATCAACTTGACAGTCATACTAAATCTTAAGAAAAGTATATCAAAGAGTTATATCTATGTTTCTTAATGTAATCATCAAATCAAATGGATAGAAATCCATGAATACGATTAATATAAGAAACAACTTGGACTTGGTATCAAAAACCAATATCTAAGTGTCAACCAATTGATCAATAACCAAATGTTGGATTCACAAATTGATTGAACTACCATGCTGACTTTGTGATATTTCAATTATATAAACAAATATGAAAATGCGGAAAAGTGAAAAGGAAGGGTACCCAAATATACCTCAAGCTAAAACTTTTCCTGCCTATAAGTCATTTCCAGAGTGATTGTCTATGGAGCGAGTCGAGACAATACAACTAATCGGTTCACACTTCGTGTGATCGTGCATGGATACGAGATCGAGACAATACAACAACCAGTATGTTACTTGATAAAAGGTTCGGACTTAACCAAACACAATGATTCACTTATCAAGTAAATAAGAATTAACGTTTGTGTGATTTACTTTAATTATAATAAAACAATTATAATGCGGAAATATAAAGTAAATGACCAGACAAGATTACATTGAGGGAAACCGCAAATGCAGAAAAACCCCGGCCTTGTCCGAGTGAATACTCTCGGGTTAAGCCGCTACACAAAATTACACTAACTTCGTATAGTTGAGACCAAGCAACTAAACCTATAGTTCACTAGTTAAAGTCTGTATTCCCAGCGCCTCCAACTTATAAATATGTCCACGTACTTGGAACAATTCCTTTGGTTCGTATTCCAAACATTAAAGGACAACAAATGCATTTGGTATCCAACTCTCTTGACCAAGTGATATGAGTCGGACAAGAAAGGCTCTTCGTTTATCTTAACATAAGCTTCGTTGATCGGGTCCTTGGGTCATCTTATGTTCAACTGTTGTCGTTTAGATTAAGCCACTAATACTCTTAATCCAAGAATTGTGTTGATGTCGATCTGCTCAATTAATCAATCCAATCTACCACAAGGATAGAGCCGATTATTAATTGGATCCTCTTTTAAGAAAGCAAGTATTGTGCACACGAAGATTATAAACCCAAGTCAATCTTGATATCTTCTTTGTCTTCAAATCTTCTTAAATCTTGATAAAACCTGCACACAATCACTTGATCTCTTGTGATCAATCACGCACGAGAATAGAGTGCGGTAACAATGGATTATCACAAGATCGTCTTTAGAATAACAACGGTCTAGAGATTCATGTCGAAACTCGAACTAGTTTGAGTGAATCTTATATCGAGAGAAGATTCTCAGCATAAACAAACTGGTGCAATCAGATTTCAACCACCGTTAGTCAATCAAATCAATCGAAAACAAAAAAGATAAACGCAATTATCTAGTTTCCACCAGCATACACGCTCAGAGCTTAAAATCCCAAAGAAGACTTTAAGGCGAGGCGGCGAAGTAAGAGATTTCGCCTAATTAAGGTTACTCTCACTCTCAGAATGGCGGCTACACACATTAACAACAACAAAAAAGGAAGTCTGTTGTCTGAAGGATTAGTTTGCAAGAAAGGCAAACTTCAAGTATTATAGACAAGGAAGTTTGGACACAGGAATTTCCAAAGCGAAAATATTCTCAAGATATTCATTAAAGCACAAATTCGGTTTCCATAATTCCCAAATGCTCCCCATCCAAAATATTGATGAAATCTCTCGGAAAATCTAATTAGTAAATGCACATTACTAATTCTTATATTCCCTACAAAATAAAATTAATAACCTTAATTAAAAGATTCTTAACTTACTTATGTTTCGATCTGGGATTCTCTTCCATAGATATTAGAGAATAACTTTGAACAATTAAAGAAATAAACATTCATAGCACGTGTTCAAGTATGTCAGCATCCTTACTTTGTAAGTTCTCTTTCACACTTACAACCTTGAAGCAGAATTTTCCACACTTCAAACAACTTTAGAATTGGTTCACAT